>JAACJT020000030.1:6723636-6748770 GCA_009936485.2 Gymnarchus niloticus
TCAGACGCACACTCCTGCTTGGAGGGGTAGTGAAGCTCGCATTAACTCCATAACTTTCAGGAAGCTGGCGATCAGACACACACCTGCTTGGAGGGGTATCCATATTAGCTCTTATCTAAAGAAAACGGAACTGTGGTGTCGTGCCTAAAAGTCAAATTAAAGCAGCATCTCTGTTCTGGCTGCTTCACATCTGTGATTAAAATAAAGACTGATTCATAAGGGATTTTGCAGTTGAAATTTGACATTATTGTGTTTGTTAACTTTTTGGGGAATAGGTAATTTGATTAGTTTTGGTAAACTTTTAAAATGACGTTGTTTCGTTATTTAAAGTTGTATTTAGTATACCAAAACACAAGCTGCATAGAAATGGATCTACTCCAGGTGTTCCTCCAGCTGTGCTGTTCCACCCAAAGCGTGCCACACATTTCTGTCTTCATTTGCATTGCTCCATCAGTCCTGCCGCTGTACCATTATAGCAGGGATGCTCATTTTTACTCACGATTTGTTTTGTTGTCAGGTGAAAAAGGAGCTTTTTAACAATAAAAACAATCTCCGTCGGGACGACTCTCCGAGGCAGATCTGTACCAAGTTGAAAATTAACTCTGGAAAATTCAGTCAGTGATTTTTTTTTTTTTTTTTTTTTTCTGCCTTTGGTTTCAGTTGCCGTTGGATTTTGTATTCTCTTTTTCACTTCTGAGAGTTATTCATGCGACAGATTCCTAAAATAGTTAGAACGCAACTATAAATAGCAAAGGTAAGTGATCCGTGCAGATTCTGTTACACGATTACTCATGGGGAAATGGCAGAAAATTTGCACATTTTAGGCAAACTATTTGAGTTAAACGCGAGGCCACCTCTCCAAAGAGCGGATGCATGGCGTAGGAGACGACTCTGATGCAAGTGTAATAATCCCGATCACGGGTTGATAACCGACTGCAGAGTAGTTAGATTCAGACTGTGCTCCCGTGCTTCTATGCATTCCATTATTATGTGAAGCTTTTCTTACTTTTCGTGAATTATGACTCATTTGGATTACAGAAGTCTTCCCGATTGCCGTTTTAGGCGAAAGCAAGAACGTGACTCACGTCCAAACTATGGGAAGGTCGCCCGTCTTCCTAGACCACCCGATGACTTCGCGCTGTTTTCACGCGGTTACACGTTATTACCACGTAACTTTGCTATACAGGCTACTTGTTTTCCATCTTGCGTAAGAGGCGCGTGTCATAATGCCAGGATAGGCCTTTATGTACACACCTCTTATTCGGCATTGTCATTCCCATGAAGGTAGCAGAAGGTGCATTGCTAGAAGAATATACTATTGTCTCCTGGCCCCACAAATTCAGTGCAGTTGGCCAGGTGATTCATTAGATGTAGGACCTTTGAATGATTCTTATCAGTGTTATTGGGGAAAGGAGGTCCTTATATATGAAACTGCTCAAAAGCTTTTTTGGATACCTTACAGTTCATCTGATGAATTTGTATGAAACGTGGTTGTGCATCTACTGAAGAAGAAAGGGGGGAAAAAAACAAGATTGTGTTATACCAGTGCAACTGAAATAACTGGTGACCTAGACCACAGGAAAACTAATTTGGCTTAATTCCCACTGATCACAATCATGGATCATTTTATAACTTGTTTCATGAGGCAGCACTCTGTAAACCCTGCCATCACAAGCTCACTCATTTGTTAATGACGTATGTTGAGCAGGCATAACATGAGTCGTCTTGACCGGTTTGAGCCGAGGGGCACACAGTGGGAAGGGGAGGGTTCACATCAACTTATGCGGTTAAGACAATGTGCAAAATTCTGGAGGAGAAAAACATACAGCCGATTTTCAAGACCGACGCACTGCCTTTTTCTTGTGAACTGCTCTATTGACTGTTGGATGGGGAAATATGACTAACTGAATTCGTTCTGTTTTGCATAAAGCAATGTCTTGTAAGGAAGCGTGTCCTTTTTAAACATGACTCATTGCAGTCTGAAGTGGTAGTTAAGGAACTGTGACCATAAAGTTGACATTTTCTTTGAGGAAGGTGGAAGCTGCCTACAATTCAGAAAGATGCTTCTCCTGCCTTAGTAATTACGCAGCATTTCAGATGAATAGAACTGCTAACTTTTTGAATGTATCTGTTGCATTGAACATGAATCTTATAAAAAAAAAAACCATGTGGTGTAATGTATCGTTGGCTAAAATGATGCCGTACATTCACCGTAAGGTGAAATGAATGCAGAAGCACTTAGCAGAACAGAGACATGCTATTTGATAGGTCATGTTCACTGTTCCCTTGTCGCTCAGTCACTGTATTGTTAGCAGTCTGTGGTCTGCAGTATTAGCAGTCTGAACTGCCCTTGTAGCTTTTGTATTAAAATTCAAGTCCAGAAATGTCAACCTCACTCAGGCTAATTGTAGAAAAGGCCCTCAGTCTCCTAAATTTAGGTATAATATTGTTACCGTGCCCTCGCTTTTTACTTTTGAATTTAAGATTCTCAATAATGGTCTGGCCCTGGAACCCTAACCATTGCAGTATTCTCATTACCTTAGTGATGGGATCCTGGAGTATTTGTTTAAGTCAATCTTAAACCAGTGTGTGTGTGAGGACCTGATTAGAGGGACGTACTTTAACGTTCAGTGTTATGTGCAATGTTGTGTAATCTGCTTAGCTTGATCCCAAATAAAGCTTCACTAGGATCTGTGGTATAAGTGGTGGTCTGGATGACCCACCCGAGGTACACACGGTTGAAATCCGTTAATCAGCGCTGGGAGAGTGTTCCCGACAGTGGTCTCCACTTTATTTACAGTCCTTTGAGTTATCAGCGGTTCCCGCAAAGCCTAAGGTCCGACAACCTGGACCAGCCGAGCGGCCTCCACCACACTAATGATTAATGAACAGTTTGACAGTTGCTGTGTGCTGGTACACGGTGTGTCCCTGGGTGTTGTGCCTTTATGTGGCACCTTAGGAAAGGCAGGAAATGACTGTGAGTGTTTGTGCCCCCCTCCCCATCTATTTTTAGATTGACAGTTGTTCTCCCTCCCTTGTAGAACAGCCCTGCAGTCTTGGAAAATGCACAAGGTGCATTATGGGATTTTGAGATGTTGTCCAGGCACGGCGCGTACTTATGTGATTCAGTCAGCAAGAATGTTACGGGCGTTACACCTATATATGTTTGTTTGTGTATGCATGTTGTGTGTTTGTGTATGTAAATATGTATAAAATTAGTATATTTATGCATGCATGCACACATCTGTTTTTGGTGTATTGTGTTGCTACTTATGCCAGTCAATGGCAATATTTATACATTATTTTCATATTTGCTGCAGATCTTAGTACTGCTTTAGTTTACTGTACTGGTCATAGAGCCCCAGGAAGCAGCTTGTCCTTGAACCTCAGGATCAATCCACCAGCACTTCAGTCTCATATCCCTCCCCTGATAAACACAGCACGCAGAATATGAAATGTGCTGGAGAGCTGCAACACACAAGGAGGCAGGCAAAAAACTTCAAATGAGAGCTTCCACTACCCTGTCGAAGCTGAGAATGAGTGTTATCTGGCCCGGAACCACATACCCAAATGCAGCGATACAAAAGCACGACTTTAGCCAGAGCCCACATTTGAGGTTTGCAAGGACCACTTGGTGAATCGTCGGGCAGAAGTTGATGTCGCTTTTAGATGGCGTGCAACGTAGGACTTGGCTGGTTTCCTCTGTGTTCTGGTCCCAATTCTTCCGCTGTTTTCCTGGGAATCGGTGCCTGCGGTCTGCAGGGCTGTCAGCCTGGCCTGTTGCCACTGCGTTTTCTTCGGGCGTGGGCTGTGTCCCTCTGAGTAAGAGCATGACGATTTGTGCTTCTTGCTGACATCGTGGTCAGATTTGTGTGCCACAACAAGGGTGTCCGAGGTCTGGCAGGAGGTAGGCATGGAGAGGCCTGCAGTGAAAAAGAGGATGTTTGAGCTGCTGCTGCTTTATTTGCTAGATCATGTCTTGCAGAGTGAATATTGAACAGGAAATGGCCTGTCGTCTTGGTTAGCACGTGATCAAAAGTGGCGTCGTTGTAAGCAACGTGTCACACTACTCAAAAGCAAGGCTGTGTTGCATCACAGTGACGGATGGCTGTATGTTTCAGACTCTGATGCATGGAGCGATTAATTCCAGCCTTACTGAGGCTCAGTTTCGTTTTCTGTCTTCTGCATTAGACTCTGTTAAGAAGATGTACTGCAGCATAACATAGCCACTTTTAAAGGCTGATTACAGTGGCACACTTGATGCTGATGCACTTAGGCTGAGAGCTTTTAACAGTTTTGTCAAGATAATAAAAGTGCTGGCATTTAATAATGTACTTACCCTAGTTTGCAGGTCACGTAATGGGTATATAAGATCTCAAGAATATATTGTTAGATGTATAGAACTGGTGTCATGAAGCTGTACAAAGAGCTTGATAACATGTTCAATCAAGAGCTTATGGTTGGTCACTGGATCTACAACCCCAAATCGGCAAAAGTTGGGACGGTATGGAAAATGCAAATTATAAAAAAATAACAGTGATTCTTGAATTTACTTTGACTTATTTCATTGCAGACAGTATGAACCCAAGATATTTCTGTCACGCCCACGCCACGCCACGCCAGCCTACATGGGACCTACCACGCCTAACTTACTCCAGTTCATCATCCCCTGAATACTAACCAGCTGTGCCTCGTTAATTACCATCAAGTAGCTTCCGGCCGTGCCCTGTTAATCCTTTATATAAGCCCTGCTGTTCAGTTGCCTCCTTGCGAGGTATTGTGTTGGCTACACCATTACTGAGTGTTTCTGTATCCTGTAGTTTGCCCGGGTATGACCCTGATTGTTGGAGTTCTCTTTCCGCTTCCTGTTTGGTTCCATTTGTTGTCTATTGCTGCCTTGGTATTGATCTTCTGCCTGTGACAACGACTACGTTTTCTATTCTCCCCTGGCTTTTGGAAATCCTACCTGTTCTGGTCTTGACCCTGCCTGTTTTGACTCTGATTAAACTGTCTGATTCTGTGATTGGATCATACCATGTTCTGAATCATTACAATTTCACGTTTTGTCTCGTCCATTTAATTTCATTTCATTTGTTAATATACATCCATTCCTGCATTTAGGGCCTACAACCCCATCTTTGGTTCTCAAAGACTTAGCCTGTTGTGGATACTGCTTTTGTACCAAATCGTCATTACAATCACCTGTTGACATCACCTGTTTGAAATCACATTATTATATATTTATTTACCTCATTACTAGCCCTAAATTGCCCCCGTTCCAACTTTTTTTGGATTGTGTTGCAGGCCTGAAATGCAGGAGTGGATGTATATTAACAATTTATGAATGAAGCTGACCAGACAAAGCATGAACTATCTTGGGTTCATATGGTCTACAATTAAATAAAAGTCAAATTTAAGAATCAGTGTTTTTTTTTTTTTTTTTTTATTTGCGTTTCCCACACTGTCCCAACTTTTTCTGATTTGGGGTTGTACAAAAGGGTGTGTGTTCAAGAAGGTTTATGTCTTCTGTTGCACGTCTTATAGTTGTAAGAGGTCAGAAGGGATGGATGGTGCCCAAGTCACACCAAAGCAGGGGGACTCTGGCTTCTGGATTGCGGTTACAGCATTACCCATCATCCCAATACTCCGTCTCCTCAGTTCTGTATACAGGAGACCTGAGGTGGTGTGTGCTTCCATCGCAAGTGGAGAGTCTTGCTCTGATTTCGGCTTGTTTATTACAGTCTGCTAGCCATAAGCATTGCTTTGTTTCAGTTCGGGGGGTGGGGGGTTAAGCTGGATGTTCGGGATGCTGGGATGCTTGTGGAACTGAGTGGGTAAGACTTGGCAGGAGGTGTGGGAACCGGAGCAGCCTTTCTTCTGTTGAAAAGGGGTCACAGGAAGAGCCAAAGGTTTAAAAATAGAATTTCCATTTAACGTGTCTTTGAGCATGTTTAGTTGTTATGACTGCAGTAAGAGGGGCTTTAAGCATTATATATTTTCTGTGCAAGCGGTTTCAAGTTTCATTTTAAGGTTTTTTAACAAGTGAAGTGTATGATAACTGGTTTGAGCCTAATCATCTTTTAATTTGCTTCACGTAGTGTTGTGTACACTGGATGTTAGTAAAGCCAGATATGACCTTAGACCGATGTAGCTAGTCAGACCGTGGAGGTTTTGGAAGCTTTAAGCCTTGATCAGATGTTGTAATTGGGCAGCTTGTGTACGGTTTCCAGAAGCCAGGAGACGGGGGACTTTGACTTGTGGACAAAAGCTCACTGTTGTGTGACAGCCATCCGATTTGTGACTCAAGAACCAGGTGAAAGAACTTTCTCCTTTTGCTGGGAGCCAAGTCTTGGCACTTCTGCAACACCAAAAACCAAGCAGCTTGGAAAGTCAGAAAGCTGTTCCAGAAATTCCTGGCACTCCCCTGTTTACAAGGTGGGCAAGGCTTATATTCCAGCAGTGATTCTGGCGCATATTCAGGCCTCTTTATCAATGCGGTGAGCAATGATCAGACCTCCGTTTTGGTGCGTTATTTTCTTGATATCCCCTGCCAGCCCCCACCCCCCATCGACTGCTAGGTTTGAGATGGGGGCCAGCAAATGTGTTCCCCCCTGCCATTTTTCTTGAATCTCCCTGTCAAGTGTTTTCACGTCTTTGTTTTTCCCCTCACCTCTTCTTTGGGTCCCTAACACTGGGCGCTCACATCGCTGTTCATTTATGGACATCCCGGGCAAGCGTTGCAAGTGTGGCGTTTCAATTTCGAGTCCCCAGGCCGGGGGCACTATCCAGCAGGTGGAACTGGGGTAATAGTGATGATAGCTTTAGCCGCTGTTGGATTTGCCCATGCCTTGCTGTTACGGCCTTAAAGGAGAGTGCCGGCTCTCTGGTTAGCATGCAGCTTGGCTACTGTGGCTCCCCCTTGTGGTGCAAGGCTGTGATGAGCGTGAACCTTAATCCAAGGTGGGCTGATTATTTATTTATTTTTTTTAACCAACGCTCATTTCTGGACTATGCCGTGCTCATTTGTGTAGGATGATGCACACATCTTTTGATTGCCGGTGTTTCCTAGAGGCACCTTGCAGTCTTTTATCTACTTGATCTCTAAGAATCTTGTTCACAGGGAAGGGTTTACATGTTTTTGGTGTACTGAACAACCCGCTCTTTGCAAAGATGATGAAGCAATCGTATGGGCAGGTTAGGTGTCTTGGGTTTGACCTGACTGGTTCTCCAGGGAAAACAAACCCTGTTCTTTGGTAATACTCTTGGGAGAATATGGGGGAAAGACAGAGAGTAGTTTATTTAATTTAAAGTTAAATGACAGCAGAATACTTCACATGCAAGGGACTCATTAAACATTGTCTTACTGCAGATCTGGATTTTTTTTTTTATCCCATAGGCCTATACTTTCATATAATGTTTAACTGTAATTGTGTGTCAAAGCTTTGCAAATGTGGATGTGGTGCTTTAGGCCAGAGAGTCATTTCTTTGTCGTTCTTTCTGTTTCCAGGCTTGTCGAATACCAAAAACACAGTAACATTTTGCCTGGGAATATTTCAATTTTTTCCTAAAATATTTTTGCTATGGGTAAAATAGCTTTGTCACTTAGTTGCAGTACTTACCTCGTAAACCACAAGCAACTAAGAATAAATCATCTGGACTTCAGAGATTAGGAATTTGTGCTGCTAAATCCACCCGGTGTAAATTGATTTCCCTATGTTTTCAGAAAAGTTCTGACCCAAAACAGGAAATGACTTCATACCTTAAGTAATCTTTGCCCTAAACAGACATTTCCTGTTCTACTTGTTTTCAGACTTTTATCATTTTGCCCGTTCTTGTAGTTCTTCTGCTTTCCCACTGCTTGTCAGGCATCCTTTATGAGCGGTGAGTGTCTCCTATCGCACGTCCAAGGGCATGGGGTCTTCAGGATATTGATGTCTCATTCCGCTGGTTCGTTTCTGAGACCTTCTTCATCCTTTGTCAGCTTGACCACTGATTTATGAATTTGGCGCACTTAAGATGTCAGCTAGAGTCCAGTTGCTTCCCGTTCACTTGTGTAACGAGATACGTTTATTGTGGAGACTCATTTTGTATGCCGTTTGTTCTTTGGAGCTGCGGTTGGTGCTATTGGGTTGAAGCATTCCTGGTTTTGTTTAGAGCTGGTGTTGCCTTCACTAGAGGCTGGTTATGCAACTTAAACCTGTTATTTACACAAAGGTTGTGGGTCACCTTAGATCATCTGTGAATTTGTGACCTATTTCTTTTGCTGTGTGTCGTAATTGAGCACTGTTATGACTGCTGTTGTTCTTGATGTAAACCAGCCTCTGACTGTAGGCTAGGGGCAGATACCAGCTGTGGCACAGTCTCTGCCTCTTGCCCCTCCCCTTCCAGGTGAATCGCTCCCGTCCTAGTGGCCCAAAGTAGTTGGCATGGAGGGAGACTGCGGCCCAAGTACGCACTCCTGGAGGACCGCCAAAATAAAGCGGAAGGCCTGGGCATTAAGCCGAGACTCCTGGCAGGCCCCGGAGTCCCAGGACAGGGGTCCGGAGGGGGAGCCTGTCCCGGAGCCCGTGGAGGGGAAGGCCTCTGTAGAAGAATCAGGTACGCTTGCCCCTGTACTTGCTGTGGTCCTGAGTGAGTAATGCAGAATGTGCCTAATGCTGGTGATAAATCTGGTGGGTGAGGTGCTGGCTGTTGGGTTTGGCTTTGAATGAAGTATAAGAGGGAGTGACTGTGAAATTAGGGCCTTGGGTAATGGCCACTCCCCACTAATCATGACATAATGACAAGGTTATTGTGTGTGGGAATGATAACCTTTTTTGTTTTCCTTCTGAATGTTTGAATATTTGTGCTGCTTTGATTTAATTTCTTTGAAATAATTAAATATTTCATAAAATTTTTTAGGACGGGTACCGAGCAAGATCGCAAGTTGGCTCAAGGAATGCCGGTATGAGGAAGCATAATCCTGTTTAAATTTATAGATGCTCTCCCAAAAAGTGGCTCAGGGATCCCCGGAGCTGCTCTTGTTCTCTGTGTGATGGTGCCTCGCGGCTGTCGGGGGTTCGAGTGGAAAGGACTGCCAAGCTCCTCGAGGCTGGATAAGCGCCAGTACTCCAGGGTCATTATTTGCAGCGACTATCAGCGTATTTCAATTAGTGCTTCCATTGTTCTTGAATGTCAGAGAGAGGGTCTGCATTCACACCGCATTCTAAAGCCAGGGACCAAGATTTTGGCTGCCAGGAGTGAGCGTAGTTCTGTTCCCATCCCTCAAACAGCTCAGTTTGGACCCATGCACAGCTCTTTATTTAGCAGCAGGAAGAGGAAATTCAAAAATGTGGCTGTGCTACCGGCTTCACCAATGGCTTTATTTAAAAAAAACCAACCCCATCGCACTTATCTGTTTTGGTCTGTGGTCTGTTTAATTTGTTACGAATGTTTTGTTTGGTACGGAAGACTTCCTACAAATACTGGTGTTTGACCAGTTCTAACCATACTTTGTGCTAATAATTTAACCTGAGTGGAGTTTTATACAAGAAACCCCACCCCCAGAAGGTATGTGACACAATGACAGTGTGGGTCCTGTAAGTGGTGGTCCTCTCTGTGCCTGTCCTGAGCCAATCTGGCATACTCTTGTGCATTGATGTAGATCTGTAGTGAGATAAACTCTCCGTCTCGACTGACCCTTTATGTGATGTCATGTCATATGTGGTTCATCTGTGGTTCCACGGACCCCAGACCCCCCTGGACGACACCAGATGGACCAGGGCTGAATCTGTCTGGATGTACCAGATGATTTTGTGCCCCTGTTTGGTGTGCGTGTGTATGTATGTGTGTGTACATCTGTGTTTCGGTGTGACAGGGCACGCCTGAAGTGGGTCATGAGTTAACATAATGCCATCTCTCTTCTGGCCACAGGAGTCCGCAGGGAGCCTCTCTGGATGAACAAGGCAGTACACCAACCAGGGGTAAGCACGCCGATCAAACGCCTCATCGCAGACCTCGAATCCTGCCTCTAAACACAGGCCCGCATGGTCCCATGTGCAGAACGAGGAAACAGAATCAAGAGTTAATCACGCTGCCTACGTGGGTTGGGATACTGTCGAGACTTGCTTCCCTTTCATTAGCACTCTCGTCAGGATGATGACATCAGACTTGTGTGAAACCAGCTCAATGAGGCTGCGCTGGTGCGTGTAGGAGTGTCTGCTCGGTGATGACTGGTGCGACACACACCCTGCTGTACCTTGCAATTTTTGTGAAACGCATAACTATGAGCTACTAGATCTTGATGCAAGTTTTGGCGACTTAGTCGGGCAGATCCTTAGGAAAGTGTTCCATCTTTTTTCTTCTTTTTCCACTGGCAAAAGCAGGCGAGTCACAATCAAAACGTTTACGTTAAGGTTCTTCGCCTATTCCGAGCAAGGAATTGTTCTAAGTTAGATTTATGTATATTTTTTCATTCTGTTGGAAGTCCATGGGTTGTCGTCTACTCAATGAGCAGTCAGGTAAGACATCTGTTAAGAAGTTTGGTCAGAAACTTCCTTGGCTTCTGTTTTCATGATTCAGATTAGTCAAGATGTCTCTGAGTTTGATTCTCCACATTTGCCATATGCTAATGGGTAGGGGCTTTTGTGAATTGGGGGCCTCAGCATCTATCTTCAGTGAAGATAAATGTTCAGGTTGAGTCCCGAATGTCTTCATTCTCTGTAGCAGGAGTACTGAGGAATGGATGCAGCTTTGAAGACGACCTATCCCTGGGAGCTGAGGGTGAGTGCCAGACCCGTCTTTTCAGCGCTGCCTCGTTACTGTAAAGTGTACTGCCTCTTGCTGGCCTTTCCTTGCATCTTCTCCGAACTGAAGTCGGCAGGGTGGAGGGGCTGTCATGTGCACCCTGGAAACACAGAGATGGAGTTTGCACAGCCATTACAGCTTCTTACCTGTAAGCACAGTCCCTCTGGGATGTGAAAGTCTGTGTTGTTGTTCTGATGTTGAAGGTTTTTCACTGCATGGCTTGCACTGCACTTTACGTGCCCTACAAGCTGTATGTAGTTGTAAGTTTCTGCCTGCCAATCTCACTGATTGAAACACTTATGTTGGTAATGCTTTGCTATTACATGGAAGACTACCTTGTGCCATCCACTGGCCTTAAGAGGTATACTGTTTGGGGGAGGGGGGCCCATGGAGACAGCTAGGGTTCCCACAAACCCAATTCTTCTCTAAGCCCCCACATGGAAGCTCAGCCTGCAAGGACATACTGTATCTGCTGGTCCTGAATAAGCTGTTGAACCCAGAGAGCCCCCTCCCCCCATCTGATCTTTTAAAGCATCTTCCATGTAGGTAGTTTGCCAAGGTTCAGGTTGTTCGGGAGGAAAGTATTCTAGCCCCTCCTGATTTTACGCTGCTCGGATTTGGATGGAGTAGTGTACAGAAACAAGGCTTTTCCTTGTGGTTTAACCTTCCTCGTCTACTCCACAGCAAACCTCCTCCAGCCCGGCGGAGTAAAAGCCTGGTGAGTTGGGCTCCTGGTGATCTTCCCGGTGTCTCTGTGTTGTCCTCTCTCATTGCCCTTGGCTCTCCCAGCAGCATTGACGGGGCTGGGGAGCGGAGGAGCCATTTCCAGCAGCGGGGCCTGAGCATCACTTCCTCTGGCTCTGGCAGGAGCAACACAACTGTGTCCAGGTGAAATTCACATAACTTCAGGCAAACATGCTGAGAACTTCTAGATTTCCATGATTTAACACGTAAAGAGAGGTCAGTAGATATTAATTATCATGGAAATGTGGGCTACCTATAGATAATGAGTTGATTGATCAATTGATTGATTTTACCAGTCAGTCCTATTGGTAAAATGACTCATTCCTAGTGTTCAAAAATGGTTCCTCAACATTCTGGTTCTTAACGGTTGACCCCATTCTTCTGCTTTCCTCTGTTATTTTGGCCATTCAGCGTCTCAGAGTTGCTTGACTTGTACGAAGAGGATCCTGAGGAGACCCTGTACAATCTGGGTTTTGGCACCGAGGAGCCAGACATCTCCACTAAAATCCCGCCGCGATTTTTCAGCTCGTCGTCCTCGGCCCAGGGGATCGACATCAAGGTGTACCTGGCAGCGCAGCTCCAGCGCATGGAGCTGGAGAATCCCAACTTTGCCCTGACAAGTACGTCCATGTTGCCTCAAGTGGCTGACCACAGCACAGATACAGACAGGCATACAGTCTTACAAACAGCATGGATGCTGGAACAGTACAGCTAAAGGAGGAAACCAACAGTGGAGGAGATGCACCGCCTTTTGGGGTAGTGGTCTGGTTTTGTTGCACAGTGGGAAATTCGCAGGCAGCAGCCTAGGCATTCTTTAGTACCCAGCAAGCATTGGTGAGGTGAGGGTGTCCTGGGAAGTGAGTGAGTTTGCTTTAGTGCAAGTGAAAGGAGTCTGAAAAGGAGCCCCCCCCCCCTTCCCCCACCGGATGAGCCGTTGACCAGGGCAGTGGAGTGTGAGTCGGTGCCTGTGAGCACATTTGGCTCAGCTGGTATCCCAGCTCTTTATCTGATTCTGTGAATGTTGTGGCTCTGTTGGACTGGAAGAGATCGGATAGTGGGGGCAAGCGCGTACATGTAGTGGGGGTGGAGTGGAATGTTTGCAAGAGGAATTTAGCCAGACGGCTGTGTTTACGGTGGGATGGTGCATGCAGTGTATCTCACCAGTCTGTCGAACAATTCCTCGCTGTGCTCTCTCAGGTATGCAGGCCTGTTCAGCCTCACATCTCAGAGCTTTTAATGCTCCTCTGCTGTCACCCGGGAACTGGAACGGATCTCTGCGGCCCACCCCCTCATTTGAGCAGGGTGGCCTAATTAAACATCTTGCAGACCTACATGGCTTCACAGGAGTGTATACAAAACTCCAGGACCATTTGTGTAAACAGGTTGTTAGAAAGCATGTCTGGTGCATTAGAATGTAGGATTCAGACTCCTTGTGTTATCCAGATCTGGGGCATTTGTCTTTGTGGTTTGCTAAGCTTTAGTGGCCCAAACAGCAGAGTGGTGTCCTCATTCTCCCCCAGTGTGTGCCCTTAATATTAAAACTTCAAATGTCATGGAATAGGTCAGGAAGACAGCTTTGCTAAGATTGCATCTTGTTTTTTATTGTGTATATTTTTGGTGGCATGCAGATTAGGCGGTTAAATTCCATTGTAAGACGCACATCCTGAAGACATAGCCGCACAAGTTGGTCACTGTGCATTTGGTGTTTACTGATATCGGCTTCAACCAGAAGATGGATCCAACCAGAAATTGTTCTGAAGCAGAGGAAGTGTCCCATTTTGTTGATACATAACTGCTATTTTAAGTCATGCAATAATGGAACTCGCTGATCTTTTCCCAACACAGGTCGGTTCCGGCAGATCGAGGTGCTGACTACCGTGGCCAACGCCTTCAACTCGCTCTACTCCCAAGTGTCAGGTCAGCCGGTTCAGATGATTGGCAGCAGCGAGGCCGAACCTGCTGAGGATTCCCCTGAGAAGAAGAGCAGTTCAGCCAAGAATGTCGCCAAGATAATCAAGAAGACTCTCAGCAAGCACAACCTTCTGACACTGGCAGGGGGCAACTCTGTCCCCACCTCCTCGTCTGAGGATGCCGGAAAGGGGTGTGTGTCTGGTACAGATACAGAGGAGCCGGGACAGAAGAATGAGCCAAAGCAACCAAAACCACCCCGGAGGAAAGACCCTCCTTGGTTGGCTACGGTGACAGAGGAGACTCCTGTGAACGTGTGCCCGGCGGAGAGTGACACTACTCTTGACCTGGTCAATGGCAGGTTGGGCTCCACAGAGACACATTTTGCTGTGCCGGGCAGTTTGAATAGGGAAGACGTCCTGCAAGGAGAAGAGGGCAAAGTGCCGCCAGCTACCATCCTGGACAAGGACTCATCTACCCTGCGGATCAGCCCTCTCATCGCCCACCTCCTGGTGCAACCAAAGGACTCGTTTGAAATGGAGGAGGTGCAGGTCCCTCCACCCCCCTGTTGTGAAGCCTAGAGGCCATTTTGGGTTTGCGTGACGCTCCCTGGCCCTGGACAAGCTGCATGACCTTGTGTGACAGCTGTTTCCCGTGTTCTCACAGCGGGAGAACATCTGAGTTGCTTGTTTTTTCACAGAGATGTTTATGTCTTGGGAAAGATGTCAGTTTGATCTAATTTTAGCTAAAAACCTAAAAATAGACTGGATAATCGTTGTGAAGTATTTATTTTGTGTACAGTTGGCGTTTGTTTGTGTTTGACATCATTTCAATGGTTTCCCTTCCATTTTATGATTAAGGTACAAAGTAATGAAGGAGAGCCCACTTCTGGGACCCACAGGTTTGGAACTGGTGAGTGCTAAAAACTACAGATCATATTTGGAGTATTAAGAAGCTCATGGTGTTACAAAATGGCCTCTTAATGACAACAAACACCAGGGCTGCTTCAAAGGTCCATTATCACTGTTTGTTTAAGTGCAGGTCAATACATAATTGTTTTGTCATAGTGAGCATGCAAATGCTTTTCACAGCTTGACAGAACTATCAGGAAGCTCTTGAACCTTGACGCCCCCAAGATCCAGGTTTCTACAGTACTGACACGAAAGCCTGCCAACGTTCAGTCTTTCAGGCTAATGATTGAATTATACTGGGCTGTGGGATCTCAGCATGCGGCCTCCGAGAATATCTTAGCCCCCGACATTTGACTGATTGAGCGTGACACGTATGAAAATGGGATTTGCTATCAGAATTCAAGATCAGTGCAGGGGCTGCTTGTGCAAATGGCGCTCAGCTCATGGCTCTGCAAATGACCCCTTTTCAAGAGGGGAAGATCCTTTTGACACGAGGGGTTGTGGGACTGCTGTGAACTGTACAAATGTTGTGCTATATGAATCAAACGCGCCCTCTGCTGGTATAATACCAATATGCCGTGCATGTCGGCATTGAATTGTGCTAGTCATCAGCATTTTTGGATCGCTGTAATTTCAAATTGTCAGCTTTTGCACAGTTTAATTCTGCAGTAACTACCCCCCACCTAACTGTTGGCTCGCTTTAACAGAGCACCCACTGAGGATGGCCAGCCAGCAGTCAGACAGCAGCGGCTTCGCAGACGATCCCTCCACAGATGGCAGCACCAACTTTCTGAAGGTGAGCAAGGCTGTCCCCTGTGTGCAGGATGGGGAGGTATTCTACAGGGCCCCTCCTGCTGACAAGTGTCTTCTCAGTAATGGAAGTTGTTTCTGAGACTGTTGGGCAGTCATGACCTATCCCAGAATTTCCATTACTAAGATTGTTTCTACTTCTGCAGAGTCCAATTCAACTACCGTGTCTGGTTCTGTCATTGAGTGTTTCACTAGTTCTGTTGCTGAACCTGGTTTGAGAGGCAGATTTGTGGTTCATAACGGTTTATCCGTTTGGGTTAAATGGTAGCTTGTTTTTCCTTTGTAATCTGGATATACAGTACTGTGCAAAAGTAAAGAAAATGTTCAAGGCTTTTTATCTGAGCAGTAACTGTGTATTTGCTCAGAAAAAAGCACAATTTATAATATTTGAATATAGACAAACAGTAATACAAAAAAGAGTTAATTCTGTTTTCCAAAATATTATTGGTATCTGTTTGGATGGCTCAAAGAAAATAACTTTGGTTCTCAAACCTTTCCTTGCAAGCACCCCAGCGATTCCATGTATTTTAAATTTCACCACCAGCTCACTTAACTTAAGTAGTTACTTCACTTTAAGAGGTGTTGATTAGCCATACAAGGCGTATTCCTACTTGAGCTCTACAGGTACAGTCATGGCCAAAAGTTTTGACAGTGACACAAATGTTGTGTTTTGCAAAATTTGCGGCTTCGGTTTTTGTGATGGGAATTCACATTGTTTTCAGATTATTGTGCAGAGTGATCAGATGCATATTAATTCATTGCAAAGAGCTTTATTAGCATAAAAAGTTAACTTTATCACAAAAACCCATTTTCACTGTATTTTGGCCCTGGCACAAAATGATCAGCTAACTTCATTTCAGTATAGTCACATCATCAGCACAGGTGAAGGTGTGAACGAGTACAGCTGAAATCACTCTTTTGAATTAGAAGGGCAGACTGATTGCTATAAAAGAGGGGCAGATGAGCCTGAAATCATTGTCGTCTTGTTGTAATAAAACTACTCAGTCATGGAACCCAAGGCGGAAAAACCCCTTTATTGCCCATGCTCGTGCCGCGCTACCTCTCATGGGATTGACCCAGATTAGCTATACATTGGTGTCAGAGAGTACATCGTACAATGTCTGCACAATATTATGACACTTGTGTTAGCAATGGTTACCTCCAAAGAAACGTATGCAGCCATCATCGCTTTGCATCAAAATCACCTCACATGCAAGGAAATTGCTGCTAAGAGCATTGCACCTGAAAGAACCGTTTACCAGATCGTAAAGAACTTCAAGGTGAGAGGTTCAATTGCGGTGAAGAAGGCTTCAGGATGTCCAAGAGTGTCCAGCAAGTGTCAGGACCATCTCCTCCTGAGGAGTCAGCTACAAAATCATATTGCCACCAGTGCAGAGCTTGCTCAATATTGGCAGCAGGTGGGTGTGAGTACATCTGCACGCACAGTGAGGCGAAGACTTTTGGACAACGGGCCTTGTGTCAAGAAGGGCAGCAAAGAAGCCAGTTCTTTCCAAGAAAAACATCAAGGACAGTCTGAAATTCTGCAGGAAGTACAAAGATTAGACAGCAGAAGACTGGTGCAAAGTTATTTTCTCGGATGAATCCTCCTTTCGACTGTTTGGGACATCTGGAAAATCGATTGTCCGGAGAAGAAAAGGTGAACGCTACCATGAGTCTTGTGTCGTGCCAACAGTGAAGCATCCTGAGACAATCCATGTGTGGGGTTGCTTCTCATCCAGGGGAGTGGGCCCACTCACAATTCTGCCCAAGAACACTGCCATGAATAAAGAATGGTATCAAAACGTCCTCCAAGAGCAACTTCTCCCAAAAATCCAGGCGCAATTTGGTGATGATCTGTGTATTTTTCAGCATGATGGAGCACCATGTCATAAGGCAAAAGTGATAACGAAGTGGCTTAGAGATCATAACATTGAAATTTTGGACTCATGACCAGGAAACTCCCCAGATCTTAATACCATTGGGAACCTGTGGTCAATTCTCAGAAAGCAGATGGACCAGCAGAAGCCCACAAATTGTGATCAACTCCAAGCACTAACAAGGCAAGAATGGATCACCATCAGTCAGGATTTGGCCCAGAAGCTGATATTCAGCATGCCAGACCGAATTGCAGAAGTTACGAAGAAGACGGGTCAACAGTATCAATATTGACTCTTTGCATAAATTTGATGTATTCGCCAATAAAAGCATTTGGAACTTATTAAATGTTTATAATTGTTCTTCAGTATACCATAGAAACGTGAAATAATCCTGAAGCAGCAAAGTTTGCATAACACAAAATTTGTGTCACTGCCAAAACTTTTGGCCATGACTGTACATGGATACGTTGGATGGTAACTTTTAATTCTGGAGTGAAATGAAAAGATATTTTGAAATTCATAAATTGACGCACTTTGATGAAACCTGAAGTTACAGTTTTACACCAACAGCCTAACTCTTTTGCACAGTGCAGTTTGTGTGTATATCTGTATTTATATATAGTATACTGTATGTTTGTACGTATGTGTCTGTGTGTGTATGTGATATAAGGGTTTCAGTAATTTTGGCTTTTAACTTTAATATGCTTCCCATTCAGTCAAACTACTGGCCTGGTGGTATGAATTTCAGGCCTGGAAAGCTACCAGGTGTGTAACACACTGGGGGAAATCCTATCTGTGTCTTTTGGAGACACAGGTAGGTGGCACTGTACTGAGGGTTGTGACATTATGATGTCTTTTTTCAATGCATTTCTGTAATCTGTTGTCGTTCTGCGCAGGTTCAGGAGAGCTCAGACAGCTGTGACAGTGAGAACACGGTCAAGTCAAATTCTTTCGACCAGAATATTCCACTGGGCCACCCAGTGTTTGAGAAGCTTCTGGGCTCTACAGAGCTTTTAACAGTTGTGAGTGGAACAGATTCAATTAACCCACAAATGCTGACTGTGAGACAGAACACGGCTAAAGGTGGAGAGGAGGTACCCAGCGATTTCCATCAGCAGCTATCCAAACCTGCAGATGGAGTAACTCTTGGGCCTACTGTTGAGACTGGGCCTATTAGTGTGCCCCTTGTTGTGACCGCACCTACTGCTGAGCCTATCAGTGTGCCTGCCACTAAGACTGGGCCTACAGCTGAGCCTATTGTTTTGCCTGTGGTTGAGCCTAGGACTGTGGCTGAATCTGAGGTTACTACTGAGCCTTTGGGATTGGCTAGCGACAAGACTGAACCTACCGCTGAGCCTGTTGGATTGACTAGTGCTGAGACTGAGCCTAATGCTGAGCCTGTCAGTTTAGCTAGCGCTGAAACTGGGCTTACTACTGAACATGATTCTTTGGTGGCAGATTCCACTGAAACTATGGTTGATGGTCCCTTGAGCTCAGACCTCACAGATAACCCTGAGGGGACTTTCCCAGTCTACAGTGCCACGTTGGCAACAAGGGGAAGGTCAACTAGTTTGCAGAAGTTCCCTCTAAGGAGGTCCAGCTCTCTTCCCACCTCTCTGCTGAACCCAAGTTGTGTAGTCTCCACTGTCAAGATCCAGATTCACCCTGGGGGCATGAAACAATGTACCCCTCCTACATTTTCATATCGGTACACACCAGAGGAGGAGGAAGAGAGGGAAGCAACGGAGGAGGACGAGGGGTCTGCCGAGGAAGGAGGGGACAGCAACGTGAAGCAGGAGATAAGGTCCTCAGCCCACACAGGGAACTGCCCTTCCAGGGCCAAGTCTCAGCAGATGGATGAGAACCTTGGCAGGATTCCACACAACCCGCTGCACATGCCTCCCCATCTGAGAGAATCCTCCTGCTCTCTGCACAGCATGCCCCCAAATTGGCCCCAGCGGCCCCTGGGTGAACACTCCCAGTCCTGGACCACCTACAGTGTGCCCAACCTCCATCACCTCGGCAACTCCTACAGGTGGCCTCAGGGTTGCCTTAACAGTGCTCCCAGCAGCGTGTCCCGCATCAACCCCCTCTGTGGTTCCTATGATGATTTCCGGGGCAGTCCCAACAGTTTCCCTTGCATCTGCTCTCAAAACAGCCTATACTGTAATTACCAGTGTCCCTCCTACAGCTTGCCCCACAGGGATCCATACAGCAACCGCCTTTATGACCATTTAAGTTCACCACATCCGCCCCACTGTTGCCATTCCTTCCCCTACGGCCCCATGGCCACGCCCCCCAGGCCAGTCCACACCCCCTCCTGCACAGAGATGCAGCTGCGTCGTGTTCTACATGACATCAGGAACACGGTACAGAACCTGGCCCAGGTGAGAGCCTAGAATGACGGCCCTGTGCATTTTAATATATGGTGAGGTGGTCTGTGCTTCTGTGTCTGGACTCGCTTGCTAGCTAACGTCAAAAAGCAGCAAGCAGAGACATGACTCACCGAGTTTTCTGTAAGTCCCAGGAAGTCAGCCTTTAATATATTCTCATTTGACGTTTCTTTACTCCGATTTGCATTTCTCTGCTCTTGTGTGCCTTGTTCGCGGCATCCAGCTGGTGCTTTGCTATTTGCTGCAAGCAAAAGGTGCTTAGTGTCCTGGTTGAACATGCTGGAACAAGGAAAAGAGGAGATGATAGCACTTAGGCCACCTTGTTATCCTGCTCCCGTGACAGTAGCCCCCCCCCCCCGAGGAATGCTGCCATCACTCCTGGTGGTTCTGTGCTTTGGTTTAGATCTTTCTTCCGTCAACACTAGCCCCCAGGGCTGAGCGTCCTGTGGAACAGCCTTATGTAAACCCATCTGCTGATAGCTGTGTGTTTAATCGCTTTGGTTGTCTCTGTGCAGTGCTCATCCTCGTCCCATGATGGGTTGTTTTCTCCTGCATCCAGGACCCAGAGGTCTGACCTGCTGTTCTGCGAGGTGGGTTCTAGTTTCCTGTTTCTGGTGGGCAACTTTTTACTGAGCTGTGATCATCATGATTTGGGGCCAGAGCTGTAGATTTTAAGCCCACACCCCTCGCTTCACCTCTCCCCCCACAGAGCACCCTCCAAGAGCTGCAAGGTATCCAGAGGAGCCTCAATGCCTTCCGGGCTCAAATGACAAATCTTGAACTTGCTCTGGTGCGAGAGCAGTGCTCAGTCTACCAGCACCTGAGTGAGGATGAGAGGTAGGCCTGGGTGTTTCTGCCATCTGTCCCACAGCTGTGACACTGAAACTTGGATTACATTGTTTGATTCAATGTGTGATGCCCTCCCTAGCCTGTCCTTGGCCTTGCACAGTTCATGATTCACTCGGATTGGTGGTGGATGTCGCAGACTGACAGTCTGCCTGTCCTTGCATTCAGGCAGGAGGAAATGCAGCTACAGCAGCTACGCAGCGCAGTGAGGCAGGAGCTGCAAGAGCTAGAGTTGCAGCTCGAGGATCGTTTACTGTCTCTGGATGAGCAGCTGCGCTCCTTTGACAATGCAAGCCTCTACCGCCACCCCATGGTCAGTCTCTGCAACTGCATGCAAAAAAACTAAGCATGGCAATTGATGCAATGAAAGGTTATATTGGGTGTATTAGGGATTCCAGGTGATTTGAAGCATTTAGATATAGCTTAAAACTGATTCACTATTAAAAGAAAACTTTGGAAATGTGACAATTCCTGAATGTGCTTGTGAACTAAATGCTGCCATATCTGTAACTGTTATTTGTTACAGAGCCACAGCATAGAGAGCCTGTCAAGTGTCTCTTCCCTGAACATAACAAGACCGGTGAGTTTAACGAAAGTGGGCCGCTTTCGGGGTCCATCTGGTGCATCCTGCTTACATAAGGGCCACTGTGTCTGCAGGGCTTAGAGGCCTTGAGGGAGCAGCTCGGGTCCGAGGGCCGACAGAGTGTCGACTGCTCTGATCCTTCGAGTCCCTCCTCCTGGTCTGCCAGCCCAGGAAGGTCCACCCACCCCCGGGGCCCGAATTGGGATCGTCAACCCCAGACCCCGGAGCGTTCTTGCTCGCCTAGAGCGGGAATATACCGGGCTTCAGTGTGCCTCACACCTGCCCCTCCTACCCGGCTGGGCATGACCCCCGCTGTGGATAGTGCACAGCCGAAGGAACCCAGCCCAGCACCAGCAGGGATCTCCACTGGGGAGAGAGGTGATAGCCCCCAACTGCAGCAGCTCATTCAGCAGGTGAGGGAGAAAGCCTCAGGCCTGGTCCTGCTGGAGGAGCCATAGCTCCCCTTGATTATATATCCTTTTTCTTAAATGCTACATTGTATGCTGAAGAACAGGAATGTGACAAGGTTCTCCTCTGGTTGTTTCGAATGTGCCTTCTTTTGTCTGCCCCCCCCCCAGGTCAGAGAAACAATCGCTGAGGAAGTTAGGCAGCAGATTCTGACTGATCTCCTGGCTGCGGTTTCGCCAAAGAGGTAGCCGTGGCAACGAGCCGGTCTTGTAAGGATCTTAATTTGCATTACAACCCAGAGGCACTGTGTGTGTTTGTGTGTGTGTGTGTGTGTTTGTGTGTGTGTGTGTGTGTGTATGTGTGAGAGAGAGTGAGTGAGTGAAAGAGGGAGAGAGGGCAAGAGAGAGATCAGAGAAAGGCTAAGCAGCCGTGTCTCTACAGTATATATGAAGGCCAAAGGGGGCAAGTTTTTATGTTCTCATTTCTGTACATCACTGCCTTTATTGGCACCCAGCCCTCACTTCCCTTCAGCTTCACTCGCAGGTGAACGTAAAGCACATCCACGCAGGTTGGATGGCTCTGGTTCGCTCCTTGACCTGACGGAAACTCTTGTCTTTTTCTTTTTCCTGCAGGTAAAGAGGAGAAATAGGATCGTTCTAAACACTGGTAGAGATGCACTGACAACATCCAGCCATCCCACACAGTTTGGGGGGCTGCGTCTATGTTTCCAAGGAGACACTAATGCTACTATGTGCTCAGCTACTTAAAACCGCCTCATTTCCTTGTGTTTGCCCCCCCCCAACATGCTTACCCCCCAGTTGTGATGTCGGTATGCAGGCAGGTTCCTATTAAAGCAGGAGGATAAGGAGTAGGTCGGTGAAGAGGGTTGATCGTGTATTCAGGCTGGCGTGGTCATGCCGGCAGCTGTTACCATATCTGGCTTCTTCTGAGCTGCTGTCTTGCTGACACTTACACTGCAGGGGGGGATGTGCAGAGCACTTTTGTCCAGGCGCAAATTTTACTGTTGCATGAAACCATCAAATCATGTGCCTCAGTCTGCTGTTTAGCTCTGAGTAATTGCATCAGGAGAAATGTGACCAAAATGGCTGTTTGTGAAATAAAGGTATGTGGGACCGAGAAATGATTCCAGATAAGGAAGGTGCTGTGACTGTTGAACGGTTGTTAGATGTGAGGAAGAGGAGGGCTTCTGCCTCATAATCCTCTTTCTGAACAACTTGTATGTATATCTCTAGTAGGATATTTCCCTATAGAACAACTTCTTGTGTGTGGTGGGGTCTGTGTTTGTGTGTGAGGTACCCGTTGTATAAGTGTGAGGGTGGTGGTCCATTCACCTGCTCTCTGGTTTTAAGAAAGAATCACTTTCTAAAAGGACTGACTTGTTCACTTATTGTAATACCGATGACTTTATGAATTACAGAAATAAATGTAAATGGATGTAATTTTCTAGAGAATGTTGACCTTCATATCTTGGGATGCTTGAGGGAAGCCGTCTAAAGCAGAACATTAATAAAGATTTATTTATTTTGAATACACAGAAGTGCTTTTGTGGTTTGTTTGCACTTTCCCCTTGTGGGATTCTAAGGGTGATTTAAAGACGCCAAACAATTTTGTACGCCGTACATGTGTCAAAGGTCGAAACCCCGCAGATCCACCACGGTAAGGTAATATTCCTTTGATTTCACACGACAGCCTATTTTAAAACTGTTCACTCTAGCACTTCATCGCCATGGAAACGTTCTCTTAGAGGAGTCTGTGGGCGATCAGGAACATGTCTCAGGACCAGCTCCCTTGTATGCTTGGCACATACTTCTGTTCTCCTTGTCTTCTCCAATTTTATTTAGTTAGATGAAATAAAGATTGTTTTTCAGGAATCCTCAAATAAAGTCTTCTATAAATGTGTGAAATAAATGCTATTAATTTAAAATTCTGTCCACAGACCAAACAGTTCTCTTTCAGTGTGCATTTTTGAAAAGTTAGCCAACAATATGCTGTAGATAACTGAGTCAGGAGGATTATTTATTTATTTTTTTTTTTGGAAGCTGCACAATTTCACCCTGTGCAATAGTTGATTATTACCAGTGCATCTGATGCAGCCAGCAGATTATTTGCTAGTGTGTTTTCTGCAAAGGATTTTTTTTTTTTTTTTAAAGTTCAGGTGTGTGTTTGTGTGAATTATAAGAGACCCTGTTACATCACCCTTTATGTGATCTGGTTACTTCCTAGTTGCTTAAATATAAATTTGAAAATATTCATATTTACATGTGTTGGACTCTGCTGGATAAGGAGCTATGGAGGATTATACAGTATAAATTTATATCATTCCATCCCATCCATCCACCGCTTATCTAGTTCAGGGTCACAAAGTGCCTGAAGCTTGTCCCAGAAAGCACCCCAGTAAAGGATGCCGGTGGATTTCAGGGCGCATGTACGCACACACAATTAGACACTTTAGAGTTGTAGTAAGAGCCAGCAATTCACCTAAGAATGGGAGGAAACCTGAGCAATACAGAAAACATGCATACAGTGGAGGTGGGAGGTAACGCCCCACGAAGGTTGGGGGTGTCAGGTGAGTGCTTGGTCTCTAAACAGGCAGGGGCCATCTCCCTCTTCAGCATTGTGTGGATGAAGTCAAATAATCAACTTGTTTTTGGTCAGGTGACAGAGAAAACCAGGAAGTTGTTTTAGAAGGTGGGACTTGACATGAAGTCAGAAGAATTGCACCCCCCAGACTTCTTTCTTTTTTGCTTTATTATCAATTTTTATGAATTTAATTGGTCCTGTTTAAGAAATGCTCTCCTGTGTTGATCAACAGTTTTGACTATCCCTGAGTTAAAATCTCTGAATCCTTAGCTTGAAGGATGGGGGGTCTGAGTGTGAGTTAATACCCCTACCCACCAAAATTCAGCAGGGGAGACAATATAGAATGTGGCATCAGAGCCTTCCTGCAAGAAGCTTGGAGCCTCTGGCATTTGTGGAGTAAGGGGTGCTTCTTCCCGGCACTCTGTCTAAATGCACTTAGCTTAAGACAGCGAAAGCCAGCGGAAATAGTAGACTCCCACTCACTCCACCCCCCCGGCAGAATGTAATTACATTATGAGCTTTTATAAGATAAAGACCAGAACTCACAGCTGCTTCAGGCAGAACCTCATGCTTTACTGAAAGGCAAATTAGAGCTTGGCCTTTCCTGCCATGAGATAACTTGGTATAGGATGGTTGAAAACAGTTTATTACTAGTGTTAACAATAATGGTTCCCTCTTTCTTTGGAAATATGCTAGTAGTAATGATTTTATTTTAATGTGGATTACTGTAGTACATTTCCATTTGGAACAGCTTCAAAATCCAACATGACTTTTCCCTGTAATTACAAAAACATAAGCTTAGAAAGAAAATCTAGATATCGCTTGTTGTGTCAACCTTGTGTCATTAGAGAAGTCAGTACAACAGGTGCCGTGATGGAAGAAACCGGACATCATGAGTTATATTGGAGCACAGAGCCTGTCCATACCTGAAGTGTCAGGTGACGGTAACTCGATGTGAAATGGTGCATGTGGCAGCTCGCATGAGCTGCAGGCCAGGCAAGGTATTCTGCTGACCAGAGGCAGGCGTGGTTTGGAGGGGCAGGGCATTCAAAGCTTCCTGAGCTGGCCTCATCAATAATGAAGTCTGTATCGGCAGGTCCCCAGGGGAGCTTGTATTGCACTTTTCAGTGGGCTGCTAATCAAACCCGGAATGGATGTTAGTGGCCACTCTGGGAACAGGCAGCCCGTAGTGGACTAGGTGGAGCTTTCCAGAGATGGGCCGCAGGGCCGGGTTCGGGGGGGGGGGAAGGGGCATGTTGGGGGCGACT
>JAACJT020000030.1:6748780-6766561 GCA_009936485.2 Gymnarchus niloticus
GGGAAGGGGTGGGTGGGGGCCCCGGGGGGACCGGCCGCCCGGGGGGGGCGGGGGTGGGGCTTCCCGGGGGGGGGCGGAGGGGCGGGTTTGGGGGGGGGGGGATGGGGCATGTTGGGGCAGACTTTCGGCATAAGGGGCTCATCTCAGAACTCACGGAAAGACTCCCTGACTGCATCGCGGCTGTGCTTGTCTGCGTGGTTCTATGGTCTACACACCCCCCCTCACCACCCGTTCCACCCCCCTCCCTCTCTCTGTCTCTCTCTCTCCCACTCTCTCTCTCTTCCTCTGTCTTTCTCTTCCCCACTGTCTTCCTGCTCGGACCATGGAACCCAACAGTCCCAAGAAGATCCAGTTTGCGGTTCCTCCTCTGCAGAACCACCTGGACCCACAAGCTGCAGAACATGTAAGTAAAAAGCACCCTCCCACCCCCCCAAATGGGGGCTTAATGAGGACATTGAGGCCTGTAGAGTTTTTTCACTTTTAGAAGAATGATTAAATATTTTCTATTATTGTCTTGCTTTTTTAAGCTTTTTAGTTGCTGCTCACAGTAACTATTTTCTCCAGGGTATTATTTTCTTGAAACCCATTGTGAGATGTCGCACTAGGTATTTTAGAGCTAGGAATTTATAACAAATGCAGAGTCTGAATCAATATTATTAACTACTATTTGGAGTTTTGCCTTTACTTACCCTGGGAATATTTAAACCCCCGTTTACTCACTTCTGCTGTCACTTTTTTCACAATACTCACCTCAGTGTAGAAGCACATGTTGGATTTGTAAGTTGTGTTACTACTGAGCTGAAGGCTTATTATGGTGAAATGATGTATATTTAAAGCAAACCCACATTTAAGGCTAACTATCCATGACTGAGTCTTTACAACTCACTTAAATGATGCTCAGGGTTGGGAGTGAGGTCTCTTAGGTCTCACTGATGCAGTCAGAATTGGGCATTTTGCTCTGTGTGAAAGAACTGGTCAGTCTGCGTCTGGCCTTACGCTCCCCACTGATCATGGCATGTCTTCAGAGATGAGGTAATGTGCTTTCACATGCACAAATTCCCGTATCTTAAGTGCTCATTGATCCAAGTTGAGAACATAAATTGTACTGGAGTCCGGATAGTTTTGCTGCTGCTGAACTCTGTCTTTTGAGCGCATATGGAAATGGATGTGTTGAAAATCTGAAAGCTGATAGTTATGTGCCTGAGGTTTTGGCATATGAGCCACAACCATTGTAAGACAAGTGGTCTATTGGCAATAATGTTGTCGGGGGATCTGCTTGTGGTTTCCCTCGGTACATGCCTGTCTCTTATATTCCCACCCCCTCATGCCCCACTCACAGATCCGGAGGAGAAGACCTACGCCAGCGACCCTGGTCATTTACAGCGACCCATCTGCAGCAGGTGGGCCATATGGCTTGGGGGTGGGAGGGTATGTGGGGAGGTGATTTGTTTATAGTGGGAGTATTTACCGCCGTGCTGCTCCTGGAGCTCTAATATTGAGGCACTGATGTCTGCTGTGTTAAATATGTAATTTTCATCCACAGCACTGCATTTTAAATATGGAGATAAGCAGGTTTCCTTTGCGTATATCAGTGTTCAGAAATCAATTCCAAAAAACACTAAAAAAAAAATTGATTTTGTGATATGATATTGTGGACTTGAGGTGGGATTCTGGATGAAATGATGTCCAAATCATATAATGCTCATGGAAATATCATTTTACAACATTACTTCTTTAAATTAAGCCACATACATATAATTCTGGGGTATAATTACATATTAGGAAACAACAAGAAAGGAAAACAGTGTTTTACAACAAACCCCTGTTGATAAGATTAATTTCTGCTCCTCTTCTCATTAAACAATTTTTTTGTCTGGTGCAACATAAATGAGGTTCAAGACATGAAAATGAAGGGGAAAAGATAAGCATTAAGTCTTAATTACTGAAATTGCAGGAGGGACATGAAAAAAATGCTTTCAAGTCTGTGACATTGTGTGACTGTGTGCTTTAACTTGGAATGATAACATGAGTCTCCGTTGCTGTCAAGGCACTCCTTTCTGTATCATGGGCTGGCATTTATAACCCAGGATACATTGCATCAGTGTCTGTGGTCAGTGTAAAGAGCTGGTGATTTTTTTTTAAACAGATGGGTTTGTGAAAAACTGAGATTCACAAGCTTTCAAAACCCAGGGAAACAGGGAACTGTCACAGCGGCTGAGGAAGCTGCAGAAATCCAACATGGAAGACTTCCTGCTGCATCACAGCGTGCTCGGAAACAGCCCTTGGTGTGCGAGACGCGATGGACCATCGGATGTAGCTGATGGCCACTGAGGCGAGATTGTTGCTTTAACAAGAGGGGCTGAATTTGGGCCGTTTGGGCGTGCTTAGACAGCTGACTCCCCAGGGATGGGAGATTGGTAACACTGGTAAGAAGCACTTCGTGAGTGAGATAAGCTCTTGGGGATGGAAATTGGGCCACATTGTGGCCCCCAAATGCTTGATTTTGTAGATGGGGGAGCATTTTTTATACGTCTGCTGTCAGAAATATGCAAGTTATCTGTACACCCCATGGTAGCTAAGGATACATATGAGTGTTCATCGTTTTTGGTACTCTGCTCAAACGTTCTTTTTTCATATGAACATCGGAAGAAATCTCATTGGCATTTTCTTATTGTAATATTTGCTGTTTATGTTGTTTACAAATATATATTTTGCATCATGTTTGATCAGCAAGGGAAAATTTATTATCAAGACATTTTTAGACTGATTTAGGCCAGTCTTTGAAGTCTGACCTCAAATATTAATTGAAATATAGATTTAAACACAGAGTCATCCTATCTGGTATCTCTGATGTGAAAAACATTTTTAAACTTGCAATGGCTTACATGAGAAACAGGAATATGGTTTGCAAATGAATAAAAAAAGAACATAATTTTGGACAAGCTCTGGACATACTAACAGTTGTGGGGGAAAAATAAAGTTCAACAGCAATTTTCACCCTCAGCAGAATCTGGAGTTATAAGGTTATTTTCAGATCTGTGTCCATGCCTAATTGTGAGTGCATAACACTTTGTGCTTGGAGGGGCTGCTTGTTCATTTTCTTTGTTAGCTGTCTGCACTAACCGGGTGATCCTTCCCATGTGTCCATGGGTAAGGTCGAACTCTGCTCCTGCTCAGACAGCCACATCTGTTGAGCCCACTGCACTGTGCTCACGTCCTGGTTAGCTGCTCGGTTTTCCTCAACATGCTGCCTGAACGAATGTAGCACATTGAGGCTAAAGGGCACATGTGTCAGAGGTATGTTACTGGAATGTAGCCCCTCTTACTCTATGCTCTCGGTGATTAAAAAGTCGTGACTCCTACCAGAAGGTGGAGCTGTGCAGGCTTTATCTCTTGGGTCATTCTTCATTTGAGCTTAACTTCATAATGGCCCACTTGCTGGGTTCTCAAACACAAATGGTTTGGACTATAATTAGGAAGCCTGCATAAAGCTAGCTCAGCATTAGGCTCTAGTTGGTTGGGCCCTGAGGAAAAAGTCCTGCTTCTTTATTTGATCTGATTAGATTCTGCTGTTCTCTGAGGATATAACTCACACTATTGACTACCAGTCTTTAGTTATAGTGCATGAGAGTCTAATCATGTTGAGTGGCCCAATTACGGGTAACTGTCTTTGCAGTGTTTTCTTTAATTTCAACGAATTTTCCGATACTCTTTTACATTTTTTTTTCTTAAGAACGTGGATATAAATGTAGGTGGTGTGTGGCTCTGTGGGTTAGGACACTGTGCCCATGTCTGGAAGGTCACTGGTTTGTATCCCATGGGCTGGCAGTGTGACCATATCACCTTTGGGTTCTTAAGCAAGGCCCTCAACCACAGTTGCTCTGGACACAAGCTGACCTTGTGCTCTGACCCCCCTGCTTATGGAGAGCAAGATGAGATATTTGACAAGTGCCCAATGACTATTCTCTGTGTGTGACATTTAATGGCTGCTGTTTGCTAATCAAACAACAACATACCCTTCTGGTCTGTCAACCCTGTCCATAGTCAAATGCTTATCTTTGCCACAAGTGTCTTCCTCTACTAAACCCAGTTTTGCAACCCGTAAACTTAAACGTATATTCTTTTGTAGTCTGTGTATCTATTTGTCAGTGTGTTTTCAGTACTCGTGTGCTTGGTATCTCCTGAAACTCTCATGGGATCAAGAATTTTACTACTAGCAGACATGACACACTGTTCCTGATCCTCGGAGAATAATTAGTTCATGTTACCACAAAGACATACCCTATTGTCATTACTGACAATAAAAAAGTGGATTTCCTTTCCTTTCTGAAAGGTTAACAACTATAGATGTAAACTGAGTGAAACTGCAAGAATATTAGGACCTAATTGCGCTGTTCTAAAACAAACAGGATTTCATGCTGAGTCATGTTTTATGGACTGACTGGTACTTCAACTGGTATATTTTAACTTAATGCCTGTTAGCGGTGAATTAAAATAATGGGACAATGCTGGTGCCATTTCCCAGTCGGTACACAGAACATTTTGCTCCCAAAGAACTGCCAGCATCTCCTCTTGAGATTTCTGTCTGGTCCCACCACAGCTAGTCCAATTTGTGTTAAATTATCCATGAGCGTCCACATGCCTATAAGATGGAAACATTGGCTCTCTGCGGGTGGGAGTTTATTTTCAGAGAGAGGCTGGCTTTAGCTAAGAGGAACTGGCCAGTAAGAAGGTGTTTCAGCCTGTACCTTTCATTCCCCTGGTAGTCTGTAATTCAGAGGTGGGGGAGGGGCACTCTAGTTTGTGTCACCTGCTGTTTTTCTTTCTATGTGATTCATTGTCAGGTGAGATGATTGATTGATTGCAAATAATACTGTGTTGAGGAGGAACAATATTATGCCTTATGAACCAGGAGTCAATGACCAGGGGAAGACAAGACATAGTGAGGGGTCCTTGGGAAATCAAACAGGAACTGCTGTTGGACTGTAGGGTAAACACAGGTTTTTTTTTAAGGTCTCAGACGTGTGCAACACATGTCATAAGATTTCGCCTGCCAAGCTTTGTTTCTGATGAGATATGTTGTAGCATTGATTTTGGTAGCAGTCCTTGTGTGCCTCCTCTTTAAATTAGAGGTACAAAAATGTGTCAACATATCCATAGATGACTCCAGGACATCTGTTCTCTTCCAGAAACCGATGACAAGCGAACCACAAGCGATCCAGGAGAGGTGGGTCACACACTTGGATGACTGTTTTCGTCTAAGAAGGATATGATTTCGACTTCACTATACATTCAACTGAGACATGGACTATGATTGGGTTGGCTTCTTGGCTTCTTTCCTTTGAAGTAAATCATCCTCTACAGTGAAGGTGCACCTTTTCATGTCACAGTTCCAGGTTATGAAAGGCAGTTGCCCACTTTGCGTTTTTCCAGACACCACTTAAATGTTCGGAACAAGTCATATCATTTCCTTGAGATGTTCTGTACAAGGGCAGGCCTGATGTGGTTATTATCGATCGACTGGATAAATCCTGTGCCTGAAATAGCGCCTGGGTAACTGGATTGCGTTGACGCCGTCGTTTTCCATGCCCCGCTTCAGGCCCAGAATGCAGAGCTCACCCATCCGCAGGTGGACCCGAGGGCTTACACTCCGCCCACCATGAGAGGTACTGCTCTGCACCCTCATCACCCATCAGCTCCTACACACGTTCCAGCTCCTAGTTCCCCTTTTCTTAGCGTCCACTCAGCCATGAAATAAGAAAAGGAAATGTGTTTACAAAAGATGCAATTTAATTTTAAGCCTGACACGCTGAGACTCATATCTGCATTTAAAACCAATAACAGGTTCAAATGCAGATCATCAGCCAAATTGCGCAAACAATCGACAATTGGAAGCAAGCTGATATCCATATCAATGGAACTTTATAAATTTTAGCCACTGAATCATACAGGCTTGACAGATTAAACTCGACTGTGAAATAAGTTCCATTAAGATGGATCATGGGAAATGGGTTGGCAAAATGTGGATCTGTCCTCTATCTGGGAGACTGACCACAGGAACAGATGTGGCATTGGCTTTGGCCTTAAGAAGCGATAGCAAATGTGCCAGATGGCTGTTTTTGACCATTGCTGATTCAGATAAGCTGTGCTGTTGATATAGAACTATGGAGAGTAAGTGTTATAACAAAATGACTAGACAACCCTGAGCAGCAGTATGATGCAGAGGTTGACTGATTGAAAGCTGAAAATAAATACATGGAATAGATGCTCTCTAGCAGCAGATAATTTTTTTACTGCTCTAGGTATAATGGCTCCATTAGCGTAAAGAGAGGCCTGGGGTTTGGGGAGCTGGATGATTGGTGCTTGCAGCTGTGGTGAGGTGCAGCGTGGGAGAGAGGAGAGATTAGTCATGTGACGTGCAGTTCACTCAACCGATGAATGGGCCCTGCAGAGCTGGGCTCAGGCAGGAACCACGGTTCAACTTCAGGCGCACTCAGGCGGTCGCAGACACAGTGACACACGGCCAGTCACAATGGCAATGACCAACACAGACGGTCAGTCACAATGGCAATGACCAACACAGACGGTCAGTCACAATGGCAATGGGCAGCACAGATCCACATCACATCACATTGACAATGACCAACAGACATACATGACAAGATATTGTTTAGTTCTTGTATATCCCACCTTGATCTCTGTCAGACACACACACACAAACAGAAATGAGGGCAAATTTTGGGGTCAGAGTGCAGCATCAACCATTTATCTGGCACCCCTGGATCACTTTTTGGGGTTAAGGGCCTTGCTCAAGGGCTCAACAGTAATGTGGTAACTCTGCCAATTGGCAACCTTTCAGACTCCTGGCACAGACTCCTAACCTGTAAACCCACACCGTCCAGGCGGTTGAAATGACAATGATAACTCCAGACACACAGCGACATACATACATAAATAGATACTTAAACAAGCAGTCACGCACACACACAGTCACACTCAGGAGGGAATTGCACACAGACACTAAAAAGAAAGACTAATTTGCACATTTCTGGCATGTCCATTAGGTGTGATTGCAGCTTTGTGGTTTTAGAACACTTCTAGCCAGTTGTTTAGTCAGAACAGACCGAAGAACTTGCAAGACTGAAAAATAACTGGTGGAATTAATAACTTACTTAGCAAGGGACTCGTGATGGCATTTGAATTCCACCTGCCTGATTTCTGCTTTTAGTGTAGAAGTGTTTCGTGAAAAGATTTGGAAAATGCTGCACTGCTGACTCATGGATGTATTTCCTGGAATAGACATACACACCTCCTTTACGCTGTTGGTGGGAAGGGGGGTGACATGGAAGAACATTCCTCCATCCAGTCTTGGTGATCACTAGCAAGACTTCTCAGCATTCTCACCCAGACCCTTACATATTAAATATTCAAAATTATCCTGAATGGACTCCTCCTCATTTTTTTTTTCCCTATTCTTACGTTTGTTGGAAACACTTAAGTTGAAGTGCTTAAATCCTCAGAAAAGGTGAATAATTAAATTAAGTGCTCTTGCTTCTCCATGAGTGGACTACTAGATGGAAATGGCCTCCCTTGAATTGAGGTAATATGCCCGTCTCCGCCCATCTCTGCTGCGTATAGAGCTGCAGCTGGTTGTGGAGCAGCACCTTCAGAAGCAGGAACAGATGGAAGCGGGGTCCTGTGAAGGCATGGATCCTCTGAGTCCAAGCACAGACCAACATTGCCCCAGTACTAGCCAGTGGGCCAATCACAGCAGCCCTCAGAACAATGGGAATGAGGCCTACACCAGTTTGCTTCACAGTCCAGAGGAGAACATGGACAGCAGTTCTGCTGGTGGTAAGTTCTGAGTCCTGCTTGTATCCTTCACCAGAAGGTACAGCTAATTCCGTCAAAGGGTGAGCGTTGATGTTAAAAATGGCTGTAAACTGCCATTATGATTTTGACATTGGTATTCATGTTGATTTATATTCCTCACTGTGTACACGTGGTGTGATGGCAACATTTGTTTCAGATTCTGGTGTCTTTTTTATCTGATCTGCTAAAAAATTACATTTCTAAAATCTTAAGATACATAAGACAAGAAGACACAGGAGGCAGTGGGTGACAGGGGTCAGTTTGCTAGGGATGAGAAAACAAGAAAAAATGAAAAATCACGGTCAACAAAATAACCATGTGGTATGTATCAACCAAACTCCCCTGGTCACGTGTCTGTGGCCTGAAGTAGTCCCGGTCCCACCCACCTCACCAATCAGATCTCAAGTATATTAGCACAAAACATCAATCCACCATCTGGAGATCAGACCTTGTGATATCATAGACGATTTGTTTCCATGATATCATAAGGCTAGTGCCTTCATATTTGATTTTTTAAAACTTCATCATTTATCACATTTATCCTGCACACGTACCTTCATGTCTGCTCATCATGATCTTTTATAAATTATGAATATACATATGGCTGAATTCTGAAGGCATATGACAGAGATCTTTGTGGTTTGGCCCGTGCGTTGTTCATGTGATTACTTAGCATTGTGCTCTCTCTCCCTCACTTTTGTGGTTTGTATGATCTTACTGTGCATAATGTTTATTTTTATTACTGTGTTTTGGATATATCTGTGCAGGAGATCCATCAGCATCGGAGTACCAGCAGGGACCCCTGTCCAGTCCTTCTTCCATCTCCCGATAGCCAAGTTTTCCTGAGCTGCTCTCTTCCGCTCTACAGCTGTCGTTCTCCTCCAATAATGCATTATCTCATGCCATAACCGTCATTGCCATCTTCATCCTTATCCACAGCCATCTTTTCAGCAATAGTTTTTTCCCTATAAACTGTGTTGATATTTATTATGTAAAATTAAGATTTTTATCTATGATTTTGGTTTGATGGATTACGGCATGGTAATTTTTCCCTGAACTTTCATAGTGACCTTTTTAGATAAAGACTACTTGTATCATTGCCTATGGTTTATCGTTTGGCCTTGTTAAACCATTTATTCAGCCTTATGGAATGTTTAAAAGTGAATATACAGATTCATTAAAAAAATTAAAAAATGACTCACGGGAACTTCATTTCACGTTCCACTTACTAGTTCGGGTGGCGACTAAATGTACAGCAGTTTAGTATCAGGATGCTGTTCAATTATTTATAATACTTTGACAATGAATTCTATGCACACAATTAATATACAAAGATGATGTGAGCTGAAGAGACAGATTATTTCTGACGAGTGTGTAACAAGGTGCCAAAGTGCTTTAATGTTAGTGGACACTGACATCATAGTATAAGTAATAGTAGAGATGAGCGGATAGTAGATAACAATAAGAGATATTTAATTGTAGCAGACACAGATAGGAAGTGGGATGATATTGTTTAATGGCAGTAGATATTAATAGGCAGTGGATGGTACTATTCAATAGCTGTAGGTACCAATAAGAAATGGATAGTACCATTCCATGGCTGTAGACAAAAAAGGATAAAATTATTTAATGGAAATAGATAGCACTATATTCATTCTACTGGATATTACTGGAAAGTCAGTAATGAAATTTTGTGCCATTGGACTCTGTCTTCACATTAGAATGTGACCCTGCCTGGAGGTCAATCAGTCAGCCCAGGGGACTGGCTAAGCACACAGAGAAGCACGTATTAGTGGGCTGAGGGCAGCAATACAGAGAGAGAGAGTGAGCGAGCGAGTGAGTGAGTAGGTGAGCGTGAGAGAGCGAGTGAGTACCCACTCACGCTCAAACTCCAGACCTGGACTCTGCCTTGGTAGTCAAAGTGGAGCAAATCCAGCAGCATGTGGGTGAGGCCTGCTTGAGCGTCTGTCGCCCATACGGTCGGCCTGTAGGATGGTGTGTCTTCCATGCTGGCCTTCGTCGTGAATGAGAACTGACTTTAAAAGATTACAGCACAGCCTGAGCAGGAACAGAAGGTCAAGAGTATCTTTTCATCCAGCACTAATGTGGGTCTGACAGAACAACTACGCCCCCACAGGTAGAATGCTGTGAGAAGGACCAGGAGGATGTGTGGGGGAGGGGGTCCAGATTGCCACTGATTTCCCTCGTATCAGACCTTTCTCTCTGCCCACCTTCCTCCTATAGCTCTGATAAATACATCCCAACACAAACAAAGCAATATTCACAAGAACGTAACAGTTAGATGCTGCAAGTAGACTCAGGTTTTACAAACAGCCTTTCTTGTTTTTTGCATTAGTAGCTGGAGTTTTGATTGTCACTGTCTTTATCACCTTCGATCTTCTAAACTTCCAAAAAAATGGCAGCTGCTTCAAAGCTCTACTCATATTATCTTACACTACAGAAAGGCTGGGTAATGTCCGCTTTCAAAGGTGCTGTTGGCTCGTGTGGCAGCTGGCATCTCTTCTTTGATCATTCTATCCAAGTAGGAATTCAGATTTTTTTGTTGAGAACAAAAGTCTTGAGAAAGTTGCTATTGAGAAAGTTGGCGCCGCTAACACTATTTCATCTTGTGTTTAGCTCACACCAAGCTCTTAAAGGCTCCTCGGTGCCAGTTTAATAGCTACCTGAAATAGAGTTGTTCTTTCACTCACCACACGTATTTTTGATGGCTAATAAGCCAAAACACAAATGTACCTCATGTTCATAGCGTACAGTCATTTGATAAACATCAAGTCTTTGTGACTAACAATGAAATATTGCACAGCTTGTAGGGCATGCAAATGCTGCATGCTAACGCAGTGACGGCCATTAAAAATTGTTGAGGAATAACATTGCTTAGAGGACACAGCTTCTATTGTACCTTACGACACACTCACTGCATTTACACCAGATATACAGATAACTGGTGAAATGTCTGTAGTGTTAACAATGTGAGGAATATAACATTTAGCAGTTTCTCATAAGGAAGTCCTCTGCTTTCCTGCAACATCATGTCTTTGAAAGACTGGAGAACTGAAAAGGGTCCTTTTACTGCTGAGACACCTGTGCCTCCCAGAGGGCTCCTGACATGACACCATGCTGATAGCTGTGATTCTTGGGGGGGCATGGAAAAGAGCATGGAGAAATGCAACGGGATATCATGTGGCAAAGGGGAGCAGGGACCCCGTCTTTAATAAATAACAATACATTAAAGACTGAAAATAAAGCCAATGTACAAAAACAGAAAAATAATATCTGGGAAGCAAAGTTGTGGCAGCAGGCATCACGGGGTGTTGACGTCCTCCTGGCACGGCTCTGGTGGCTCCCCTGCGGAGAGACGTCACCCGTCGGTCACCGTGGCACCGAGTTTTGACCCTAGTCGGCTGCTGATGCGCGTGTACCCGAGGGAATGTCACTAACACAGCAATATCGGCCGGCCTTTTCAAAACACGCAGTCACAAATCTCCGTTACCGTTCAGGGGCGGGTGCTCGGAGTCGAGCGCCTGTGTGTCCGAGCCTGTCAGAGGTGATGCGAGCCCCCCCTCTGCCATTGGTGAGGGCTGCTCCTGTTCCAGGGGGCTCAGGGAGTTTGCGTTGTTCAGTTCATTCGCGCTCGACTCCGCCTCGCCATCCACTGATGGGCAAGTCGGCAATGACACCGCATCCGTCCCATCAGTGCCCTCGCCTTTCTCATCCTCAGGTGGAGCTTTCCTACCGGAGGACATCTCCTTCTCTTTATTCATCAGCTCTGGTGACAAAGTCAGATAATATTGACATCACCTTGGGGGTTTGTTCCCACCGAATGATTAAACATTTACAAAGAGGAGACAAAAGGCAAAGCCACTTTGCAAGATGCTCGCTCACCTTGCACAGCCAGCTCCTTCCAGCGCTCCTTGTTGTGCTGGATGACACTGGCCAATGTGTGGCGCACGTGTTTCAGGTTGATGTTGGCCAGGGAGTAGTCTATGGAAGTCCCTTGGTCAGCAGTCGAACCCCGTTCGCTGTGTCTCTGCACAGACTCCACTACCGTTCCCAAGCCCCCACTGGTCAGGCTGTAACAGGGATGAGGACGTGTGAACCAGCACGGCCAGCTGATACTGTACTATGGTCCGAATGGGCTAAGAATACTGGGAACTCTGGGAGTGTACAAGCCTCTGACCCCACACACTGGCAACAACCTGTTTCAACCTGTTAACAAGTGTTGTGGTCACCTAGGGTCATTTCGGCTTGTTATCAGAAGGGCTTAAAGATTAGCTGGTTTATACAAGTGTGTGGGTCTAGCAACATTCCCAGCAGTGCAACAAACCTGGACCTCCGGACTCCTGAGTCCCCAGTTTTTAAAGCTTCCTCTATGAGAGGAGTAATAATTTTCTCAGTCGAGTCAATCAGGACTGAAAAGGTTGGTTCAACAATGAAGTCAATGAACCCTAAAAAAAAAAAATAAGAAATGCATTTACAAATGATAATGTCCTGACAACTGACATATTACAAAATGCCACAACAAACAGATTCCTAAGGAAATTAATATTTTCTACCTAGTTCGTAGTTTGTGGTCCTTCAAATTTAACCGCTTGCTGTTTTTATCAACCACAAGAGGGCAGTCTAGTGATTTCCCATCTCGGCAAGATCCTAATCCTAAATTGGCACCATGGAAACAGACAATGGCTAATAAAGAACCTCACCTATCTGTGACTGGGCAATCATGGTGGATGTGCGATCACACAGAGGGGAGAAAGGCAAGCCTAGGTCTAGCTCCTTATCACCCTGCAAGCACACAAACATACAGAATCATGTAGACAACATGAGGTATCGCATAACATAACTTAACATTCAATGTGCCAAAAGGGAATAAAGACTTGATTTTAGCTGCATTGTACATGCCTTTATCTACTTGTGATTATAATTTTATGATGTACCTATTTATGCAAATTGATGTAGCAACGTTCAACATGAAAGAAAAGCCCTTCTGCAACACAAGCAGGCTTTTGCTCACAAGTTGGTTTGGTTATTTGTTTTTGTTAAGAGCCCTGCACCACCTGCTGCCCCTAACTACATCTAGCAGAACTGAGTAAGCCTGCTATTGTCTCTCAGAATGAGATGATAGCCTTACTGGCCATTTGTAGAAGTACACAGGAATTTGATTTTGCATATCCCATCTTACTCTCCATGACACATACATACAGGTGAGCTTGGGATTAGAGTGCAGGGACAGCCATTGATCCGGTGCCCCTAGAGCAGTTTTTGTGGTTAAGATCCTTGCTCAGGGGCTCAACGGTGATATGCTCACTCGGCCAGCCGTGGGATTCAAACCGGCAACCTTCTGGTCATGAGCACAGACTGCTAACCTTCAGAACCTCATAGCAACCCGTTTTTTGTGTGTACCCATCTGCAGTGACCTTCCTGCGGAGATATGCAGGTGTACCTGTCTGAAGAACTCCTCCATCAGGGCTTGTGTCCAGCGGTAGTGCAGCTCCCAGGCTTTGGCTGGGTGGCTGATGTCGGCTGCATGCAGCATCAGAGATAGCGCTTTAGCCTTGTCTACTCTGTCAACCACAGACAACAGCACATCAGCCGGCACACGCACACACACGCAGACGACAGGGGGGGATTGGTCACGTGACACCCACTCACCCCTCAGGCTGCTGCAGAGCATTCCTCATGGTCTTGATCTGCTGGAAATGGCAAGACATGTCTGTACTCATGACCATCTCGATGACCAGCGTTCGCAGTTCCCTGAGTGACACATGGGGATACGAAGCATTGGATATCGAACGAGATTCGCGTCCGATGCAAAGCCCCCTGCTTTCACCGGTCACCTGCCATGTCGCCGCTGTGGAACGGCCAATGAAGGCCACGCGTACCTCCAGTCATCTTTGGACAAGTTCACCATGATGTTCATCTCGTCCTCCTGCATGAGTCTGTAGGCAGCACTCACGTGGTGGTTCTCCAGGACGGAGCGGTCGTTGTAGAGGATGGCCACCTCGGACCTGCATGAAGCAAAGCAGACTGCAGATATGACTGCGGAGAATGCTTCATGGTCAGTGTTCAGAGGCTGTAAATGCCACCGACTGATTTTCTGCTGGGCCTGTGAGAAGCTTGTCAGACTTGTAAAGTACATTTTATCCTAGCCACTGTATTAAATAAAAAGTCTTTATGTGATCATTTAGAGAAGCAATGACTGTTCTAGTTTAGCTATGATTCTTCTTCTTCTTCTTATTATTATTATAATTATCACTATTTAATGCAGCGGGATGTTTTTACTGGAGCAACCCAGGTTAATTACCAGCTCCAGGGTTCAACAGCCAAGCTCTTCCTTGAGCTTAAACCACCATCCACTCGTATATGACCGAATCATCAAACGGAAGCTTCTGCTTGATTTTGACAGCAGGAAAAGGAATTCAAGGAAAACAAAAACCGTAAAGGAGGGAGACAAAAACTTCAACACACGTGGCTTAGTGTTGAAGCGCCACAGAGAAGTAATGGGCACGATAATGTAGCTGTTTGTATTCCCTAAAGTAACTTCCAGTCTTTCTGACTTCCCTGCTGTCATTCTGAGCATTCTGGATCCACATCCAGATGAACTAAAAATCACACGATGCTTGAGAATGCCTCACCGTGCACTATTGTCTTAGAATACGTGCAGTTTAATTAGATAGGTCTGCACGGTCTGCATTGCTTAGCATATAGTAAACAACAGAAAAACAATAACAGATTGAAAAAAGACAGGCCAGTCTTCTCCAACGATGACATGGGCTAGGGAATAAGATCGACAAGACTGAGATTACGCAGCACGTGCATAATTCCTATGTCAAAGCTGTTTCAGTGCCTGCAATTAACGTGTATGGAATCAGCAATAAGACCCTTAGGCCTAAATGACACGTGCAAGGCTTACACACAATTGTGCAGTCAAATTCTTGTATCTAATATAGTTAAGGCAACATCCTGCGGAAATACATATACGTGCAGAAACAGGGCTTGCTACATGTTAGTGGTAACAACAGGCCAACGCTCACCTGGTTTGGATGTGAAAGTTGTTGGTGGTACCGGTGTGCTCAAAGTCATGGATAGCAGCTGCAAACACCATGGCTAAAATTTCCAGTTCAGTGAGCCAGTGCTGAAAAGACAAAAGCAGGAGGTTCACTGTGTGGATGACACCTGCTGATTTAAATAAAGCTCTGATTCACTCACAACCAGTTTATCAACACTCATAAACATTTTACAAGGGTAGGACTTTTACATACTGCAACGATGTAATGAATAGTCAGTTGGATGGTGGATAAATACATTTTACAACCAGATTCTTGCTTTCAGACATTGTAAATGCCTTGTAATGATTTGTCTACTTATTAGTTTGTAGATGCTGATTACTTCACTCCCACCTGGATGTGTGTGTAAGTCTTGTAGGGAGCAAGATGGGATCTATGAAAACTAAACAATTCCTGTATACCTGTGCTTGTACAACTGGCCAAGAGAGTTTCACGTCATTTCAATGTTTATTCCTAGTACACAGTACATTGATGTTAACAGTCACTACTCCATGTTTTCATTGTATTTAAGTGAGATAATCTGGATCGAAGCATCTTTATACAGGAATTTTAGAAGAGTCGTACAGAAGCATGACTGGAACCCTTAACATGACACATGTAGGAATGCCCGGCTCCATCTCCAGTTCACGTGGGCTCACCATGAGGCCAGTGTGAAGCATTAGGTAGTGCGCAGTCTGGGTGACATCAGCGGCATGAGTCAGGTTGTGGTAGGGGTTCTTGTGTTTGCTGTAGCCCACCTCCAGCGCCTCCACAAAGGAGACCAGTGCAGAGACAGGTATCTGTAGAGGGGGGCGCAGAGACAACAGAGCTTTACATCCAAAGAGCATTTGCAGCTCTATTAGCTCTGATTGGTTACCGTAAGCTCGTCCAACAGAGGGAGCTGGTGAGGTGCTTGCAGTGAAAGGAGTAGGGGGTAAGTGTGCATGGAATTTACTCTGAAAGCAGAACCTAGGGCAGAGCTGTCTAAATTATAGTGTGCAGAAGAACACTTCTAACATACGTCAGAACAACAGTTAGTTACACCTCAACGTACACTGGTCAGCCATCAACCCCCTCGGGCCTCAGACGACAATCCAGTTTTTTTCATAAAAAGTTTCAGTAATGAAAGTGAGGAAGGCAGTGTTTAATGCACAGTGCCCCCTATTGCCCAGAACTTGCTGTTAGGAGACTGACCCTGAAGCGGTTGATCAGGTCATATCTGGTGAGGAGGTCATAGACCAGGAACTTCAAAGCATGTTCGCTGCTGGCTTCGTGGAGGGTGAAGACATCAAAGGACCATTTGTCTACATCCTGCATGTGAAACATTCCACCTCTGTTCAGCATGAAAAACCAGAACAAAGTCTGACTGTCAATTAATGTGGCAGCTTCAAATTTCCTTTAATCTGAACGCTATCAGTGCCGTGGAATGCTCAGATTACTGGTTACCCATATTGGACTGCATTTTTGAACAGTAATGATACCTTCAAAGCAGCAATCACAGCAGGAGGATATGTCAAACCGGCCATATTAGACGTCCTTCTGTACATCCTAGAAACAGAAACCACATGGAATTAAATATAATGACTTCAACTTTGCATCATATAATGCCAAAGTGATTATATCATAGCATTATTACAGTAATAAACATATTTGTTAGCAGTATTCCACAATAAATTACTATTTAATTAAAATATACAAACTCTTTGGAAGTGAAATAATTCAGTATTAAGACCTGAATTAGGTGCCGTTACCCAGATATTAAGAGAATAATAAGCCTGGACAAAAAATAAACATTAAACAGGATGGCAGCCATTAGCATTGCTATTTGTGGAACCTTACAGAGTGGAGATTGGCAGGAACTCGAGAGGGACTGGGATTCCTCGCAGGGTCACAATCGGATCCTTTTGGCAAGCTCTGCCGAAAGGATGGGGCCCTCGGTGTATAAACACATCCCCTCCCACAAGCATCCAGAGGGCTGTGCATGTAGCTATGCGGAGTAAAGTTTGGTTCGAGATTTTATTTTCTATATAAAACTGTTTCGAAAGGCTCACAGCCAGAAAAGCGTATAGAATGAGGGCAGCTAGGGCCGCATCAAGGCCATCGATCAAGACTAGAAAGGACTGTGTCTCAGGATTTGGAACGTTGTCGAGAGACAATGGGATGTGCTGTGTCCTCCTGTCACCATCGGAAAGCTATCTGTATTTGTATTTAATCGCTTAGTTGCAATGTTTTACATAGCGTAACACATAAAAAGTAACCCAAAAAGACTCAGATGTCTTTGATTCTAGATACCTTAAGAATTCTTCATTTAAATGACTAATTTATCATATTATATTCCACTGTCATACATAATTATATGAAACAAATTAAGTTAAAATCACTGTATTCCTTTTATAGGGACTCTTTATGGAAAGTTAATGTCCATTATAATTACTAAGAATCTGACTGTCTATCACAGATGAACAAAGTGTAAAATCAGAAAGATGTCCATTCTTGCATGCATTTTGTATTTTTCTGATTCAAAATATATTCAGATTACAATCTTAATAGTCAACAGCTGAAAATGACTGGCTGGTCCAGTTGCTATGGCAACAAGTAATTGACTCCCTGTGTCTTTATATACACTAAATGAAAGGTAACACAGAGATTCTGAAGAATACAAAGATTTCACTTCAAAAACTATTGCCTGTATGCAAGGTGGCATCCGTCAGTGGGCATTTAATATATCAGCATTAATGATTTAAGGCAAAGTACCTTCATTGATTACACTAAAGCCTTTGATTGTGTGGACCACAACAAATTGTGGCAAGTTCTTAAAGAGATGGGAGTCCCAGACCATCTTATC
>JAACJT020000030.1:6769985-6794514 GCA_009936485.2 Gymnarchus niloticus
TCCCCCTCTTCTTTTCCTTCGGCTCCTTCAGCCAACAGTAGCCCAATTTCCATCAGCACCCTGTTGGCTGACAGTACCGATGGCGGTCGTTGTTAACCCGGGCCTCTACCGATCCGGTATGGAAATCTGTATTGTTGTCCGCATATTAGATTTGTCAAAAAATTTTACACTGGATGCCCTTCCTGACGTAACCCTTCCCATTTATCCGGGCTTGGGACCGGCACTAAGGAATACTCTGGCTTGCGCACCCCCAGCGGCTGGACGTACGCTAAACACCCAGAAGAGTAAGAGAGTCAGGTTATGTCACCTGGTCTCAATGACGTACGCTAAACACCCAGATGAGTAAGAGAGTCAGGCTATCTTACCTGGTCTCATCAATGTACACTGCTTCCAAGACAGAGGCTGCATACTCAATGTTCTTCTTCAGGTCCGCCAAATTGACCTCACCCCTCTCCAGCTGCTTCACCAGACACCTCAACCTAGAAGGGCACACAGATGGATGTCAATCTGCTCCAGTGCTGGAAATGTACATGCAATGCCTCTTTCCAACTTTATGACATACCCTATGATTCACAAGGGATCAGAAACATTTGTCCACATTGTGGTACTAATACTGAAATGAAAGCATAGTCCTGGAAAAATAAGAAGGAGTCCAACATGATAGCAACAGTAACCATAACAGTCATAATTTTCTGGAAAACATTGCATTCCTGTAACATTGTTAAGTTTGAATAAAAAGGGTATGCTCTATATATAGCACATGGCAGTATTTAGGGAAAATGGCCAGGACTGAAGACTAAATATAAAAACAAAACTAATACAAGCTATTTAGGTGGTCAAAACAATCAGGTCAAAGAATGCAACGAATCCATCCTAATCCTATCATAGTTTTATTTTTTTGGTCATACACTACACTCGCCCCAAAAAAATCATCATTACGATATCACATTTAAGAGCAGCATACCCCAAGGAAGCAGCACCTATTTCAAAATGATTTGGGAGGAATTATCCATAAATAAAAGAAAACGAAATTAGGTGTAGCTTCTTGATGTGGAACGTGAGGAAGTGGAGATAAAGCAGCAAACAAGTGGCTGGTCCAAGCCCCAGAAGGTACAGTTCACGCTGCCCAGTTATCATATGACACCCAGTCCGTGCTCTCCTTTCACGTTGTGAATCAACGCTGTGTGGGAGGTCTAGGTGACTATGATGGGGGGATGACCCTCACCACGGGAACTTGATAGACACCATAAAAGTTGTGCACTATGAGAAAAGAATCCCAGAAGATTCCTTCCGTCTTCTGGCAGAACCAAAAGAATTTAGCTGCATGTCAGGGACCCCTAGTCACAGCTGGCAAATTTGAACAGTGGGTGGTGCATTGGGGGAATGGGGCTCCTTTGAAGGTCCAAAAGAACTTTCTAAATATTTGGGAAAATTACATTAGTGTCAAACGTTAGGAGCCAGAGCACAGAGAGTGCTATCGGCCTGCGATTATGAGTTAACACTCTGAACGGCTTCATGGTAACGGGTGGTAACGTAGCAACGTACTTCCAAATATAAATGCCATAGCATATCACACTGTGGGCTTTAACGTGTTGCTCGCCGATAACACTTACGCCTAAACTCAAACTGTCAGAAGCATGAAGCAAGGGAGAGGGGTGAGCTCAATGATTGTCATGAAGGAAAGGAGGCAGAAAGCCATCGTAAAATTCTGTGAGAGAAATGGTAAAACCCAGAAGGGAGTGAAAAAGTAGCAGGCCTATTAATATAATGTGCTGGCATGAGCCTGTGAAGACAGTGCTGCTCAGGCTCCGCCTCCTCCCGCCACTCAGATCAGCTGGAAACCATCGCTGGGGCGCCACTCAATCACTTTAATGCAGATGGGTTTTGGTCACGCAATGCTCCGTGGGAGATTCCTGAGGCAGGTCGCCTGCACCAGCAGGAACAGATGGACCTAGCATAGATGATAGACCAGCTCCCTCGAGAGCAGTGCCCCCTGCAGACGGGGTGAGGGCTTGCGATTAGTCCGTGACCTGTTGTGTGTTAAGACAGTAAAGCTCTGGCAGGAGGGGTGGAAGAGCAAAAGCCCTCAGTGTCCAAGCATCTGCACCCAGTGAGGACGTCGCTGTAGACAGTGACACTGCTTAATTAAAAAGCACGGATCAACAGTTAAAACATGGGCCAAAAGTGAAAAAGAACCAGGCCAGTACATTTTATTCCCAGTGTCAGGTGCGTCGCATACACTGCAGTTACACGGTTTCTGTTTATGTGCTTCAGTTGCAATTTCCCTCTAAAATGAAGGAGGCCGGTTATGAAAATGGACCCTCGGTGTGTTTTTTTGTAAACGGGCCATGTGGCTGAAAATGACTCAGCTCCTGTAATCATTAGGGATGAAGGGTCAGGAGCTAGACCGGCGTCTTACTAGAGCGATTGCCATGGGCCCGCAAGAGCCAGCTTTTATCGGCTGTTTGTCAGAAGCAGGTGTGGGAGACGGGTGTCACGAGGGGAGGAAAGTGACAGAGTGAAGAGCCCGCCACTGATAAGAGCCTGGACAGCCTGAGAGAAACCCACTGTCTGCCCTACACTCTGAACTGAGCACACGCGGTGTTGCTTGCCTAAGAGATGTGGCCAGCTGGGCACCACCTTTCCCACACCCCTTGTCGACCCCAGCTTCGTGGGGCTGAGGGTTACCCTATGTAGTCTGGATTATGGTGGCTCCTCCATCCAGAGTGAAGATGGACTCTTGCTAGTTTTGCATCCTCAAATACTGTGACAAAAAATGTCTGTTTCAGATTGAGAGGGATCCATTTATCAAGACTTAGGGAAAAAAATATTGTCTAAAAACTGCTGTGATTTCTTTTTTTTTTGCAAAGAACAAACAATGATGAAAACCTGCACTTCAAATGTACATTTAACATCCAGTTGTAATTAATTTACTGCCAGGCACAGCAAGGCTGAATCTTTCAAACATACACTTAATTTCATAGTTTTAATGTTGCTTTCCTGCCTCTCTGTCCAAAACACGGCCTTTGCTTAAAGAGCTTTGCTGCTCCTGTTTACTTTAGCACGGACTGGAGACGCCTTGCGCTTGACATCCGCAGTGAAGGAACTTTGATGTAGCCAAGCCGTTTTTAAGGGGCCCACATCAGTGGCCTCGTTGCACTCACCGAGCTTATCGTGTGCGACTCCAGTGGTTTACAACATCACATGCAACTGAGCCTTTGGAATGTGGTTCACGAACACAGCCCGCATCCTAACGCAGTCAATTATCTTCAGCAGAAGCACTCCAACAATTACAGTTTGAAGCAATGCATCACGATTCTCATATCACTGTTGCCCTTAGGCTGACTTACATTTCTCCATAAAATTAAAGAAAGAATATGAGGAGCAGGAGTTTATGGGTGGCATACTAGCTCTGTGAGTAGCACTGCTGTCTCACACTTCCATGGTTGGTGGTTTTGAATCCCTCCTCCGCTCTTTATGTGTGGAGATTACATGTTCTCTCTGTACAGCACAAGTTTCCTCCAAGTAATCTGGTGTCCCACCACATCCCAAAGCATATGGTTAGGAAACTGGCATCTCTAAATTGCCCATATGGTGTGTATGTGTGAGTGACCTGTGATGGACTGGAATAGGCTGCAGGTTGAAAACAACCCTGTGCTGGGTAAGCAGTTATGGATGATGGAATAAAAGGATACTTCTTTAACACCGGCCACCCCAGAGAGACACAAAAGGCAGAGAGATGAGCTGCAGCAGTTAGCAGGGAATAAAACCCTGCGCTAGGCCTTATCTCCATAACTTTAAGCACATAACTCAGCTTTCCTCAATCTCTAGACCACCTAAGTTCTCCCAAAGAGGATAATCACTGACCCCTGGCCCTCAGCTTAACCCTTGTTCGAAATGTACTTCAGATCACCGAGCACCAAAACAACCAGACACATGAAGAGTATCTTTCCGACTTCCATCATGCTGATGAATTATCATCCCGTGATGCCCTGTTTGTACTGTTACTGGCCATGCACAGTATACTTAATATGTCTATGCAGTTCCTAACTACACAGCGCAATATTGTGTGAGCGACTCTCCCTCCCTATGTATATAATATATATGAGCGTGCATGTGTGCGTATATGTGTAACCAGTTATACATGTTCATAAGCTGTATTTAATACCTACGCAATTTTGCATTTCCTCTACTGCATTGTGTATTTTTTATTTATTGTACTCGTTGTGTAAAGTGTCTGAGCAAACAGGCAAATTCCTGTGCGTTCAAGCATACATGGGCTGATTCTGATTCTAAAATCAACTGTATATATGGTGTAAGTCGTAGCCGGCCTGTTAGCGTGAAGCCGCCTTTTGGTGCATCGTGGTGGTGGGAATACGTGCCATCAGGAAAGTCTGGATGAGAGGGGAATGCCCACAGGAAAACAGAGCAGAAATGCAGCCGGACAGAGAGCATTTTTCCCATGAGTCCCTGATGCCTCTCCCTCCACAGCGTCTTCAGAAGGAGCACCTACCAAGTGCCTTACTTGGTTCCCAGCAGAGCACAGTTGGGCATACTGGAGGAGACAGAAGCTGCCAAGCCCTCAGATAGCCCCTGCTCATTTACCCCTTAAAGGACACCCAGAGGATTGCTTGCTGACCCGCTCGCAGTGATCCTAGAGATGAAAGCGTGGAATGCCCTTATTCTGGAAAATCATGTAGACAAATCCTTTTTTAGGATGGAAAAGGACCACTGGCCTCTTGTTTGGAATTAGTCAGCTCTCTAAAAAAATTCAAATTAGTCAAACAAATGTCTGAAGTAAGCATAGCTCAAAAAGAGTTCCACAAATCATTCCCACATTACGGAAAATAGGATCATAATTGACATCACACAGCTGGCTGCCCAGAACGAACTGCTCCATGTGGGTTTTCTATGGAAACTGCAGCAGTTCACTCAGAAGACTTGCAGAATTTGTGACAGACTGCATTACATGCAGAGTCACCAAAGCCGGAGATCTGCTTAGTAAATGAATCATCAAACTGAAATGTTTAACAAACTCCAGTCAGCTCCACATCCAGCAAACCCTTAACCCTGTCTGACAGGACAGTGCTCCACTCCACACACACGCCATGTTGAGCAGACGATCAACGGTCCATGGAAGCCCTCCACAAGAATGTCACTCCTGCTAGGACAAGGCCTTCCTGCTGCAGGGGTCCACATTCTCCAGACCAGAACCGAGAGTTTAGCCCACTATTTAGCAGATTCCTGACTTCCAGGCTCTATGGATTCAGAAAAAGTTGAGCTAAAAGCAAGCACAGGCTCTCTGAGGTAATTTCAGATTTCCATCTAACCAGGCAGGGTCACAAATTTTCTCACACGTTTGGCCAAACAAGCCTGTGGGCACAACACACAGCTGCCATTTAAAAACACACACCCTTGTTTCCTTTGAACCACACATTCACAACCCCATTACCCATTGACTATATCTCCTATTGCTTTATTTTTCACCTGCAATCTTAATTCATAGACTTTCATTTTATATTAAGCATTACCAATACAATCCATTCTTGTTCTAAGCCTGTTCTAAACCTCACGCTCAAGCACACATATAGAACTTCAGAATACATCACTGGAAAAGATCTACCATCGACCAGGCTCAGAGATTTGGCTACTGCTGTATAGCTGGCCTGTCACACTGTGAGGTACAGAGCAATAGCAAATTGTCTACAGACACAGCACTCTCTTTGACTGTGTCGACAGCCCATCAACCTTCTCCAGAGAGTGCGCTCAGTTTGAGGATGCCGCTGTGCATCTATTGCCCTTAGTGTGTCTGGTGTGGTTGCAGTTTAACCATGGCAAAATACAGTGGTGAGTGTCTGCCGGGGGGAGGTGGTGATGTCAGCGGGTGAGTGGGGAATAACAGCTGTGATTAATTAGGCTGAATCACACCCCCCTTCCTGCTGCCATCCCAGAATCCCTCATCAGCACACTTGTTAGACAGGATGCAGGTGGGTCTCAAACCCAACAAACCGTCACCATGACACCAGAGGGAAATAGGCCCGACAGCTTAACCTTGGCTTGCATTCCAAGCTTCCTCATGATGCATCCGTATCTTTTAATCCCTTGACACAACATGCTTTTATTTATATATTTTGCTTCAATAATGCTGTCATCTATATTTAATTTGCTTTGAAACTTAGAGGTCTTCCTAAAAGGATGTCTGGCAGGTAATCCTGGTGGGTCATGAAAGGCATCTCCATCCTTACACTATGCCTCATAAGTGCAAGGTCGCCGGAGTTTGATTCTGCTATTTCTCACACAGAAGGGAACAAGATACAGAAAATAGCAGAAATTGTCAAGTGGAACCTGTTCTAAGGAAAACTGTGGCTGGAAATCATTACATTGGAATCTCGGCAATTCAAGTACAAGCCATCTTTACCTTTACCTGTAACTTCTAGTGAACTTTATGTTTGATTTCTGATGAGAAGTCACTGGCAAGCTAAAATTTGGGGTACTTTTAAAAATAGGGAATTTTTAACAGTACAGCCTTTGCCAGTTCTTATTTGGGTTAAGGTACACCCACTTTGTTCTTTATTCCATACCCATTCCATTATGTCGCTCATCATCCTGGCAGGGTAGTGAACCAGAAAAATCTAATAAAAGGAACTGCTGAATGTAACAAATGCAGAAAAACAATGAGTTTATGTATCGTCTGGCTTCCCCAGATCATTAATGTTAAAGTGGTGTGACAAGCTTATAAAATGCACTCCGGCATGCAGAAAATGAGCAAAGGAGCGGCACAGCTCAAACTGCGACGGCTGCTAAACGGAGTCTGAAGTAAACAAGTCTCATCACTGGGTTTATGATCTGAAAAAAGGCGACTTTGCAGTTCGTTACCGAGGTTGCCAGGCAGGTGCCTTCCTCAGATGTCAAACAGCAGTATTTCTTTTGGTACTTGAACCAATAACCTTCAGTTTCCAACTCCATGCCTCAAACCCCAATGCTACCTACTATAACCCTGCACTAGCACTAACCTTATGGTTGTGTATCAGATCTTATTTACAGTTTAATGACTAAACATTCTGAAATAGAACATTGCTCAAAAATTGAAACTTTTAAACTCTGAAATAACTCTTTTTTTAAATCAAGGCAGATTTCAAGCAAGATTAGCCTAACAAAATGTAAAATGCATGGCTGTAGGTGTCCACAAAAAATTGTCTTCACTGACTGCTTGTACATTCTACTTGTGAATTAATATGCAGATGGCTCATAGCAGTACATAAGAGCCAACCTATACTCCAGAAAGTTCTTTTTGAGGTAAAATGTACACTCTAATTTTTCTACCAGAAGCTGCAATAAAAGCTCCAATTGAACACTTTTCCATAGAAAGCAATTGGTGGTAAAGACATGAATAAAGACATGGTCAAGCATCTCAGTAACACAGCCTGACACTTTGGTTCAAAAGCAGATTGCAGAGAAGGTCAAGCAATCACACAGCTGGTTTTTGTAAGACATCTTGGTCAGGCAAGAGTTTCATGCATGTGAGTTTCAGTGCTTGAACAGGGAATGACATCATCCACCAATACTTGCTCTAGATGTTTCTGACTTGAAGTGAAATGTACTCATTTATTTGTTCACTTGATGGCCTGGTGAACTTTCTGGGTTTGGTCATTGGCTCACCCAATGTCCTGGTGGCCCTACTGGGTTTGGTCACTGGTTCATAAAATTGACTCGTGGACCTTCTCAGATTGCTCATTGGTTCACCCTACAATCTGGTGGACCTTCTAGGTTTGCTTATTGGTTCACCTGACAGACTGCTGAACCTTCTGGGTTTGCTTATTGGTTCATCCGATGGCCTGATGGACCTATTGGATTTGCTCATTGAGTCACCCAAGGGACTGGTGGACCTTATGCTGTGCAGATGCAATTGTGTGGAGGGGCTGAGGACTCCTTTCAGTCAGCAGGACTTTGACATTATTTCATGCCCCCCCACCACTTGTCTTGATATGATGTGAGTAGTATTGCGAAACTGCACCACTAATCTTTTATTTAATGTTGTCACGAGTGACTTCAGATCCCACAATCCAGCCTTGGGGACAGCCCAGCACTGTCCCCCGGGTATGGTCTCTAGGTCACTGTAGAGAGTCAAACTAGGAGGTGCACTGAGCCCTTTACCCATCCCCCTGGCTTAACCTCCAACCCCCTCTAGGTCCCATCGTAAATGCTGGCTTGTTTATTGCACAGCCGTGATCCACTGCAGATGTCATCTCGCTTTCCGCTGGGAGTTTAAGTGCAGCTCTGGATGTCATGGGGCTATAAACGGAAGATAAACCTGGGTGCTATGCCAGAAACCCCTATTCCCATGCAGTCTTCCCATTAGTATCAGCCTGGGCGTGGACACCCTTCAAATACTCCAAGGCAGTTCAGGCTGGGGTGTCCTCCTCCCTCCCCTGCATGCAAACTGAGACGCCAGAGACCACTTTTCTGAAAACACGCATGAAATACAACCCGGAGAGCAGCTAGGAAAGCCACAAATCTCGCCAGAAAGAGAGCGGGGGTGTGCAAAGGGAGCCAGAGTACTCTGCTCTAAGAAATTACTCTTGGTTTGTCAACAAGTACAGACTTGAAGAACAGTGCATGAGGCGAGTGGGCCCTTAATATGCATGTGATTGTACCTGCTGAGCAGCTGGTTCCAGTTAGAAATCTACTGTTTAACATGCAAGAGAGCTATTAGCAACCTGCTCGAAATAATGGGGCTGGCCAGTGAACCGTAGCACAATGTTCCATGCCTAATGGCCAGCAGACCACAACAAACAAGGGACTTGAGCCCATTTCAGCTGCTTTGAAGCACGGCGAGAGTCCGACAGCGGACAGACAAATGAGAGCAGGAGAATCCATGGGAATTACTATCACAGCTGGGAAAGGTGGATTTTAATTAATATCAAAACCTGGCGCACCCTATGGGGGGGAGGGCAGCTGTGGCGTCAAATGGCCAACCGTCACACTTCTTGCTCGAACATGTACACACACATACACACGCACACAAGTGAGTTGGAAAGAGAGGAAAAATCAGCAGGTAGGAGTCAGTATCCCCCCGCCCCCCACAGTACCTGAAGATGGGTCTGTGGAGAAGTTTCCTCTTGATAGTGACATTCTCTTCCATTTAGAGACAGCGTTTCTGCCCGGCATAGGCCGGGCTGCCCGAGAGGCTGTCCCCAGCTGCTGCTCACGCCAGAGTGCGCGGTGAGCCTGACGTGAGCTTCCCTTTCTGACAACTCAGTGAGAAAGGCCAAGGGGACTGCATCAGAGAAAGGGGTGAGTGGCGGGGGGAGCTGGGCCTCTCACCCTCTCCCTGTGCGGGACCTTCTGCTGAGAGCAGCTTGGAGCTGCACACGTACTGAAGTCGTGCGAGCCCCACCCCCCAACGACCAAGTTCCCCGGAGTGTTCTTATCTTCAGGCTCAGGCAGAGAGGACGCCTCATGTTTCTCTGCCTCCTCTGAGTACTTCCAGGCAAGCCCTTTCCCCTCGTTGCAGAAGGGGCTGTGCAGCAAATGACCTGGACACAAACTAATGAACATGGACAGGGCTAGTCACACAGCGCTGGCCCCTTGTTAGCAAGCAGTAATTTTTTCTCAATCTGGCTCCTATTTGCAGCAGATGATGATGTGGATGGATCGAGGATGGCCCTGGCCGGCCTCGCTGGCCTCCAAGGGCCACAGCAAGGCACATGGCTGCTACATGCAGCATCGCCTAGCGTGGACACGTCTGTCCCAGCTGGAGAAAAGGACAGCTGCTGGGTCTGCCTTTCCTGGTCCAAAACAAAAAATTAGCACAAAGCTCTGAAAATACAGTCATGTCTTAAGTAAAAATGAATATTTGAGCACTGTAATGAAATACAACAAACTGTTATAGTTCCATATGAGGCTCTGCAGATATCCCAGAGAGAGAAAAAAAAGCTCTCTTTCTAGCTTATATATACAAGGAATAGTTCCCTCCCAGAGTAGCCCAGCCTTGAAAAGTTCCTACATTCATTATATTAAATTCCACACCATCTAAAGACGATAACTTCCGACAGAGGGAACAGTTTTAAAAGCAGGCTGACGATCTAAACTGTAGTGGCCACGAGCAAGTGAGCATAAGCAGATGTCAGATGTGGCTTGGCTGCTTGCTTAGGGGGGTCTTCTAACCAAAGCAGTACATAGTTGAAGATGAAATGATACTTTATTTGCTATTTATACAAGTACATTAGACTGCGGCTGTTGCACATTCCATCTTGCTCTCCAAGAGATATACACACATACAGGCGAGAGCAAAAATCTGGGTCAGACCAAAGGGTCAGCCATTCATCATGTGCCCCTGGAGCAGCTTTGGGGTTAAGATCCTTACTCGAGGACCTAATGCTGATATGGAAATTTGGACTTCTGTGGGATTCAAGCCACCAAGCTTCCATTCAGAAGTACAGCAGAGCCAACTTTTCATACAGCCTGAAGTTTGATTGCTTTGTGGAAGAGACATTAGGCGGCGACCCTCCAGAGCATCTCCTGAGATTGGAACCTGGAAGCAGGGCTGACCCCCAGATGGTCAAGAGAACATCTGTGATGTCCTAAGAGATGCACAAGTGAGCACTGGGGGCAATGTCCAACCATCGGAAGTAAAGGGCCCATTTTAAAGCAATAAAGATCCCGTAAGCCTTCCCCCTGTGTTGCATCAGTTTGTGTCCAAATGCTAAAGGGTTTGCCTGGTTCTGCTCTTCCCACATCAAGGGGTGGAAAGTATGTGCTGGCAACTGCAATTGATTGACTTACTCAAGTTTCGGATGTGAATTTCTGGAACGGGGGCGACTTTTGTGAGTCATCTCATAGCATGTTTGCTTTGAACAGATACCGTTTCACATTTAATAAGGGCCTGAGCTAAATGCTCACTAATTGGTTAATTAGAATACTGAAGGTGTCAAAGGGGAGAGCAAGGAGGCAATGAGGAGATAACAATCTGGCATAATTTAGGTTAACTCTCAGAATTAGAGATATCAAACTGAGGTCCATCTGTCATTCCTGCTGTTAGAATAACATATGAACGAAACAGTCCTTCGAAATGGATGCACATTCCAGTTCAGAGATCAGTTTGCCCTTGTAATTGCAATAAAAATACCATTAATATACTGTATATGGGTGCAAACACTAACGGCCCGCTATAGAATTCGATTAGCTGCTAATTCTGAGGAAATGCATAACAAAAATTAAAAAATCTCAGACAAATCATACTACCAAGTGAACAAGCTGTCACCATGTTGAGTTAAGCAGCCCTCCTCATCAGCAGGTGTGGCCATCTATACTCAAGCAGGAGGTTCCCCCATCTAGCCACATCTGAGCTGTCAGGACATAGTGAGTGCCCTCCCTTAATTCACTGTCACTGCGGCCACTCTTTCCCAGAACGACTTCTATTGATCACCATCGGTGAGTACAGAGCATTCTATCCCGGTTCACCAAAACTGGGAACCATGGTTGTGGGTGATGGCTGGGCGGTAGGCGTGTGTTCCAGAAGGCGCAGCTGACTGGACTAGCAGTGACTGGGTCTTCGGCGCTGCCCTGTGGTATGGGCTCATTGGTGAGGACTCCAGTCTGGCTAGTGCTGGGCCCATGCCAGCTGTATATTGGTAATGGCTGGGTTGCTTGGAATCCAGAGTTATATTTGGATGCCATTCTAATTGTTTTACCGTGTATTTTTCCAAAGTATCAGCATCCCAGTTTGTTCCTCTCTTTACTGCCGCCACTCAACCAACCGCTCACTTGGGGTGAATGAAAGGCTTTGACAAACTTCACGTCTGAACCCTGCCATTGTGTTTCACTGTTTTATCAACAAAAAGTGGGAACAGGTTTAATGATGGAGTGAAAAGCTTCTTTCTTTCTAGTGAATGGATCTTGAGCGAGGACAGCAGGATGTTGTTAATTGTCCAGCCTGGAGGGGAGAATCATGGAATCCTCTGGAAAGGTGGTCACCTGTGTCTTTGCAGTGTCTGTATTGTGCCCCATAATTTTACTGAAGCAGGGGCTTCCATGATGAATCATATTAAGGGCGCAGAGTCAGTGGACACCTGAAGACAGCTCCATTATCCCAGAAGGTGTGGCCAGCAGAATCATCTCTTTTGGGGCAGGAGGCAAACAAGATCGCTGTTCAGGTAGCCCTATGGCACCTGGATATATGCAGACACAGCTTTAGACTTGAAAAGCTGCTAGCAAATCGGACCCTGCTGGAACAATAGCCAATGATGGAATCTTCATTTGTATACTGATAGCATTTAATGTGAGGTTAGAAGAAGGGACCTTCCTACTACATTTATTCTTATATGTAGTGACCTGAGAAGAGCTGCCTCTTTGTCTAGGATAGCCCCTGCCTTTTGCCCTGTGCCTCCTGGGATAGAGTCCAGGTTCACTCTGACAGTTAGATGAAGAACGGACACACAGCAATCTGTAGTGTCAGTAAAGACCGCCATGTGTGACCGTGGCCAATAATGCATCATCTATCCCAAAAGTGCCGAGCTTCTCAGCTCCCGAGTCGGACGAAGGTGGAAAAGCCTGAGCCAAAGGGATCAGGGTGAAGCTCTCCACTTGGAAGCGAGTGCAGCACTGCGGCGACTGCCAGTGTTGCCATGTTATGCACCAATTCAGCACCAGACAGGCCTGAGGGCTGAAGTAGCAACAACAGAGCAGAGGAAGGGCGGGTAAATTAGCGTCTGATAGGCTTGCTATCCAGGGCAACACATTCAGAAAATGGCTTTTCTACATTTTCAATGTTACTCACATAATTTTCACAAAAAATTCCAGTCCAGACACTCAGTATTCATTGCTAAGAAAAAAAAAAAAAAGACATTCACATTCAGCGTCCTTTGAATACCTTTTATTAGCAAGAAAACTGGTCATATCTGTGGTTCATCAAAGTAGCCTTCTCTAGCAACTACATCTAGCTATTCCAACACTCCTGGGGCATGGTTTGTGGTTATTGTGGTTTATTACATTGTTACATTATAGTTTTCATAAATCTCCTTTGGCTGGAGTTGAACTTTGTGGTTTGCAAAGACAAATAACAACATTTACGTTGGGTGTCTAGAATTTTTTGTGAAAATTATGCAAGTAATATTGAAAATGTAGAAAATCTTAGTGTGTGCAAAAACTTTTGGCTGGTAGTGTACAAGACAGCGTAAGCAGCTCTCACGGAACGACAAATCCGTGACAAGAAAAGCATATCCCTGAGTGGCAGCCAAATGCACAGATCGTGCCACGCATGCTTTCATGTTGTGAAGAAACTTTGTGGTGAAGAAACCTAACACCCCCCAGACTGCTCGGCTACCGGTGAACGCTCCACCACACTATCGCTGATGTCTCTATTGTAAGATTGTGGATAGAGATCACTGGCACCATTAAATTTAGAAATATATCACCTGTGTTCAGCAAACATTCTCAAATAATCCAAGTCACACTTTAGGAATATTTAATTCACCTTCAGGATTAACATCAGCTCACTCTGAGGCTTTTTCCCCGCATGGACAACAAAAAAATATATATATAAAAATGTATTTTAAAAATAAATTTGGTTACGCTCCAGATTCATTTAATGGAGTGTCTAAAGCAATTACTGTTTGAAGAGTGGAACTTGTTAATTGGATTGTGGCACTTTGATTTTCTACCATTTGGCAAAGGGCATTTCTTAAGCAGTTTAATCTGATGAACAAATAGGTGTCTCCATTTGCATGACAGAGGGTATAGGAAAGCAGTGAACAGTTTAAACAGCCAGCAAGCAAAATGCCATCACGACTTTAAACATAATTAATTACTTTACTAAAGCAACTGGCCTTGCAGAATGCTCAGCTGAAAAACCACCACCAGCACTACTGCTTGCAAAAGTGAAAGCCAAAGAATTAGCATTTTAACATTACATTCGGGACTTGCGTCAGACAACTAAATGAGGTCCTAATTGTGTAAAAGCACCCTGGGTCCTCAGTGGCATTCTCAGCTCCATCTGCATGCCACCTCCACGGTATAGGGTGTAGGCGTTGGCGTCAGCTCCGTCGCCCGCAACCCCCCCCCCCCCCCTTCCCTGGAGTGCTTGGGCCACAGCTGCTTATCTGTATGCAAAGAAAGGTGCAGACGTGGGAGGCAATGATGAAAAATCTGGCAGAGTGGAACGGATTACTACAGAAGTTTTTGGAAACACAAGGACCAAGACTCTCTCGTATCACTCTCTCACTTAATATGTTATTTACCTGCGACTCCACCCACCTGCCTGTCCAACCTGGTCTTTTTCTAGACCGATTCGATAATGACACTATGTCAAGCCACAGGACAAGTCTGCTTTGCATTACAAAGGTAGGACAGCATGCTGGCATATGTCAGGACTCGGAACTGCAAGCCTGCAGTTCAGTCTTTCAAGCAGAGTATGCTTCTTTGGGTTTGGAGCCTATGGCTGTGTTCTAAGAGTCACCAGTTTAAAGCCTATGGCCAGCAGAGTGGTCATACCGCTGCTGGGCACATAACCACCAAATGCTGATTCAGGGGTGCAGGATAAATGGCTGACCCTGGGCTCACAATGCTGTGTGTGTGTGCGTCTTACGGAGAGGAAGATGGAATATGTGAGAACTGAAGTCCAATGTGCTCGTACAGAAGGCCAATAAAGTAACTTTCATTTTGGCTTTTTAAGACAGTTAATGGTTGTGAGAACCGCTGATTTGAAGCAAATGGACCCATTACTCAAATTACCACCTAATTTTATTTTTCTATGGCAGCATTTTCACATTTGCATATTTTCTTATGACTCTACAAGAGAAATGTATGCTGGTCAGAACAAATTGCACAAAAGCTCTTATATCAACCAGCTGCCAGGACACACAACAAAATTGCAAGCAGGGGTCAGGGACTGGGCACATTTTCATGGCACTGAAAAATGGGAACGCAAGAGTGTGACAGAAACTAATTTACATACAGCCCAAGGAGTCGTGAAAGACCACACTACACATATCTGTATTTAATTCACAGGAATACCAAAGAAAAGCAGAATGCGTGGCATGTTACAAGCTTCTAGATAACATCAAAAACGGATATCCATAGACCCTTTCGATTTTTGTCTCGGTGTGTTGTAGCTCGCAGTGTTACCTGCCCAATGGAATCTAAGGTTATTAAGCTCTAATTGAAAATGGGAGAAATGCTTCACTGAAACACGCTGAAGGCGGGATTACCATATACCCTCAGCCGCAGTTGGGTTTAAACCAATGGGAGCCATTAAAGGTACCCATAAGAACTGGCTCAAATAGCCAGCCATTGACCGTGTATGATCATCCCACCCATAGTGGGTTTTTAGTCAATTTCTTCCAGTGCTAACTGTAACCACAAAAACCGTGAAAACAATCCCTCCAAAGCTCTGCTCCTCAAGTAGAAATCTCACCCCTCCATACTTACCTGCCCTGTAACACCTCTTTGAAAGTAATGTGGAAAATTCCTCATCCCAAAAAAATACCTACAGTATATCATATACCCCATTATGTTTAATACAGACAAGTAACATTTGGCTTATCATCATTCACAAATCATCGCTTCACTCTGAAGGTACTTCAGTGGTGCTCCTCTGGTGACCCCCTTGAGAATCTCCAGACAACACACCTACGGGCATCTGTTATCCATCACCGGACACCACTTATGTAAGAGGCAGGGTAGTTGACCATGTCCATATCATCTACCAGGAAGGTTGCGCATAAGCGGGCCAATAGTCAGGCTTGTTTGGGAAGACGGAGTGGCCTCCTTCAACACACTCCCGACCCAAGCAATACCTCTCACTTTTGTTCTGCAGGTCACATGCAGCTACAGCCAATCAGAAGGTTGGCACATCTCTGACTGCCAGGAAGCAGAATCCAGCAGGTGCCTGACAGGTCCGTAGAAGCAACTAGTGGCAGCCAGAAAAGATAGCACGAAGGCTGGCAGAAAGTGTGATTTTGCCGGGGCACTGAAGCCAGCAGTGTTCTGCTTCTGGGAAACTCCTGGTCGCAATCGGCCAGACGGCGTGTCTCAAAGGCAGTCCGCAGTTTGAGCCGTGAGGAGAAAGCGCCCTTGTTGCCAGATACATATCTTCTTAAGCTCTGGCATTTTGATGTTCAGCTTGGGGTGAAACTGCTCGCCAGCAGCTGCTAGATAATCCTCCACATTTTTTACTTTCTACCTCTGAAAGGCTTCCATAAGATTCTTTGGATCAGATCTGTTATAAACAAAAACCAGATTTAATTGACAGATTGATAAATATTCCTCCTTAGTGTGAACTGATTCAGAACAATATCAATATCAGATATTTTAAAGTCTTCCATGCTCATGAAACGCCTGGAACATAAACAACAATCAGGAGGAGATTCGTTTAGTTCCTTCTTTCCTGCCGGGCAGCTCAGCACACTTAGCAGAGGGATTCTCCCTTGTATTTTGACTTTTTATAAGGGGATTATGAGAACACTTAGCAAGCAGGAGTGCTTACATTGAGTGTTGGGTCACAGTGTAGGGATTTATGAGGGCTAGCTGGAATGGGGCTTCGGGTTACAGCAAAATCAGCTTCATTGTGTTATAATCTGGATTAAAGATTATAATCTTCTCAGGCTGTACATAAGCAGGAGTGATCATATCTACTACTCAAGCACCAAGAAAACAACAAAATACCCATAAAACTTTTAACAGTACAATCAAACGGACAAGCTTATGAGCTCAATGAAAAAACCACTTCTACCTTCTCAGCATTAACCACCACTGACCATTCTTCTGTAAAGCCGTGGGGTTCAGACCAGCGGCCTTCCGGTGAGCCTAGAGGCCACTGCAGAAGCCACAGGGCACAAGTCAGGGCACACAGTTCCACAATGAGCGATTTGGAGGCTCACATGAACCTAATGACATCACTGTAGACTGCAGGAGGAGAATGCAATACCCTCAGAGAAACCCGTGCAATCTCCACACACAGCCGGAGGCAAGACTCGAGAGCCACCAACCCTGACCATCGTGCCACCCACTAAACAGTAATCAATCAAAAAGAGCTCATGAAAAAAGCCAATACATAAATGTATTGTTTACCAAAACCACTAACACATTTTCACAAAAAATACAGCACAGTTGTTATGAAGCCTTGTTCAAGGGCCCAACGGTGATATCACTCTGGCAGCAGTGGGATTTGAATCAGCAACCTTCTGGTCTTGGGTACAGTGCCCTAGCCCTCAGAGCCAGACACCACACTGAATCAAACACTTAAACACCTGAAAAACAAACAATTTGACAATAACATCTGGTCAGTTCAGTAATATGTATCTGGAATAAAAGTCCAAATGAACAGTACCGTACTGTCAGAACTCCAAGCACCATCTCTTACGACATTAAACAAGTCTGATTATGGCAAACCTAGAAAACAAACTAGTTAATAGCAGAGAAAAAAACATTGTGACCTTCTAAATCTGTGCTGGGAATTGAACACTTAGCCCGATTTTATTTTGTGGGAGATTGAGTATTTTGATCTCCAATGTCAATGGTATGAAGAAGAGCGGCTGTGATCCGGTGCCTCGTGTTGGGTTTGGTTGAGCAGTTAAATGGGGGCCCCTAGTGGAAATGATATGTCCCTCCTTATTACAGCCCTTGGAATTATTACCAGTCTCAGAAATAATGTGATTTTGATAATGATCATAACAAGGAATGTAATGCAACTGGAAAAAACACCCCATCTGCAACAAACCACGGCTCAGCCAATAAACAAATCGGGCTCATCAGCATAGTGTCTGCCTAAGTTTAGTATACAGCTGTTATAGTTTGCACATGAACGAGACACAATGAACGAACTACATCCTGGAACACGGTTCCGGTGAGGGCGGTTATGGTCTCTCCAAGACCAGACTGAACGTGAGCTTCAAAAACATCCAATGAGGTATTTGTATCACATGCATTTTTTCCTTTTTTTTTTCTTTATTTTTTCCCCTGTGGAAAAGACCACATGAAAATGGATGGATGGATGGATATTTTCTGGGGAGAACATCTTTACCATTCCAACATGCTATAAGATGGCATTTTTAACTACAGACAAGACTTGTGATTCTGACTTGGAAAGATGTGCAATACTTACAGATCCATCTGTTCAGAACAGGGTTACAGGGTACCCAGAGGCTAACCCCAACCACCCTGAAGGGAGATGCTAGCACAAAGCAGAGCGCACGCGCACACACACACACACACACACACACACACACTCAAAATCATGCAATAAAGGCAATTTATAGATCCCTGATTCTACCGTGCTTGGACTGAGTGTGGAATCCCAGTCAGAGAATGTAAATGCTGCACACAAACAAAGTGGGCCTGTAAATGGGACCCCCAAACCTGCATGTCTGAGGCCACTGTGCAGCACACTGATAAGCAGATCTGGCAAAAGGAGGACGTACAGTATATTCATGGGAAATTATATATAGACATGAGGTTCACGTGAACCATGCACTTCAAAGGCAGATAGGGATAGATGGATGGATGGACTGATCATAAGTGGACATTGAATCCTCATATTCAAATATGTGCCATAAGCAAGCGGAACATCCAAATGTGCCAGCACAGAAAAAATAAAAATTCATCATTATCAACGTTATAAGCTTCAGTGAACATCCCACGTAAAGTGTATTAGTATGAATGCATACAATAACGTGTGAAAATGATACGACAGATTAGTCAGGACTAGATTTCTTTCTTTCTTTCCCTGTTAGTTCCGGGGGGGTGGGGGGGTGATAGGGGTCCTTGCTCAAAAACCACTTGCTGAGCCAGGGGCACTACCATAATTCTTCTAATTGTTAGTTACATTAACCTGAGAAAGAGGCCATGACATTAACAGGGCAACTGCTGCGGTCCCCCTTAGCAAAGGGAGAGACGTGCCTTCGTGCATAAAACGAAATCTTTAACGCAGAGTGCCATCACGAGTCCTACAAAGCAGTCTATGACTGACAGCAGCGAGAGCTTCCGTTAATCGTGGAGGCGTTACTGGCAAACTCCCCTAATTTTTTCTGCATAAATGAGGGTCACTTGCTGGGCAAACTGGTGGCATGGTTCTGTGAGGACAGGCATGGTGTGTGTGGGCCACACTGCTATGCTTTTCCTCTCATTTCTGTGCCGTGAGAACTCCGGCAAAGCAGGTGGGCTCTCCATATCGCTGGGGGGAAAAAGTCAAGCTTTCGGGGAAAAACAGGCGCTCCACTCATACCGGGGACACAACAGAAAATGTTGTGCTGAATTACCCAGACTCACCACATCCTCAGAGACCAAGTCTGTCATCTTTTGACGAATAACCCCGCTCAGGTGAGACTCCCAGGCATCATGGGCGACATCATCACACAAGACAAACATCTATCACTAAAGCACAAGTTTGGCCTCAGAGACTTCACATCTTAGCGAGATGAACAACAGGCTTACAGAAGCTGGGGAACATTTTCAGAATGAATCAAAGTAATGAGTTTGGAATACAATTGTTTACATAACATCCTTCGGAAAAAAATCTGCAGAGCCTGTTAGAGAACCTCCAGTATCATGTTTCCAAGAAGCTTTAGTCGATGCAGTTGGAAGCGTATTGGCTGATGACTGTGGCAGTGCTTTTTACCACATAGCAAGTCAAACACTCAACATTATCCTGCCTCGATTAATTACCTGACTCTGTTAACGTGTGTTGTATTCACATGGAAAATAATGGCATAAAACCAACTCAAGATGGCTGGCCTGGTTATACTGACAATAACCAGGCTGAGTAGGTTTCCTTTACAAAGGCATTGGATAAGTTCTTTATAACTATCCGCATTTTTTATTTATTTTTTAAATCTCCATGTGCGTTAAGACGACCCCGGGGGCTTACCTTTGCGAAGTGTTTTTGTACTTCTGCCTGAAAAGGAAAAAGATTTTTCATGAGATGGACATCCAGACGTTTCGGAGGACATCATTACCAGTTTAACAGATCTCTTCATAGAGAGAAAAGAAAAAACAATGGTGCACTAGTACTATTTTATTTTCCTGCTATGACCAGGAACTGTAAGCATCTGAGAAAGGCTGACATATGCCCATCTCCCGTGAGACAGAAAAAGCAGATGGGGCAACAAAGATGATAATCGCACTCATCCAGACCATGTCACAGTAGTGAATAATTAATTAGCGTGATTTCATTACACTGCCCGCAGGTAGCTAGTGTCAAACTGAAAGCAGAAAAATAACAAACCGGGAGCTTTAAGTTCGACATGGGGGCTGCAATAACCGCTGAGTGCTTCACAGCATTACAACAAAAGCTGCTCCATTTCAGACAGGAGCTGGTAAGTGTGCTGGCGTGACCTACTGTCTGGCACCGGCTTTGTCAGGTTTAGCCTGTCCGGCAACTCAGTGGAGGCAGTGAATTCACATTCAGGACATGAGCAGTTCTGCAAGTCTACTGACCCGCTGCTATAAACAAACTGAAACGTACAGCCGTAACTTTATGAGGCTAAACCCCTGGAATAGGCACTTGGAGGAAACTGGTGAAATACCCTCAGAAAAGATAGTATTTCCCCCATGGAACAATAATTAAAAACAAAGCGAGCACTTTTGGTGATGTTGCACACTTAGCATGAAACCAAAGGTGTCTGGGGTATAGTATCACTGGTTCATACACGACATCTGGCTGATATTACTGTAATACTATGAGGGGAAAAAAAAGATTCTCCGAACATCTGCCCGTCGGCTTGTCCTGGAAGATGGACGCAATACCGCAGGCCAGGACTATGCTGGCATGACGAACAGGGCCCTCCTCACCGCGCCGCACCATGGCAACGGTCGCCTGGCACCCCTTCGCTTGGTGGAGAGGTGATGCTCAGGAGGGGATAGTATGGAATGAAGAAAAACATAGCCCTCCACCACAGGAATGGCAGTAGGACTGGCATGCTTGGGTTCAGGAAACTAGCAAGAATTTGGTGAGCTTGGTCTTGAAACACACCATGCAATCAGACTGTGCCATCCCAGGCTCTGTGGGCATGTGTGAGTTCAGCCATTGTTTGTGTGTTCCAAATATAATAAGTTAATGAATGAGCTCCTGTCTAAATATAGTGTGGACCCTGCGAGCAGCAGCAAGTCTGGGAAGTAACTAGCTCTTAAGCTCCAGTAACAGGGAAATAATCACAATGATAAGTCATTGTGTGCATGTAGCTCCTCCCCCCCGGCAGACAGACACACACACCTTCAATCTCACAGTGTGAGAGCTCTGCAATTGTTTTGTTATTGACTAGACGATTACGTTAGAGCTCCTGTCACCATACCAACAAAACTACAGTGATGAAAAACCTCCCCTCCCCCAGCCAGAGATGTTTACAGTGTGTGTTAGAGAAGCCTGGCCAAAAAGCAGATTCACATTCTGTAACATTGGCAGGATCAAACTAGGATGTCTTTTGTTATCCAGTTGTTCTGACTCAGGCTTGGGAGGTACAGGTGGGACGCTTTCGCTGCAAGTTAACAGGTGGCCAGTGCTTGCGAAAGACAGAAGCCAAAAGGCAGACAGAGTGTGGGTGTACTCAGGGACGTAACTGACTACGGGGCAACCAGGAGAGCCATGCACTCCAGGTCTGAATGCAGCTTTAAACGGCAGAAAATTTGAACCAGCCGTAAGTACGGCCAGTGCACGGTCCGAGGTGTGATCAGCCTGGCAAACTCCATGCTGCCGTCAGGTCAACAGGTGCTGAATACTCTGGAAATGCACAGATCTGAAGACTCATGATGGAGTGAAATAAGCTTTTGGAGCCAAGAAACATTCGATCAACAGACAGTTACACGCCAGCCCCAAAATCCTAATTAAACTAGAAATAACAAAACTAAACCATATCACCTGTCAGATGGGTCAGGTTCAGTTAGTTTGCGCTATCACTGGTAACACAGACACACACACACACACACACACACACACACACACACACACCTTTCACCTTCATTACAATAACAGAACCTGATTCTGCATTCAGAATGGGACTCTGACACCTATGGGACATCCTAGCTAAACGGGAGGTAAACGGAGAACTTACATTCCACGCAGACGCATCCACATTTTCTCCGTTTGCTCGGTTTTCGGGTACTTTAGCGAGTCGCTCTCCAGACCATCTGCGTCGCCGAGTAGAGATTCCATTGTTACGGCCCTATACTTCAGCTATCAGAAGACAGCATCCGCAATGTGGGTGTTCAGCGCATGGTGGTGCGCCGATGCGTTCCGCGTGTCTCCCGGTTACAGCGATCCGCGTGCATCTGCCTGTCAGAGCAGAGAGAATCTCCAGTGGCACGGCGGCACACAAAGAGGCTGGCTGTTGCTCCTCTACTGTCAGGTGGTCAGATCTCTCTCTCTGTCTCTCTCTCTCTCAGTCCCACTCTCTCGCTCTCTCTCTCCCTCCCTCTCGCTCGTGCTGCTGCTCTGAGTACTCAGTGTGCACAGAAATCTGCAGGACTCCAGTTTGCCTGTGTGATCAGTCTCTGACTGTATGCACAGGTAGTTTTCATACAGCTGTGCAGGTGGGCATAGAGGCCTCAAACATGTACAGCTCACCCCCACCAGAAAAAAAAAAAAACCCACACAGTGCATGCTCCTGTACTTTCAGCAGTCAGCTGCTATCAGAGGTCCTCCTGGCTGCAGGGTTGACTCACCTCCAAGATTAGACCCCTGGTTGAAGCGACTTATGATACAGAGAGGTGCCAACGCCTGAGACACAGCCTCTCCAGGGGCAGGAGGTCTCAGAAGGAAAGGGGAGCACAGTTCGACAACTCTGGGAAGCTGAGAGTGTCCCACGTGCTCAGATGTGACCAGGTGAGGCAGGCAAGCCCTTAAACTTCTATGCTGGCAGCTCTGAGGCCAGTACTAAAAAATGGCTGACACACACACAAAGAGCTTGGCACAGGCAGTTTAAGCAGGTTTAACACAGTGCTGGGAAAAGCAACCTTAACAGAGCAGGTGTGGTGGAATGGACCTGAGCAGGTGTGTCCAAAAAGCTCATGTTGAGCTGGGACATAAGACAGTCACCCATACTCCCTGCTTTCTTCTACGTCCAGAACTGCTGATGAAAATTTCATGACTGTGGTTAGGAAGAGGACCGGCAAAGGTAGCTTGAAACTCATCAAGGGAACAAATGAAGAATGTTCACTCTTTCGCTTAAACCAAAGCAAGACCGACTGCTGGAGAGAATGCGTTCCTTGGGTAAAACATGTATTTACCAGGTCTGGGAAAAACACAGGGTTACAGCACACAGGAAACATAATAATGCCGTGAGATGGGTGATTGTGCCACGTCCAAAGATGGTGCAGACAATTCTTGCCTGGACGAAACTCTAATTATTCTTTGAGGTCTGTCTTTCGTCAAATTACACTGAGTTAGGGGGCACAACTTAATCATTTTGGAATTAGCAGGCCGCAAAGAGGAAGGAGATTTCCTCCATCGGATTACCGTGGTAAATTGTTCATTCACGGACGTGTGTCCTTTTCTGAGCCCCATCCCTCCTCACTCCTCAGATTGAAGATGGTGAACTGTGACCACACAAAGAGGAAGCAACATTGGCATTTCAGGCTTGAGTGACTGAAATTCAGAAAGATACATTTTCTGAGAGTCCTTGCCAAACTCATTTAGGAGTAGTCTGTTATTAAAAGCAGCAGCAGCAACAACAACAACGGCTGCAAGACACATAAAATGATACCATTTTGTATTCAAATTATAGCCCCTTACAGTGCTGGGGTTGGGGGTGGAGGGGCAAATTCCCATTCTTTTCACTTCCCCTCAGTTTGAGGATGCAGTGTTGAGATTCGTGTCGTTTGTACAAACACAAGCTGAAAGGCAGCTCCGCTGACGATGGCAATCACGTCTTGCTCGGTTCTGTCGAAATAAATACGAAAATCAGAGCGCGATGGAGCTCGCTCCGCATCTGCGAATAAAGTCATCTTTTCTTTTTGTTCAAAAGTGGTTATTGATAAGAGGGGTTGCCATGGTGATACACGGTTCCTTGTTACACAAATGGATATGCCTAGAGCGGCAATGCTAAAAGCATTCACATGCTGGCTCCGCAAAAGACAGCACCCCCCATCCATACAAGTGCAAATCGCAGTAAGTGTGCACTCATTGACACTTAAACTTCAACACTTGACCCTTTTGCATTGTCATGTTACATAATTTTGCCACATTCATCCTAAATACCCAGCATGATTTCTGTCCACGGTGTAACTCTAAGTTATCTGGGCGTCAGGGCCATACGCAGGTCACATGCTGGACTGCTGCCACCTCCTCGGTGTCACCATGTTAGCTGAGGGTGTCAGATGAGGAATGTTATCAGTCTGGGATCCTAAGTCTTCTTCCGAATGTTAAATTGGAAAAAGATTGAGGCACGGTGAAAGTGTGTGTGTGTGTGTGTGTGTGTGTGTGTGTGTGTGTCTGGGGGGGGGGGGGGGTTTGTGGACATGTTTATTATCACGTTTTGGGGAATCAAGGGCCCCTGAATCAATGAAAACCTGTTACTGTTTACCTTGTGGGGACATTTGTCAT
>JAACJT020000030.1:6794614-6814660 GCA_009936485.2 Gymnarchus niloticus
CCAAAATAAATTCAAACTTGTGCACCAAATTCTTGTTTTTTAAAGTCATTAAAGATGTATGCTGTACAATCATTCCATCCTGGAAAAAGAACAGTTCAAAGAAATCATTAAAAGCCCAAAATTTCCATGCCATTCATGCCCATGATGAGCGTATGTAAACTTCTGACCACAACTGTAGCATTTAACAATGGCAAACTGATAGAGACAATGAAGGCTCCTGTCCTGCATTGTCTCTCCAGCTTAAAATAGGTGGTCTTTATCTGTCTGGACGCTTGATGCTGGTGTCTCAAATGACATACAGTATATCCTCCAGCAAAAAAATTCAGTCAACTTTGTTACTTTGGCCCCCCAAAAAAATGAAGGCCCTCTTGATGAAAATTGCTTTCCAATTTGCTATATCCACAAAGTTTGCCACAAATCTTACAGAGCCAAAGAATAGATTCTCAGCCAGCATTTTACCTGTCTGAACGTCGTCCTTCGTGCTATACTAATATTAAAAAAAGTCACAACAATCCGAGTAGAGTTGTCTCTGTGTCCCAAAAGGGCCGGTACTATAGTTTGACCCTAACTATATTTTATATTTCAGAAAAAGTATATAGATTTAAAAAAAAAAAAAAAAAAAGGTAAAATTCAGCAATGACATGCTACTGAAGAACTAGCTACTGTGTAGTATTACATTTTTTTAGACACCAACAATCAAAATAATTGACTATTGATCATTATTATTTGATGGAAATTAAGGTATTTCAAGACCATTTGTAATTCCATGCTTCTTGTATAAAAAAGAAGTTACAATTCCCATCAATGCTATTCTTCAATGTCACATTATAACCTTGCCTTGCTGGGGAGATGACAAAAACCATTTGTTGAAGTGTAGCTTTTAAAGAAAACACAAAGGTGAGAGACTTTGCAACAGCAGACATGAAGCAGTTTCGCAAGTGTAATTTGAAGCTATTACCATTTGTTCAAATACATGTCAAATGTGGCATGTCAAAGCAGTTCATAAGCTGAGCGCGTTATACAAACGAAAAAAGACACGTAAGAATATTTTTAGAATATATGATGTTTGTTTGATACTTATGACCTGCAGACATCCCTTGACTTGGAAAATAATTGTTTCAACTTTTTTTCAGTCTATCATACCCTTAAAGTGTATCAAAGGTAATATACGTCGTGAATGAAATATCAGCCACATTAAGAAATGATTTCTCACCTCCCCCGGCACAGAAATAGCTGCCTAATTGAAAAGATAATTGATTCTTTGTTCAGTCATGGGACCCATCATTCAATGACATCCCCTTGCACCCTATTCCAAACACCAGCACCAAAAATAGAACTATTCAGAAATTTGTCAAAGTAATTATTTTACTACTCAAGACAGCAGGAAGGAAAAAAAGAGGGACAAGGTATCATTCAGCTTGCTTGAGACAGCGTTCTCTTCATGCATAGACAAAGCAGCAGTGTTGACTGTAGTATTGATCAGTATGCATGGGTTGTTGACTATGGCTTCTACCACACTGCCATACGAAAGAGGAGATGTGACAAGGCGTTACCAAGCAGTGCTAACTTGGCAGTTAAACATATGCCGTCTATGCCTGAGAATTTTCTGTTATGTAATTCAGGTAGGTCCTGGATGTGAAAGTTCACAGTGTTCACTCTTAATCAGTACTCATTTTGGTAACAGTATTTTAAACAGAGTTAGGTCTAACTGAAAGATAAATATTATACAGTCTTCAATTTATAGTCCAAGGCCCTCATATTACATAAAGGTGAAGCATTACACAATGGTTTTAATACTTCAGTGAATCATACGAAATATTCATAACTTTTGAAAGTGAAAGGAAACTTTCCTTACCAAATAAAAAAGGAAAATTACTGAGTGCCATACGAACAATAATGCCAGTTCATTACAATTGTGCACTTTCAGGTGGTAATCAAAAGAAAATCGACAGACAGTACAAACAGGCAAGGAACTGTAAATGGGAAATGTGTCACTTCCCTTGGCAGACCATCAGCAAGGCATTTAATTGTCCAAAACCCATTTTTAGCAGCTGACCCTAAATCGGAAACAAAATGCTCCTGACACCTGAAAACAAATGACACTAAGGAAACCGAAGCCTTAGTACCGTGCAGCAAACAATTTTCATACCATCGCTGTAAAGGATTCATGAAAACAGCCTGGATTAAGCAGGGAAATAAATTAAACCTGATTCTCCTCCACTTGACCACTCACAGAAGGCCTAATGACATTCTACTTGGCTCATCCCGGCATCCACTCTGCTTAGGGAGTTTATTACCAGAGAAGCGATCAAACATTCATTTTAATCCCAGCCAGCCTCTGAGTTGTCCAGAGACAAGTTTAAGCCCACTGCACGTGGGTACATGACCTGACCGGAGCGTGTGAACGAAACAAACAGGAAAAAAAAAGGACATACGGATGGTTTAACACCTTTATCACAAAGTGACCCCAGAAGAATGTCTGATCAGCTCCGGTTAAACAGGAGTCCAAATGTTAACTACACATTGTGCTGCATTCCAGAACAACAGGTGCTGGAGTGAAAGTTAGACATTTCACAATTCATCTGAAAAAAAGTTGGCATCATCTAACCATATTTAAGATGCTCAAAAAGGTAGAATTTAATATGTCGGTGACCAAACAGAGCTGTGGATATTACAGAACAGAAATAAGACTTATTTTAGGAAAAATTGGCATGATAATTAAACATTATGTCTGTGGCATTTCACCAAGGTGTGGTTAAATTCAGGGAACATATCGTATGGTATATTTAGTGATCCCTGTAAACCGGGTCAATGGATGGATGGATGGATGGATGGATGGATGGATGGACAAACAGATGGACAATTGTACAATACAAACTGAAATATTCTCTATGACTAAGGGGTGATTACATGCTGTTCAGTGAATTTATAGCTGATCAAGGTGCATTACAAATGAAAATTTTTTTTTTTTTCCCCAGAGGTAACAGAATACGTTGGCACCTGTAATATTACATTAAAGATGAATATACAGCAAACCATTTTTAACCAGTAAATAATTACATAAATTGCAAAAATCACAGATTTTTTTTTTTTTTTTAATATTTTTTAATATTCACAGTAGACAAGGATAAGACCATCAAATTAAGGTCAAAAGCTTCATTCTGGCCGAAGGGCTTAAATCATTCCACCATTAACAATAACCATATCAGATTATCACTAAATCATGAGGCCCCGGCTGTTGTTGTAGATGGACGCTTCAAGTACACAGCGGATGGGCGCTTCGGACAATGCAAAAACATACATACTTGCACACGTCTATTATGTGAAGCTGAAAAAATGATTTAGCTCAGCGACGCATCTTAACTGGATAATAACATGGAAGTCCATACCGAGTACGTCTTGCATTACCAATAAATGAAATTCATGTCAATTGCACGGTGAAAGAGAGACCTCTGCTGGTTGAGTTGGAACTACCAACCTCAATGTGTTTTTCAGGAATTATTTTCTTTGCCTGTTTGTACTGTCTGTCGATTTTCTTTCAAACCAGTACTCCGTAACCGCTTAAAATGTGGGAATGCCTTGTTATTTCAGTCCAATCATTTTTATTCACATACTTTACGAGTATAACAGTCATGAAAATAAACTTGAATAGAATGCCTCAAAAAAAAAAAAAAAAAAAGTGATCATCATTGTAATAACGAAGAATGACGTCCTAAATTAGCTGTATCTGGTCCAGCCAACAACTGTAATTTGAATCTATGTTTTCAAAAAGCCAACTCGGTAAGAGTTAACCATCCATTACCATAACTTCACATATGACCTCTCAAAACGCCCGCCCCAGGACTGAATGTGTGCTAAAGCTATGCGAGTCCAGCTTTAACGGATCACATTCTACCAGATGATTCCTCTTGAAATCTACTTTCACACTTAAAGCAGAATTAAACCCAAGTCGTTAGACAAGACATATTCAGATCGGGAAATATATGAACATCTAAGCAAAGAAGGGAACAAAAAAACCTGTTAGACAGTTCTGAGCCCTGTCCTTTCCTCTGAGTCCAGGAAAATTCTTTAATCTTTCCTCTGCCGCCCTGAGATGGTCAATAGCAAGGATCCCTTTTCAAACAAAAAGACCTTTCACGACTCTCGAAACATTTATCCGATTCAAATAAATACGAACCAACCAGTCTTATATACTCAAAGAACAAATAGGAGCAAACCGGTGTGAAACGGCGTTACAATATACAATATAATATTAAATATCCAGGAAGGAACAATTTAGATGGCATGGTTAAGAGATGGATGGAAGATGAAGGTGTTGGTCAGTGTGATCATACACACCCAGAACCTGCAGGTGTTGACTGCCACTATGAGACTCGTTTTTCCATCTTAATTCCTGCTGAGATTTAAGACGTACAGTAGCAGGCTTGGACAGTTCCCCTCAACGCCACGATGGCTTATTATGCCTGGTTAAACCCTCACTTAATAGCGGTTCATGAAATATACAGTAACAGTACATTACTTCAGCAATCACCAAACAAACAAAAGCAGTTTCAGCACAAAAGCTATAGAGAATGCCAAAGTAAGCAGATGTACTGTTTGCGATCGAATTATGTCGAATCAATGTACAGTACACGCTGAACAACATTTACGCACGGCAATTCTTGAAAAAAAAATTGCTAAAATATTTGCAAAAACACTGCTCAATTTGACCTCAGTTTGAGGTTTTGTATGTTCAATGCCCAACGGCTCTTCAGACTGACTGTGAAGTAAGGAGGCTAAAATAATCCCCCCTAAGTATGGTTCATTTGGCTAAAACACAAATCTTTAATTGCTTTCCCTACAACCATCCAAATGAATGAAAACGGGAACAAAAAAAAAAAAAAAAGAGCACTGGTAGGAGCAACAATTAAAACCAGAAAAACAAAAAAGGAAAAAGGGGACAGATTAAGGGTCATTCTGTAAAGCACGACCCTCAGCCCAAAGAGGACGTGTAATGAATTCCATGGTTTTGTTCTACCTACTCAGACCAGTGCGCTCAGAATGCTTGAAAACAATATCAAGACTTAATCATTATAATGCATTCTGTACAAAGCATGTTTATTGCTCCGTAATAATGACATTTAAATAACATGGGAAAGAGGTTGCCATGATGAAGAATTCAATAAAAAAATGCTGTTGTCAAGTCTTCACACAGTTATTCTTCTTTCAAGTCATTATATGCTGTTCACACACACATATTACAGATTAACTATACAACACATTATGTAATATAACCCATAAGCCAAACTTAAAAAAAAAAACGCATTACCAGATTCATTAACTTCTGCATATTATCAAAGAGGAAAACTGCGCCTGCCTGCAGTTCTGTTGATAAATGATGTCAAACAGAATGCAGCAGAGTTGATCCCTGATTCTCAAAATATGGTATATAATTGATGTAATTTATGAATTGGACTTCATTGTTAAAGAAAGCCATCTGTTGCATGCAAACTTGTTAATAATCATAATGGGCAGGAATATTGCTATTCAAAGCTGGCTGAGCAACCAGCTTTGAATAGCAACATCCCTACCAAGGAAAGCAAAAAAAAAAAATCACTTACAAAGGCTTATACATCACTCTACTGATCCAGTGCTGGAAATGCTAACAACACAAAGATGAAAGCCCAATATTTTAGCAAGAGAAAGGTACACAGCCAAACAGTATGAGAAGCACTTCTGACTGGTATAACTAGAGTCATATACTAGCTTCCAAAAAGAATTCAGTTTATCCCAAGTGAAATTCGCATGCATGATGAATTCCAAACCTTTCTAAACGTATCTCAAGTTAGTCAGCACCAGGAAAACTCCTAACTGGACTGATCAACACCCAGCCATTGGAGTTAGAGGTGTCTGATGTTCCTCTTGTCGCGGCCACCCGGTATTTTGTATATGACAGCTATACTCTTTTCGTCTGCCAGTTCAACCTACCGCAATCGCGAATTATGCATATTACTTGATTGATTACTCAAACTCACAGAAGAAAACTATAAGCTTTGTCGGGTCATTCAAGAAGAGGCTTCCCAAAATTTAGGAAATTGCAAGCCATAATGTTCGTCAATGTTCACAGTCATTTAAGGCAAACTGCAGGAATATTTGAAACAATCTACCATGGTGAAATTCATTATGACAGTGTACAAGACTACGGAGAAACTGAATTTGGGATGGTCCTTTAAACTTAAAAGTATACTTGTGTATATGTTTTCATTAATTAAATTTCGGTGGAGTAGAACAATAATTAAGTTGCAGTGATGCTTCTAGTTGCTATAAATAGGTCCCAAGCAAATTTATATGATCGCTCTTTAAAGAAAAAGAAAATATGACTTATATTGTCTGTAAAAATGAATGGCAAGATTAACAGCCTGCAGTTTATGACAGATGCAGGTACAGAATCTGCCTGGAGAGGAACGAATGAATTTAAAAAGGTGCAAAGACATGTCTCACCACTTGCCTTCTTCGGTGATGACAGGTACCTTTTGAAGCTCATTAGAAAGCACACTGTTAATGAGTGTGGTCTTGCTTTCCTGCATGTCCAGTGCAGTTCTTTTCGCGGGTTCCACTTCTTTGACCGAAACCGTAGCGATTTGTCTTCTGCTGAGCGTGGATGAGAGAGTACCCATTTCGAAAAAGGTGAAACATACGAAGAACGTTAGAATCGCAGTTTTTAGCACGTCGTGCAGGAACACAAAGACATTAATGCGAAGAGCTATCTCTTGCCTTTCTTAATGTGTGGATGCATTTCAATGAATGACCATCGACATCGCGGGCTGGATCTGAGCTGGAAATTCTCAGGTCATTTCCAGAACACATCTGCAACTCAAATGATACCCCCAAATTAGGGGATCCTCTGTTCGCAAAACCAGTTCTGAATTATATGGCGTGCTGTTGTAATTATCATCAAATTTACGGGCAGGGTTTATTTATCAGCTAACTTACCTTGGCAAATCAGGAAAGGACATACTACTTGAGCTGCAGCCTGACTAAAGCACAGTAATACATTACCATTAATTAACACACAGGAGTGGAACGCTTAAAGAGTCGACTGTCCGACAAATTACCGAAATATCATTTACTTCAGTTTAAACTCAATCATCTAAACAAGTAAATAAATGTTGCTTTTACCTTTGGGGTCTTTATCCAGAATGTTAAATGAATGTTAATTAAATGTTTATTTGCAAACAGAAATTAATTTTTCACATAATTCCTCACACAGAGATTTCGTTAATCACATTTTATTCAAATAAATTCAGATAAGACATTCATGCATCTAAACCAATAACAACTTGTCTTGGGGGCAGGCAATGCAGCCTACAATTTTTTTTTACTCAGCAGAATTATTGACGAATACACAAACTTTGCTGATGTGGTCATGTTGGATTAAGTGTTGGTTACATTGTGCAGGGATCATTCTCAGACGATATCCTGTTAACACGCAGGTGCAGGGAGAAATCCCATGATAGTTCTAGATACTACAAAATGCATTTCAAATGCCAGCCAGCTCTGTATCATAACGAAGTCAGGTAAAGTCAGTTGCAGCATGCGTCTAATAAGCAGTTGGCGCCCTCTATCGGATAATAACGTTAAAACCATCCAATAATCAACATACAACAGGGGCAATTCCCCACAAAATTTTGGGTACATAAAAAACAATTACGGTTTAACCTTATTAAATACACCATCATACTCTTGTAATAAAACAATGGTTCAAATAAATTTTCACACATCTTATAAACTTCACAAGTTTCAAACTTTTGGTTATTACAATATGGTATTTTTGTTTAGCAGCAATGAAAATTTAGGTGCCAATCAAGGATCAAGTTCAATTGTGAAGTTGCACTCATGGATTAATAATTGATATCTTTCAAGTGTGACTATTCTATTAGCATCAACTTAAATTTGACACGATCACTTATAGCTTACGAAATTTTCTGATGTTGAAAAACGAATACAGAATTTAACAGAAGTGCTTTATACCAAAAAGCTCTATTTACTTTGAGGTACACTCAATATGTACAATAATGTTATTACTCTGTTAGCTGGATCTCTTAAGTTACTGAAAAGCATCACTACTGTCCAAAAAAGGGACAAAGATTCATGATTACTGTGCGAGTAAAATAAATACTGTAATCCAAGTTTCTGAAATCCTCCGCCAGCATCTTCAACAAACTCAATGGCAATGATGATATCCGTAATCACTATGGCCAGCTGGGAAGAAGGAGGAGGGGGGAAACTGACATAGTAGTAGTGAAATAATTATTAATGAGAGCATAAACAAGCACAGTGTAGAACAGATTGTAACAACAATACTTTCTATGCAATACAATTAGATCGTTGTCTTGCTGGGTGTGTTCTGATGTGCTGGTATATTTCCGTAGAGTATATACAGAAAGTCTACAAACTCTTTACAATTCCATAACCTTTGTTGCTTTTAGTTTGACATTTTCACAGATTATTTTGCCTTTATTTACACGTCATAGTTAAGAGTTATGTGGAAAAATTGAAGGAAATATAAAAATATAAAACTAGAGACACTGGATAAATTCATAAACACCCTTTCACCAACTTTAAGTTGAAGTTTGACCAGCTACCTAACAGGAGACACAACAGCTACGATTAATTCAAACTAAAGGCACATGTAACTGTGGGCTTTCCTTATGAGGTGGTGAATTTCACAGCGCAGACTCAACAATGGCCAAAATACTTTCAGAAGGTCTTTCAAATAAAATTACGGAAGGGCAAAGGTCACAGATCTTACATGATGGGCATGGAAAAAATCCAAGAAACACTGTTAAGGACATCATTAAGTGGATGGTAAATAACACCACTGAGATCAGCTTATCCCACCCAAAGAGGCTGATCAGAGTGGCCAACAAGAACCCAACAGGCAAATATGATAAAACTGACCAATGTCACAAGCCCTGTACAAAGTGCTGGAGACATGGGAAGGTGCTAAGATGAAAACCTCAACTCAAACCCAAACTGCTACAAACCTAAAAAATACAAAACAACACTCTGGAGGATGCTGGAACCATGTGAAGAACAATTCCGTGTGAACACCATGGTAGAACTTTTTGGCCCTTTGAGCAGTTCTGAGTGTACATTTAAAAAAAAAAATTACCGTTCTTTTTCTATAAGGACTGCAGAAAAGCAGGTAGCTAGGTAATATGTATGCAAATAAGGTACGGTATCTTCATAGTCCTGGTTTGTTAAAGCTGCTCATATGTTGCATTAGCAGAGCAGAGAAATCCAAGGACAAACGCCAGTGCATAACATTGCCATCCTTTTCCAAAGCTCTTACCAAGGGGAGCAATAAACTAGAAATGAGCATTAAAAGGGTAGACAACCAATGCATTTCAGCTAGGCTAAACCTGCAAGAAAGAAGATCTTCTTTGCCATGTTTATATAAACTTCACACATTTAATCTATGAATGGCTAAAGTCCAAGGCTAAACATATTTTTGTGAGGAAATAAGCTCAAACTCATCAGTTTATCACAAAATCTACAAAAAAGATTAGAGTAGTCAGAGGTCTTTTTTTATTTCAACCAATTACTGTATCTCAAGAACTGCACTACTGAAACCCACATCTGCCTGCGACCTGTAGCATTTCAACTGCTCGTAGAAACCTGGGTTTGGGTGAATGGCAGGCCTGGCTGCTTTCACCAAAGCAAAAGCATCATCAAATGCCAGGCCATCTCTGAACATGAGGTATCCGATGACTACTGTAGCTGAGCGAGACACTCCCGCATTGCAGTGGACGAGCACCACTCCTTCCTGAGGACGAGAAAACCCGGGGCAAAGGTTATAGATGCTGCAAAACAACCAAACAGCTAAACAAATGTACACAGACCAATAGTTTCATTCATTTAATTAAAGGAAATAACTTCATTTGGGCTTTATGTGAAACAATCAACCAGGCAATATCCTTCCTTAAATTAGGTTGTCAGTGTTGATTTTACAACAGCCAGTAAAACATACTTGATAACGAGCCTCTGTAAATGCCCCTATTGTTAATTTTTCCATTTTGTGGAAATACCCAGCAAATATCAGTGCTAGCAATGCCAGGCCCATCATGTACCTGCACCGCAGCGCACTGTTAAAATCCACTTTTGATTCCTTATCATACTACCTAGAGTGAACAGCACTGCCTCTGTGCTACTTTTAGCAGAGCAACAGATTGACATTAAAGTGGAACAAAAATGAAACACCATTGTTCCAAAGCCATGGATCGAGGGGGCGTTTAAATTGGGAGGTAGTTCAAGGGCAATATACGTGTATACACACACACACACACACACACAACAGTTAGAAGGGAGAGTGTACAGAATGCATTCTGTACAAAGGATGTGCACACTTTACCTGTGCTTTAGCTTGGTCTATAAACTGTGAGCTCTCATGGAAATATGAAGTGATGTTGGTTTCCGGGAGGTCCAATATATTTAATGTTTTATAGATAAACAGATCAGGGAAAGAGTTTACAACACCATATGCAACGTTCAAGATGTGTGAAACCTAAAATGGAAAGAAAAATACCAGATAAGAAAAACGTTAATTTTTTTCAATAACCAAGTAGTATACATAAACGTACTTTATATAGCATTACTCACCTTAAATTTCTTCAAAGTGTCTAAATCTTGAGCAACATCCTGTGAGGCTACATAATAAAGCATGGTCATAAATAATGACACAAACGGCTGTTCTCTAAACTTATTTTATTCAGTAATGATCAAAAACGAGCCATGCAGTGCAAAAGAGAAACTACTATACGTTGTGCATGGTCACAGCCCACGTAAGGGAACACAAAACTAATCGTATGAAACTGACCATTTTGCCTGACTACTGAAAAACATGGAATGTTATTTGCTCATCTTTCACTTTAACTCACCGAGGAGCAAGTAAGGTTTGATGATGCCAACCTGGAGATCCAGACTGTTGTCTTCAACGTATCCACACACTCCCCCCGGCTGTTGGGTATCTTCAGTGACCCACAAGTTGGAGTCTTTCCATGTTTCGAGAAGTCTCTTACCACATAATGTTGTCACTTGGGTGCACTGCTTTCTTAGGGTGCTCTTAGAAAACGTTTTAATCTCATCTGCAAGGGACTGCATTACGTAGTATATATGGAAAAATTGGAAACTTAAAAAAAACAAGATCAAAACCTTGTAGTCCTAAACACCCAGATGTACAACTATTCTAATTAGACTCCTAAACATGAACCATTATTATTTTTTTTAATTTAATTTTTGTATTACTGAAACTGCACCCAATATTATTGTGAACTACCATATTTTACAGCTATGCATTGCATATACTGCCATCTAGTGGTCTGGAATACAACATAAGGCTTTCCCTTACGCATTAGCTAAGCTATCGGATGAAATATTTTTGTGTGGCAACTATGGGTTTCTTGTGTTTCAATAATCTAACATTTTTGTAAGTGGACACTCAATCAGGTATCATACCGTGCGCTAGTTTTACCGAGTATTTTTTCTTACGTATTTTCTCTTAGCTACCAGCTGCCAGTGAAAATTGGGCCGAACGTGACGCATTAACAGAGTAACGCGGAAACGATTATGCTGCACATGCGCAATGGGCACATAAATCCGAAATCCAAATCTGTACAATTGCAGTGCAAAATGGCAGTGACTTATGTTATTTCTTGCCTTAAAGTATATCTTCGGTAAGACAAATGCTCTACATTACTACAGAAAGAACATCTCCTTAAATAAACACCCAAAGAAACCAACAGCCTGAGTCCGATTACAAGCCGTAGCACGCCCATACAAAGCCACGCCACAGACTCCCTAGCAAGGCGGAAACGGTGGCGGCGCGTGTCATGTGACACGTCACGTGACGTGACGGGCTGGTGTCGCAGGAAACAGCCTCGTTCTGAGGCTGAGGGCAACACCTATAGAAAACAGGGAGACGGCCGGAGGGTGGTCCGCTCTTCACTCGCCTGTTTACCCGTAATATGGGTGAATTATAACACTAAAAACGCAGGCACTACCTTTTCTCGCAACAAACACTACACCGAAGGGACATTCTACAGTTTTCCAAATTTACTGACGCTAACCTGAGAGGCGGCATGTCGCGGGGTGTGTTGCAGCCGAGCCAGCAGAAGCTGGCGGAGAAATTGACCATCTTAAACGACAGAGGGATCGGGATGCTGACCCGCATCTATAACATCAAAAAGGTATGGTACCTCTGCAGCACAAACCGCTTGTTTCCCGAAATCAGATGCCTATTTTACAGCAAGTGCTTCGGTGTATGTTTGCGTTGAGTTTATGAGTAATAGTTAGCAGTGAAGCATGACTGCGGCGTATATGAATGGACAGGAATGCAGTCGAGGCCCGGAACGGCATGATGATGATGATGATGATGATGATGATTTAGGGAGTAAAACATCAGCTGCTCGTGTATCTTTCTGTGAAGCATTTTAAACATTACTATTAAGAACCAGTGCGTTATTCCTTCTTCTGTTGACCTTTGGTTCCGACATGCTTTATTAGTCACGCTTATAGGAGTGGTGTCTGTCGATGAAGGGAAGCAGCTACACCGAGTCTGGTTTGTTTGGTTGCCATTGCAGTTAATATCAGTCAGTCAAATACTTGTAAGTAGATCGGCGGAAATTGACTAACTCCCCAATGAAAGAAATGCAACAGATTACCTGTAAGATTGACACGAGTGTTTATGTCGTCTTTGGGTGTCTGCACGTCGTTTCCAACTATAGTACACCACACTCCTCGGTACCTGGGTACTATAAAGCAAGTCCAGGTTGTTCAGCACACCTGGAATTATGCGATCGCTGTAAGATACCTAGCTACTCTTTAGTGGGTTATGAAAGCGGTCATCTATTCGGTGCAGTCCAGCAGTGACTAATCGTATCGGTCATTCTCATGTGCAGATGTCACGTGTGGCTTTAGGAAAAAATATTTTGGAAAGATTCTGTGACTGCTGCTGTGTTGCAAATATAGCCGTAAGAACTAAAGGCATTAAAGACGTACGCATATTTCTATAAACTCCAGATAGTACAGTATGAGTGGCGTTTTAAGATTCACCAACTTTCACTTCTTGTATTAGTATTTAAAATTAATTTGGAGCTGTCTGTGTTCGTGGGTACTGAAATGCAAAGTTGAGCTGACAATAACAGATGGGTTCCTGCATAAAAAAGTTACACTTTTAAGAAAACTTTGACATGGCAGAAATCTGTATTTATAAAAATGGCACTGAGAGAACCGTCTGTGATTGAATTTGATATCTTCGATAATAATATTCCATAGTGAAAAACAAAATATTTTGGAGAGCCATGTTTCCTGAAAGTGGGTAGCTGTAACAGGGATAATCCTTAATCACCATTTGCTAAAGTGTCAGCTTCCCACAGAAATCTGTTATTCAAGATTAAGAAGTTTTGACTGCAGAAAGTCCTTGCCACAGAGACACAGCACAAATGCTTAAAAAAAGTTTTTCTGTTTTCTTTTTGTCTAAATCTGTTGAATCGTTTTGATTTATTGTCAACATTAACCACTGTTGCAATGATTAAAGAAGGTATTGTAATGGATGTCCCATCGTGTTCTACATCTATTATAATTCAAAGCATTTTACTTGAATGTCATTATAAGGGCCATAGGATAGCACAGTGGATCTGTAAAGACTAGGGATTGAAACCTGATGATTGTCAGTTCATGTACAAAGGGGAAACATACTTATGTACCTTTTAACAAGGAAGTTTATTTGATCTAGTGAAAGTGACAGCTTTGAAAATCTTCCTTTAAGAGACTGGATATTTGAAATGAATACTATATTGATTCTTGAAGTTTCTTAATAATTAAGCCCAATTATAAATGGACTTGCAAGGAGTACTTGGGATATCCAGAGTCAGTGAAGCTCTTGCATAAACTTGGTATTGAGTCTAAGTTTGGGAAGGGGAAAATTTTATTTTTATTGTAACTGTCTTTGCAGTCTGACATATGTAAAAGGGGAAGTTTGCAGCAAGGGCTGGATTGACAGATCAGAACTGTAATGTACTGTAGCTGGTGCTGCTGGTTGTTGTCAAGTGCAGCCAAGGCCTAGACCTCAGGCAAGCAGTTATTTCCAAAGGCCGTTGGGAATCATTGCATCCACAGCATTTTCCAACCTCTGCAGAGGAGCCTGGGGCCTCACGTTTGATTGCTGAAGAAGTTAGCATGTCTTCAATCCTTGATACTTCCTGACAAGTGTTTACTGTTTATTGTAGATGTTACAGCACCCCAAGCCAGCTTTTCCTGTGTACAGCCTGGCTAGAGACCTGCTGAGAAACATTAAAAACTTACTGTCAATTTCATCCAATGTTTTTGGGAGTCAGAAATAACTTTTTTTTTTTTAGATGTCTTTTCCACAATGACCCACTTGTGTATGCTTCCTGGCTCTTTCATTATTTTGGTTCAGAATCTGAGTGTTTTTTTTTTTTGTTTGTTTAGCTTTTTTTCTTCAATTTTTATTATAGGAGAGATTTATGGATAGTTTAACAACCAGAATACATAAGCTTGAGATGCAGTGATTGGCAAGCTCTGTTGCTAGGCAACTTACAGGCACAGACTCAAACATGAACATCAGAACATTCAAAATATAGTTTATTATGCTGTGATTGGAGCTTTACATCAAATTAATGAGACTTCTGTTTAAACTATTATGGTATGTTGCTGTATTAGTAGTAATAAATTTGTTCCCGTTATTAGTGACTTATTACATTGAATTACTAAAACAGCTCTTTGCTTGAAAAATGAGCTTCATATTCAGAAGAAATTGTATAACTGGGAGAAACATCTGACTAGATTCAGTGTTGTCCAGTTTAATTATTGTGCCTTTTCTTCAATATTTAATGTGTGTTCGGTATCTAGGTATTGAGAAACCAGGGTTTGTTTTAGAAAAGTGAAGAACTGTATAGTTTATGCATAAACCTTTGGGAATTCAGTCTGAGCTTTAGGATTTGACAGTGACTGCTAAAATCACTGTTAGAAGTCACATCATTTAAGGCAAGATGTCCTTTGTAATATTCATTCCTGTCAGAGAATTGTGTCAGTCAGACGTCCTTGTGTCCAATCTTCAACCAAATGGCATCATTTGATTTCTTTGGAGCTGTGACTTATAGTTTTGATGATGTTAGAATTGGGGGAGGTGATATATGTACAGGCTATATTTTTTACCATTGAATTCTGTTGCATTGTGGAAACCCTGCTGTTGGTTGATTTATTTAAAATTTTAGTGTAGGATGTTGTAGTTTTAGGAAAGCTTGGTTTTTTTCAGCGTGGGGGGGGCTCAGGAACTTCCTGTGAAGTCGTGGGAGAAGGTTGAGTGAATTCATGCAGGATGTTCTGTCTTATCTTGTGTCTAAGGATAAGGGGTAATTGGTCAGGGAGGATCAGAGGCAAGCTCGTTGTGGTGGATTCATGTGCCCTTGTAGGAAATTTCATGGCTTGAACTAAAAGAAGGAGCATTTTGAGGTGGACTGAAAGAAATCGGCCACATGCTGTCCTTCCTGGAGAGTTTGTAGTGCAGCTGCTCATGACGTTGATTAGTTTGTGAGAAGGCCAGCCCACTTATCCTGTGTGTTTCAGAGAGGAAATGGCATCTGACAAAGTGGCCCTATCAGCTATGTGGAGTCTGCCTCCTGCCCTGCGGCCTTCCCGCATCCCAGGGCAGACAGTCATGTTAGCATAGACTGCGGGAGCCGCAGCTTGGGGTCATATAGCGCAGGGTTAATAACCCCCTAGTTTAATATGTATAACAAAAATGGCTTGTCAATTTTATATATCCAGTTCAGTCATTATGTGGATAAGTGAATGTAAAAGGCAATATAGAGTTTTCCGAGGATAATTGTATGCAAGATGCCTTCAGGAGGCCATGCTCAATCGATGCTGAAAATATTGTATATTCACAAAAGTTTAAATCCAAGTGATTTCATGCAGTTGCGAACTATAAGACCACTGTGTGTAGGAATGATTTATGAGCATGGTTGTGGTTGGTTGTGGGAAATTCTGAAAGCTGTAATAGCATTTTAAAAGCCTTGTAGTGATTCCCCCCCCCCCCAGACTGGGTAATATTTGTCATATATTGTCCAACTTCTACCATACAAGAATGTGTCTTTTCCCTCTCTTTAATAAGAACAAAGCTAATTAAATGGTGGAGGTTTTGTAGCAGTGACTTTAACTGTAAAAAATTTTTTTTTTGCCTGTATCTCCTATTTGCTGTTTATTTACAATGTGTATTCTGTAGCACCTTATATGGTTTGTTATGCTTCAGAGTTGATGTACTCATCCTTTTTATAGTGTTTTATTTTCCCTTTAGATTATTTTAGAAAATTTCTCTTTAGATTCATAAACAAATGCACAAGCCTTGATTGAAGTGAATATGTTGAGTTCTTTTGCCTTAATTGCATGCTGTTTGTTGATGCTGTTGTTTCTTTGATTGATTGCATGCCTCCTGATCCTCTCTCAAGTGTAGACTTCTCTGCAAAAAGAAAACACTAAATTTTGCCCTGCCCCATGAGGCCTGGAGTGTGCGTGCGTGCGTGCGTGCGTGCGTGCGTGCGTGCGTGCGTGCGTGCGTGCGTGCGTGTATGTTAGCTGTGGGAACAAAACCAGGCAGTATAAATTAAGATGGTAGCTGATGCTTTGTTTTCTTCAGCAGAGTATTGCAATATTTATTTATTCAACTGTAAAGAAAGAACAGTGGCATTAGCATTAGCTCCCAAAGCTATTTGTTTTGTTTTTTTTTTTTTTAAGTAGAATTGCGTGATAGACATTGGCAACCTGTGTTCATGTGTAATTTTCTCTCTTTCTGTTACAATGCCTCCCCCAGCAAGGACAAGTTTGGAAGGTTTGCACAGTTTTCACCTTCCCTAAACCTCGATCCTCCCCCTCCCTGTCCCCACACCCCACCTGCTCTCTGACCAGCTCATGCTTCATGATCCACAACACTGTCACAGCAGCTTAGGCACTGGGCCGTCCAAAACAACTTAGTCAAAAGTTGTGGGGGCGGTTCCTTTGTTGTTGTCCTGATGGGGTTGGAATATTTTTTTTTTTTTTTTTTAAAAACCCCTTGAGTTCATCCCTCATTTACATTTGGTTTGTTAAAATGAGACTGAGCTTTGCTTTAACATTTGGGATTAACTTTGGATTGCAGTTGTTTTACATGAATGAGATAATGTGGCTTTTCTGGTTGTGTTGATGCTTTCAATTTGCTCTTAGCATTTAGTGTCTGTTTTTGAGACCCTGGCAGACTGTCTGGTTGGTCTTTTTGTTCAGAGGTGAGAGCAGAGCAGAGTCTCTGCTGAATTTCACACTTCCTATTTTATGGTGATCGTTTGAAGAATCGGGGTTTTAAGCACTAAACCCAGCAAAAGTATCATCCCTGTAGATTTCTAGTGAGGCTAATGGTATGTGCAGGATAATGGGTGTGACCCCGAGGATCATGAAGAAGCATCTGATGACCTATTTGATTATTTGATAGCTTGTTCTGCAGCGTAATGCCTGTCAGGTCTGTAATGTCGTTCATTTTCACATTGGCCTTAGTAATGTGAAGGCTTGCACTTGGCCAACTGTGTATCAAGGCTGTGTATTTGTAACTTTTCCATGTTGTGTTTTTTTTTTTTTTTTTTTTTTTAATTTTAAGAATTCTTTTCCACCCACAGCAGTACGATGAGAAGTAATGCAGTAGGTCTCAAAACCCTATTGTATTAATTCAGCACTTTGATTTTTTTTAATCCCATGTGCTATTCTGAGTTTTAAGTACTGTAAGTGCATGTACAAAATCATATCAGCTACATGACCACAGCACCTCAGATGTACATCTGCTTACCTTTTCCAGCTCCTTCTGTCACACATTGCCACTCCAAAGAAATCCATCCTAAAATTATATATTAAAAAAAACAATCACTTTTTCTTCCTGTAGGGATGTGTGTGTTTTCATATCTTGCTGAGTGCCACTAACTGTTTGAAAATTTTTCATGCAGCACCTGTGGAGCTGTCTATGTACTCTTCTCCCCCAACTGCCCCCCCCCTCCCAACTTTCTCTCTCCCCGACTCTTATTTTCTCTTCCCCCTTTGACTCTCTGTCTCACACTCTTTCTGTCTCCTCTGACTCTCTGTATCTCACTCTCTCTCTTCCCTCTGGCTCTCTGTCTCACTCTCTTTCCCCTCCTGACTCTGACTCTCATTGCATTTTTCAGCTGTGACCAAATCCCTGCACTGTCTGCTCATCATGTCACCTGTTCACCAAAAAGATGGCTCTGTTTGCTCTCTGCCTGTAAATTGCCTGTCATGCGGCTTTTTTGCACATTTCCCTTCTTAACTGTAGCATTTTTAGCCTTTTTTTTTGTTCTGTCTGTGCTGTTCTCTCCCAGGCATGTGGGGACCCCAAAGCAAAGCCTTCCTACCTGATTGACAAGAATCTGGAGTCAGCCGTGAAGTTTATCGTTCGAAAATTCCCTGCCGTGGAAACGCGCAACAACAACGTAAGTGATGTCTGTTCCGAATTTGTGGTGTGGTGATAATAATAATAATAATAATAATAATGATGAGAGGCAAGGTTATATAACGAGATGAACGTTTTATTGCCCGTTAATTTTGTTCTGCTCAGTCTGTGATTTTGGTGTCAGTCTGAATGTATTTATTTTTAAATATGTGCTACGACAAATAATAATGATTCCTCTTGCTATTGGAGTGCCTTGAAATAGTAAAATCAGTGCCATCTGCACTAGCAGTAAAAGCCCCAGTGTGAGGGAAACAGAGTGGTGTGTGTATGGGAGGTACTGTCAGAGATGACTGTGACTAATGGGTGGCCCGCCCTGGCACACTCTCTGCTGTTTACGCCCCAGCTCACTCACTCCTTCCAGGGGCTGAGTCAAGCCCTCTACCCCTTGGAGTGGCAGGGCGACTGCCAATCAGAAACACTCCCCCCATGGTTCTTATTCACCTCCCATTTGGCTGGTATAGCAGGCCAGGAAGATCAAAAAATCTGAATTCTTGTCTTTACACTGTCACATAATTTGTTCTAAATTTTGGGTAATTTGTTTGAAAGTCTGTGCTCTTTTCCTAGTACAATAATGATCAGTGTACTATCTATGTAAAGTCAACGTTTTAAACACAAGTTTAAAAAAAATTAAATATGTACATTTTGTCACTTATTTTAAGTCTTTTGATCAGTGGTATGTAGTACTACAAAGCAAGTTTACTGACTTAGTGAGGTTTTTTGAGGCTTACTTCTGAGTTTTGGGTACTACAAATCATAGCTCTCAGTTGTACAGTGGCATTTACCACTGATTGCAGCAATCCAGGTTAGTTAACCTGCCTTAATCACGTTAACTTCCGGTTATCTAAAACTCGCATCACAGTACATTCCACTGGTGTAGTTTCATTCAAGCCTTAGGTGTTTTTGACAGGCAAGAGAATTCTGGGATATCTTTTTGTTTCGTGAAGAGATCACTTAGTGGTATGTATACAAGTGTGGTCTGAAGTTACAGCATGGACCATGTTGAGACTGCCTTTGGAATGTGGGTGGGGCCACCATCCATCTTGGCTCCTTTCCATCTAGGACATGGTACACCTCATGGGAATGTTAGTGTACTCCTGAATGCTGTCTGTTGGAGTGGCCCATGCAGATATGAAAACTGTATTTTCATTTCAAATCATAAAAAAATTCTTCTATAATTAAAAGGTAATTTAAGACCATGCATATCCATACATCCTCATGGTTCCACTGTGTTGTTTTACTCTTTTTGTCAAGTGTATTTTGCCCTGTCAGTAGCCTTTTTTGTCTCTCGAAATATTTTTGCTGAGGTTATTTCAATTTTCATTTTCCCCCCTAACATTCCCTTTTTGGTGCTTGTTGTGTTTGTGCTAGAGGTGATTTCTGGAATGACGTTGTTCTCCATCATGTTTAACGGTCTCTCTCTTATTGTGTTTTTTTTTTTTTTTTTTTTTTTTTTTTTTTTTTTTTTTTTTTTTTTTTTTTTTTTTTGTTTTTTTTTTTTTTTT
>JAACJT020000030.1:6814965-6826296 GCA_009936485.2 Gymnarchus niloticus
TTAGAGGTTTTTTCTGGAATGACTTTTTTCTCCTTTTTTTTTAACGTTTTCTTTTTTTTTGTTTTTTTTTTTTTTTTTTTTTTTTTTTTTTTTTTTGCATGTTTATCTTGACTTTTTCTGGATTATTCTTTTTGGTAAGTTTGGACTCTCCAGCCTGCTTATTTTGATTTAATTACCCATTCTATAATTTCAGTAGCCATGCTCTTTTGGTTCTTCTCACCTAGGCTGGTTTGCAGCTTATCTTCACGGACCATGCCGAGGGATCTAAGAATCACATAGAAGAATGACAACAGCTCCATACCTTAACCATCTTATGGACAAGCAATATTACTTAACCAGAAGTGTTGACAGTTAACTTATTCTGAAATATTTAAACTTTTGGTGAGATATACCTGACGCTTTGTGATTAGATTCTGATGTTTTTCTTAGATCTCTCAGTCCTCTGTTGCTTGGCAACACGTTTGGTCATCACAGCATCCTACCAAACATCCCATCTCAACTTAACTCCTATTCAAGGAATCCAGCAATACTTTCAGTGAAAAATAGCATGTGCATGCAAGCAGTTCAAACTGTAGTCTCCTGGCATTTGGACCATGTATGGCCATCAATATTACAGACTATTTAATGATTTTAGCTTTAGAGGGTTTCAGATATAGCCCTCATTCTGTTCAAAATCACTGCATTGCTATTTTTCTTTGAATAGAGTGAAAGTCTTGTGGGGGGGGAATATGCCCCCCCCCCATAGTTAAGTGTCACAAAGAGCTTTAATGTTACATCAGAACCATTCGCTAAATTAACAGCTTTAGTCACCCTGACTATAGCCTGAAAAGCACCACATGGAAGTGGAATTTTCAAAAACATCATATTAATAAATTCTTATATTTACTGATCTATTCACTTTAAGTGTTCTGATTTTAGCCTGATTTTTCTTTTTTCAAAATGTTTAGTTTTGATGAAGAAAACTAAAATATTTTAAACTTTGTGTTTGACTAAGATTTTCCTAATAAGACTCTAATACCCACCTGTCCTCCAGAATAAATATGCACTGACTTGATAATTAATTCTTTTGATCTTTTATAGACCCAAGTCCTCTGACCTTTTGATGCATTTGCATCACAGCTAAAGATTTCTTTTTGAAACTTGGAAAAAAAAAAGTGAGAAACGATGTCACTGACTTTAAATTTGCATGGCAGTACATGTCTCAGTGGTGAATGCTGCTCCCTCACTCCAGAGTTGTGGGGTCGAAAGACAGGTTTTTTTAAGTGAACTGGTGACACTAGACTGCATTTTCTATGACTGCTGCCTTGAGCGTGTGTCTGTGTGTGAGTGCCCTGCAGTGGAATGGCCTTCGCAGGCCTGTTATTGTAGCACATGGCACCGGCCTTGTTTAAAAGCATTTGCTGAAGGCACCTGTCTGTGTATGATGAGTGCATCAGAACATATGGACCAACTGGACCTGTTAGAAGGCAGTTTTGGAGCAGCCTGCTCTAACAAAGGTGCACTTAAATAGCAAGTCAGGATTAAAGCCTGTTAGTGCTGGTATTCACCTTCAGTGTAAAATCTTTTCCCCTGGACCTTGCCAGACACAACCAATAAACAGACAATTATCATCTGTGGTGCTGGGTGAATGTGTAGTAATGGCTTCCTTTGTTATTTTACATAAACAAACCGATAGGTTTGTACAACTCAGCTGACTTTCCAGCAGTGCACATTTGTTCTGGGGTAGTTTGTAGAATTATGCAAAAGACAGTGTCAAAGCACCAACACAGATATTACTGTGAACTTGTCAAAATTGGATGCAGGGTTCTCATACCTTTCCTTTGTCTCCCTCGTTTAATGTGTTTTTTTTTTTTTTCTCAACGTCTTATGCCCAAGGCTCAAGCACTTAAATATTTAGTGAGGCGGTGCAGATGGCGAGGGATCTTTTTTTGTGCATTTCGCCCTTTTGCGTGGCCGCTTCGTCTTTGAAAGATGAAGCCTTCCCCTCTATGTAACAGTTACTTCAGGGAAAAATCCACCGCAGACCCTCCCTAGAACAGATAAAATTTTATAACCTGTCGCCACAGAGGTGCAGAGCTGCGTCCATCCCTGGCTCTACGCCGATGGCTTCTACCCGCTGAGGCTTTCCGCCACACTCTGTATTATTCATAGCCTCTTTAAACAAGCCCTGTGTGTTCCTTAATGTCTTGGGCCTCATTAGAAGTAGGCCGCCGGGGAGGAGCAGGTGACCCGGTCCCATGGAAGGCTGCTCGTGTCACTCGGCTCCGCCCTCCCCATCCTGTGCCATCGGGCATAAGACAGGGATACGCCGGCTATTTTGCTTTGGGGAAATGTGTGTGAAGACATACTTTAGCCTAGGTCAAACCGAGTTTGGGCACAAAGGCCCAAGGAAATGAAATATATGGAAATTCAGTTTATGATAGCGTGCTCTTATTCAGTGGTTTTCTTGACAGGGAGAATAAAATATAGATGATTTTACATGCGATGAAATTAGACACAAAGTGAACCCTGCTGAAGAGTTTGACATGAGTTGGTGTGGTAGAGATCAGCGAACACCTGGCCTGTCTAACCTGTGCTGCTTTCTCTTCACAGCAACAGCTTGCACAGCTGCAAAAAGAAAAGTCTGAAATTCTTAAGAATCTTGCTTTATATTACTTCACCTTTGTTGATGTTATGGAGTTTAAGGTAAGACACCTCCTCACGTCGTACGGTGTGATATCTCCTGAATGTTTCACGAAGTTTAGAAAGTTGACATCTGTGTATTTGTCCATTCCACATTACTGGTCCAGAGGGATGTGAACCATCTCAAATCTTTCGCTGTTCAAATTTGTATAGGAATGCAGTTTTCCAATCAAGGGGAATTCCACCTTCAAACCATATGAAACTTATTTACTAAACAAAAGATCTCCTATGCATCCAAAGGAACTTGTAATACAGTATATCCAGCTTTAAGACAGACTGCCCTTTTATTAATATTTTCACTGAGAGTGAGATGTTTTGGTCTTTATTGGTAATATGTGTAGAGTAGGCTATGATTTAAGCAATTTGCAAATCAACTGTAGTATTACTGTCGTGTTTCTGACAGAACACATCTTTAGTATATAATTGCTTTCTGAAAACTACCCCCTTACTCTTATTTTATTTTCCACATTTCAGTTTTCTATGAATTTCATGCACTATAAAAATCACCAAAGTTTGATGACTGATACAGATAAGGAATCTGCAAAATACTGATTCTGAAAATGTCACACATTTATAGATTCCTAGTGTAAGGGGGAAAGGTGAGATTTTTGAGTTTTGATGACATTGCCCTTGAATGTGGTAACCTCCTCTGTCTGCTCTCTGACTGTCTTACCTGTTTCCTCTAGGACCATGTTTGTGAACTGCTGAACACTATTGATGCCTGCCAAGTTTTCTTTGACATCGTAAGTTTTGTGACATTTCAGACAGACAGTGCCTTTCAAAGCATGACGCACAGCATAGCTGACTTTGACGCCTGCATTTTGTCTTTGTAGACTGTAAATTTTGACCTCACTAAGAACTACCTTGACCTTGTCGTGACGTACACTACGCTAATGATACTGCTGTCTCGGATCGAAGAACGAAAAGCCATCATCGGGCTCTACAACTACGCTCATGAAATGACACACGGGTCGAGGTATTTTGGCTCTTCAGTCAAACCTTTACATGTAAAGGTACCGCAATTTACACAGACGTGCATGAAACCTTCGTGAATCAGCACCAGCAAATACAGAATAATTCTGTAGTGGGTTGTGTTTTTTTTTTTTTTTTTTTTTTTTTAACTCATCCAAGCTTTTGCACTGGCCTCTCGCTCAGTCGCAGCTTGTTCTCGTTCCTGATATTTGATATAATTAGTGACCGGGAGTACCCCAGACTCGGACAGATGATTGTGGACTATGAGAATCCCCTGAAAAAGATGATGGAGGAGTTTGTACCTCATGGAAAGGTGAGTGCCGGCCCCCCCATTGTTTGTTCTGACTGCTTGCCATGAGAAGAGTGTCTCAGCTGCATTTCTCCCTCTCTGCCCCCCACCCCACAGTCCCTGTCGGACGCCCTCATCTCCCTCCAGATGGTCTACCCCCGGCGGAACCTCTCGGCCGACCAATGGAGGAATGCCCAGCTGCTGAGCTTGATCAGCGCACCCAGCACCATGCTGAACCCGGCTCAGTCAGACACGGTGAGGGGCCCGTCTGGACCACTCGCTGCCCCAGCTGCACTCCAGAACGGATCAGTCACAGTAAAGCATGCTGTCTCTTTGTTTCAGATGCCCTGTGAATATCTGTCATTGGACACCATGGAGAAGTGGATTGTGTGTAAGTTCTGACTGGACAATAAGTTGCTGTACAGTTTGGTCTCCATTTGCCTTGTGAGTTCAGCTTTAGAGAGTTAAGAGATTCTTCACCAGCTCTAGATTTCTTAGGGGAACAAGAACAGTCATTTTATCTTTCCTGTTTGCTTTAATGGACATCAGGTCTACTTCTCTCTCCTCCAACAGTTGGGTTTATTCTATGCCACGGGGTCCTGAACAGTGAACCGGCGGCTCTGAACCTCTGGAAGCTCTCCCTCCAGAGCAGCTCCTGCCTCTGCCTCTTCCGTGATGAGGTCTTCCATATCCACAAGGCTGCTGAGGACCTGTTCGTCAACATCCGAGGGTGAGCCTCCTGAGGCCGGGGAGGTGGGGCTGCGTGCGTGATGAACAGGGCAGCTTCCCCATGCAGAACAAACATGACTGCGTGAAGTTCTCAAAACACAAATGCAACAGCATTTCAATTCTCCTGAACCCCTGCCAGCCAAACCAGCCTGTTACATGTTGGGTTTGTTTTTTGTTCCTCTTCAGCTACAACAAACGTATAAATGACATTAGGGAGTGCAAGGAAACGGCACTGTCGCATGCGTGAGTACACACACTCTACTCCAGAAGAGTCCATTTCAACATATTGATTTCCTAAGGGGTGCCCCGTCCGTGCGGTTCTGCTCCAAAGCATCTGTCTCTTGTCTGGCTCTACCTGCTGCAGGGGCTCTATGCACAGAGAACGGCGCAAGTTCCTCCGGTCTGCCCTCAAGGAGCTGGCCACTGTGCTTGCCGACCAACCGGGGCTGCTTGGTCCAAAGGTACCAGCACTGTTTTGTGGTCTGTGAGCTCATAACTTCAGCTGTCGATCGGTGACACCCACACGGCCTGGCCCCCAAAGGTGGAGGTTTTTCTGGCGTCTTCATGACTGAGACGGACGTTGTTTAAACAGGCACTCTTCGTGTTCATGGCCCTCTCCTTCGCCCGGGACGAGATCATCTGGCTGCTCCGCCACGCCGACAACATTCAAAAGAAGAGCACGGATGACTTCATTGACAAGTAAGGGCGGCCACTCTAACCGGCCAGTCATGTCAGTTGGCCTCGATCTCAGGGGATCCCACAGACAGATGTCAGTGATTCCTCACATGGGCCCCCAGGAGCCCTCAGGAATGCCAGAGAGACACAATGCCTCCTGGTAGCTAATGACAGGCCTGGTCTCCCCTTAGACACATCGCGGAGCTCATCTTCTACATGGAGGAGCTGAGGGCGCACGTGAGGAAGTACGGCCCTGTCATGCAACGGTACTACGTTCAGTACCTGTCCGGCTTTGACGCCGTCGTACTCAACGAGCTTGTGCAGGTGAGCCAGGAGGCTGCCATCTTCCCCACTGTGCACCGCCCATGGTTATTGAGAATCGGGCTTCCAATCAACTACATCGATCAGCATTTTTCAAATCTCGTTGAAGCCCATGGGTGTTGTAATCCTCTCTGGAGCTCTGAGGGAAGGAGTGAGTTTAAAAAAAAAAAAAAAAACGAGTGGGGGTGTCTCTCTGCTGGATGTAGTCATGTTTGGTGCTTCACCACTAGATGGGGGCCAAGCATTTCTTTAGTGTTTTGCAGTATGGTTTTCAGCCAGGCGAGGTCCAAGTCCCATGAGGCCCAACTCACTGGCAGAGCCGGAGTATTGCCTCGACTTGCTTGGTTTCTTTTCAGGCTGGCTGCTCGTTTGGAAATACATTATTTTACCTTCATTATTCTTTTTAAACTCTCACTTCAGAACCTCTCAGTGTGCCCCGAGGACGAGTCAATCATCATGTCTTCCTTCGTGAACACCATGACCTCCCTGAGCGTTAAGCAAGGTAGCTCCCCCACGCCACATGAGCCGTATGCCGAGCGGTGCAGTGTGTCACATAGTCAAGTTTGATTCCTGGATCTGGCATGGAAAATGAACTGACCTCCAATGTGGAGATTCAGAAGTAGGCAGGGGGGTCACGGCGAGAGCGGTGGCCCCCCAACACTCCCTCATCTCTTTCTGCCTTACAGTGGAAGATGGCGACGTGTTTGATTTCAGGGGCATGAGGCTGGACTGGTTCAGACTGCAGGTAAGCCAGCAGGAATACAAAGCTGTCAGCCCGCCATGGGTGGGCGGTTCGAAACTGTCACTGAGCAACAATGTCGATGGGATCGAATTCTCTTTCTGTGCCTTGTGAGGAACGTATGCCAGTGTCTTTAATGCAAAATGGAGCCCGGTTTTCTGCATGCACATACCATTTCAAACCATGGTGGGGAGGACAATTTCCTGCACTTGGAATATAAATTATTGTTGGAGAGGATAGCCTCTGGGATAGGTTCCCCTTTTCTGAAATTATTTTGAAATCAATGACAATAAATAATCTTCTCTTTAGCTCTGGTTGTTTAAGAACGGCATGTGCCTTTTATCCCAGTCCAATAGAATCAGAACCAACCCCGTGGATCGGGGTATTATTTTCAAGCGTGACTTGGCTTCTCTCACCGCTAAGGCTTAAATCTTCCCGGACCCGGTCCTCGGCTCAGGACCCGGGCCGTGTTTGATTTTTGGCTCGGCCTGCCGTGGTTGGCCCTCAAGCTTTCTTGTCACTTATAGTTTTCTAGGAAGCTTCCTTGAGCAAAGGGAGGGGTTCCCCTACATAACTGAAGAACTGTTTTCTCAGATCCAGGTGTACAGGGCACCCCCTGCCCTCCAGAAGGTTGTGAAAACAAGGCCATGCAGATAATACAGGACACTCCCACCTCCTTTTGCCTTTGTGTTCCCAGATGCAGATCTGCATTTATAGGATTGTAAGGCACTCACAAAGCAAATGTCCATTTAACTAGTAAGCCCCTGGCCACCTGACACACCTGCCACAGTTTAGGGTGGCACTCTAGTTTAATTAGTTATCATAACCAGTGTCAGCAAGTTAAAGCTATAAAGCAATCCAGAAATGCAATCCAGGAGAGAAGTGATGAATGGCTGTTTCATACTACATTTACACACCAGATTTCTCATAATAGACATTTGAACAACATTTGTTTTATTTTTCCTGGAAATTTGGCAGACTAAACTGGATTCCAAGAAGGCAAGTAAAATTAAGTCTTCAGTCTACAGAGGAGTGTAATCAGAGAAGCATTTCAGGCCTGACCTTTACCAGTTCACAGTGTTAGCTTGCTTCTCAGTGGCTGACCATGCCACTAACCATCGCATTTAGAATAAAAGTTATAGGTCGATCTCTCGCCGACCCTCACTGTTGCTTTAATGCTTAGTAATATATTTATAGCACCCAGAACAGCTTCTGATGGCAGGTTGATGGTGTGTGTTTTTTTTTTTTTTTTTTTTTTTTTGGGGTTTACTGCCTGTTAAATGTCTTTTTGTGGCTTGTGACACCTTCTGGGCACAGGGCACTGTTTGTTTAGCAGCCATGATGTAGGTGAGCTGCTGCTTTGCTCACACCAATTTAACAGGCAGTGTGTTCTCTGAGGCAAAGTGATATGGGCCTGGCGTGGCCCCCATCAGGGGGACGCTGCGTTGTGCCCTTTAATGTACGCCACTGAATGAAACGGCAGGGAAGTCATCTTGCATGCTGTCTTCTGAAGCCCCATAAGTCCACAGGGAACAATGTTTTGCTTGGCTGTCTTCAGCGTCAGCAGTATCGGGTTAGCGTAACAATTTCCCAGAAACCCTCTTTTAGATGCTAATGATTTGGTGAAGCGAGGAACTGGGCCGCTCTTCCCCTGGGGTCCAATTTCAGATTGGTCTGATTTTCTTTCTTTTTCCCTCCCAGTGAAAATAAAAGCCACAAAAGACAGGATGTAGCTGAAGAATGTGTAATTCTCGACAGGAATAACCGTGGAACATTATTGGCCACCGCGGTGCTGGAATGGCTGATGTGCTAACAAAGTGCACGCTTCCTTGGGCAGGCCTACACAAGCGTGTCCAAGGCTTCGCTGGGACTCGCCGATCACAAGGAGCTGGGCAAGATGATGAACACTATCATTTTTCACACGAAAATGGTCGACTCCCTTGTGGAAATGCTTGTGGAAACATCTGATCTCTCCATATTCTGGTAGGATCTTGCCTTCTGTCGAGACATGAAGGCAGCCAGTGGCGTTCAGTTGTGTGCTTTACCCTGGATTTTCCCGTTATCTTCCAAGTGTCTTTTGCTGAAGCTTTTCAAGTTAAGCACCCTTATTCTAAAGAAAATGAACATTTAAAAATATTTGTGAACATCGTACCTGCAGTATCAGTGGTCAATGCTACCTCCTACTGTCATGAAAGGTGAAATCTTGGCGAGTGTGTGGTGGATGTTAATGACTGACCAGCCTACCCTGCCTTTCTGCCTCTGTCCGGACAGCTTTTACAGTCGGGCGTTTGAGAAGATGTTCCAGCAGTGCCTGGAGCTACCTTCCCAGTCCCGTTACTCCATCTCCTTCCCATTGCTATGCACACACTTCATGAGCTGCACCCATGAACTGTGTCCTGAGGAGGTGAGGGGGTGGGGCTTGATGGTCATGTGATATCATTTTACTGCTTTAATTGACCAGTGGGGAGGGGGCTTGCTCATGGGCAGTGTCATTGAGCTTAGGCAAGTCGCTTAGGTTCCGTGTCTTTTATATTCTGCTCTGGTGTAATGTGGGATGTCAGGGTTGGTTTGTTAACCTCTGCTTTGACATGCTGTAATATGGGACACCTAGCCAAGGCTCACAATTTAAGCCTGGGGTATACTTGAAAAGACATCAAACACATTGTTTTAGACAAAGAACAACATACTTGAAAAGACGCAAAAAGACTTTGTCTAGTTCACGTGACCAACACAAGTGGGTGAACAGTGATTTTGCAAGATTTGGATATTTTATTCTAAGTTTAGTGGTGGTTTGTTAATTTCTTGTTATTAAGCCTTTATTTATTTTATTAAATCCCCAGCTTTATTTAACCAGATTAGCCCACTGAGATTTAACACCTGTTTTACAACAGAGACCTGGCCAAAATATGCAGTCATAAAATGTTTCAGGCACCAAAATTAAAATATTTAAAATGGTGATTTGTATGTATTTAAAGTCTAATCATGATTTGTTGTCAAGATGTTGATATCCACAGTCAGCTTTCTCTCCCGTTCATTCATTTTGGTTGCAAAACTGTGATCGGGTTGTGTAACCGACTACATTAACCAATTGTAGAGAGTGGGTGGCCTCAACTTCTGATTGCCTGACTGCACATGACTTATTTTTCGCACTGAATGTCAGGTAAATTTTCATCTCTTTCATTTGACATATACCCCACCTTTAAGGTGCTTCTGAATTCTGTAAAGACAGTGGGGATCTGTAGCACACCATATTCTGAATTCCCCTTTTTTCCCCTGCTTTTCCCGAGGTACAGTGACCTGATAGTCGTGGGGGGTAGCTTACGAGGGTGGATCGGCACTGCGGCCTGCCTAGAAAAGCTCCGTTTATGAAGAGCATGCGTAACCCAAACACAGGGGCTGCAGAAAACTAGAAATGCCTTCACACAACAGATTGCTGTTTGCCAGGCTGAAATGTGCCTGTCGCATTCATAGAGTATTTGTTCCGGGAAAACACCATATTCTGCAATATCCATTTAGCCTTGTAAATAGTCTGTGTTTATGTTCCCAATTGGTTGACTAGCAGAACGAAAATAAGTAGCACAATAAAGTGTTCAATTGTGGGCCAGTCAGTGCTCCAAAGAGCTCTTACAGAAAAAGTACCTGATAGCACTTAAAGGAATAAAAGAGATTTATTGAGCTGTAGAAGGTTTGGATTTCCCTTATTTAAACATGAAACTCCTTCTCTCAGCATGTTCCTGAAATGTTCCTCTTCCTATGTCCTCTCCACTCAGCTTTAGACAGCTGCAAACTTTATTTATGTTGGAAAGCGACTAAAAGTTTCCAGAAATATTTCCACCCTGAACAGAAAAAAGATCCCTGAGAGCAGCTTATAGTAACAGTAAAATCCCATACTCTTCTGGGGGAGCCTGGGCTCCACGTTTTGGAGCATGCGTGGCTGTTTTGTGCCACGGACCCAGCGTCTCATTTACATTCCCACTTGAGCAGTGCTGTCACAGTGGACTCTAAGTAAATAAACATTTATTGGTTTATTTTAAGCCGTCATGTTCATTTATTTGACGTTGTCCAGTGGTTATATGGAAAAACAGTCTGGAAGAAAGCAGTTTTAAATTGGATTTATATATGAATCAATCTTCCTTGTATAATATACAATTATTTATATGTAGAAATAGCTGCGCCATATTGAAGCAAAAATAAGTGGTAATTTTTCAGGAAGTAATCCTGTCCTGTCAGGGGCCTGGAAAGATATAAGAACTGTCATTAAAATGCTGTTTGTTTGCGTGATGAGGAACCTCTATTCTGCCGGCATTGTCCGGTGTGGGGTCTCAAGATTTTAAGCACATGGCACCCCGTCGCCGACTCTCACTGCCACATCTCGGCCCCCTCTGCCCCTGCCCCCCAGCGACACCACATCGGTGACCGCAGCCTCTCCTTGTGCAACATGTTCCTGGACGAGATGGCCAAGCAGGCACGCAACCTCATCACAGACATCTGCACGGAGCAGTGCACCCTCAGTGACCAGGTGAGGGGTCGTTGCCACAGTGACTGACCCACGTGTAGCTGGTTTGCATAATTCATACCATGGTACTCCCCCCCCCAGAATCACAGGGGGATTTTTTTTAAGCTAGAGAGTGTATTTTCAGGCTAAAAAGAGAGTTTGGCAAAGACTGTTGCATTTAGCATTCCTCCTTGCAAAGAAATGTAAGGAAACAGTTTAATGTAGTTTTATGGTATGTTTCTATTACTGGAGTGGAAATAAAAATGTCATGTAATTCCCGTCATTGCCCCCCACGGTGTCATAAACCAGATTCGCTTCGTCACTCTTGCTGTCATTGGTTTGCAGGTGATTTAAGGGTGTGTGTGTGTGTGTGTGTGTGTGTGTGTGTGTGTGTGTGTGTGTGTGTGTGTGTGTGTGTGTGTGTGTGTG
>JAACJT020000030.1:6833921-6852089 GCA_009936485.2 Gymnarchus niloticus
GGGTTTGAGGGTATTTCTTACTAAAAAACCCCAAATTCTCTGCTGTGGGTAATGGCCAAAACCTTTGCCAACCCCCCCTCTTTTTTTCTTTTTTTTTTTTTTTTTTCCCCCCCCCCCCCCCCATGAAATTGTATTAATTATTAATGACCATATTGTTTCTTATAACTGTTATAGTAACACAAGCTTGGTTTACGAAAAAACTAGTGATACTATTACATTTAATTTTTCAGAACTGTTTATGTTTCAGATGTCAAAAATTTAAATGGAAAGAACACAACTTATAAAAGATAATATTTTTAAGTATCATCAATAATGCAGAACATGTCGCTCATTTATTGACAGATGCTTTGTTTCGCTGTGGTTCTTTTTAGATGGCTGTCCTAGATTTCATCTGTGTGGGGTACAATGTGCTTTTTTTTTTCCTTTTCTGTGGACTTGCATTTTTACATTCTTCTTTTGAAATGTTTGCCAAATTATTGACACTATAAATCTCCCATTTGGTTTGGAACTGAACAGTTGTTGGTAACTATATAATAGGAACAACAGATGGTGTTTGTACAAAGGATAGTATAATTTTTTAACTAACTTTCATGATGCTGCGTGGGCCTGGACACGCCAATGTATCCATCTGTATGGTATGATAAACATTCTTGCATATTTATTGAATGTTTATAAACTGTTCTCCTTAACCACTTTTTATATGTTTTAAAAATTTGGAAATTGCAGTGTATCTTCCATAACATAAATAAACATTAGGTTATAATCATCCAACTTTTTTTTTTTTTAAAGTTTCATCTGTGCATTCTGTGCATCTGGGAAATAAATCTCTTAAGTGGTCATTAAACATGCACTGTGTAAACTGACCAAAGATGGGCAATCCTCTAAAATGTAGTAGAGGGAAAAACATTCATTGTGAACCACAAAAATGAATTTACGGGATGGTGCAAAATGGTGATTTGATCATCAGGCCTTGTTACTTTAATAACAGCTGAGTCGGGATAGAAACGAGAGCTGATATCAAAAGACACCCTGTGCATGTCACTTAATGTAGTGTTTTTCTCAGTGGCAATTTGAGTACCAGGGCTTTTACTGAGTTTACACACTCCTGAGAGTCATTGTGTTGAGATTAATTGAATGCTTTTCTTACTGCTGTTATCTGTGCTGGCATTGTCCATATTTCTGAGAGCCTGGGGCTGTAGTTTGTACAGAATTAGCATTAAACTTGAATATTACAGGGCAGCAAATTGCTCCCCTCCCACAGGGAGCTAAAAAATAAACGGGGTATTGTTGCAATTATACGTTATATGCAAATATAGATGGACGAAACATGGTAACGTTTCACCCGGTAGTCGACGTTAGCTTTTAAGGCATAAGAGGGGGAGGGTCGGGCTCAGTGGAGGAGATTTGCAAGCTGAAAAGGAGTCGCTCCGGAGAAGTGAATTCATTGAGCGAGAAGGAGCGCTACCCCCTCGTACATAGAGAATAATGAAGCAGTATGGACTTAGGGAGTAAGGCGCTTAAGGAAGCCGAACAGGACGACACCAGCTACTCTCAGTCCTTGCCAAATGATTTCAATTCGATTGTTCATTGTAGAATCGGAGGGACGAAACGCTGTTCCTTTCGAGTGATGCATTAAGCAAGTTTAATTATGTTTAAATAAGTAATTTTTCGTTCAAGTTTTGTTTTGACAAAAGGCTTTTTTTTTTTTTTTTTTAAATCGGGCTTTGTGTGAGCCACTTCACTCTTATACCTACTAACTTCTTCAACCAGATAAATTTCCTGCGTTTCGTGCCTTAAGATGCTCTCGTACCAGACGTATGTCCATTTCCTGGTTCTCCTGTGCTTTGCTGGGATACCCCGAGCCACGGCGGCGGCGTGTGAACCCGTTCGGATTCCGATGTGCAAGTCGATGCCGTGGAATATGACCAAAATGCCAAACCATCTTCACCACAGCACGCAGGCAAACGCGATGCTGGCGATCGAGCAGTTTGAAGGGCTGCTGGGCACCAAGTGCAGCGCGGACCTGCTGTTTTTCCTCTGCGCGATGTACGGTCCGATATGCACCATTGACTTCCAGCACGACCCGATAAAGCCTTGCAAGTCGGTGTGCGAAAGGGCCAAGTCCGGCTGTGAGCCCGTCATGAAGCAGTACAATCACACATGGCCGGAGAGCCTGGCGTGCGACGAGCTGCCTGTCTACGACCGCGGTGTCTGCATCTCTCCGGAGGCTATAGTCCAAGTTGAAGGGCCTGGTATTTCACTGTTGTTTTTCTCTCTCAGTTCTCTGTCATTACTACTACTACTACTAATAAATATGCGTGGTGTTTTATTATTATTTGTATACGTGTGCCTTATTAAAAAGACCATACTGACAAATTATCCAAAATACGCGAAGACATTTCAGTAGAAATACCGGTTGAATGATTCCTGTCAACTCTTTCTAACAAAGAAGTTTGAATTCTAGTGGAGTTTTTGAATGGCAGCAGAAAACACCGTAATATTAACTTGCGGCGCCTCAGCTCTGCCTGCTCTTACCTGCATGTGCTGCATCCTGTACACGCACAATGCATTTGAGTTTAAACTTGAATTTTGTAATAGTAGAGTCTGAGATTTGATAAACCATGGCACCTACAAAGTGACAGGGCTCTTTGACAGCTCTCATATACTTGTACTTTATATAGTTCTGCTGATATGTGATTAGTTACAAACTTCTGTGTTGTTCACAATAATGGTTTACTGCCTCTGCTATAGATCGTTGCAAATGCAAGGAAGTAAAACTAAGTTACAAGACATACATGAAGAACAATTACAATTATGGTAAGTTTTTAACTAAAATCATTAAAGTTTATATTCTTTTCCTCATAATGCCTTTTTTTTTTTTTTTAAAAGAGGATAGTCCTCTGCTGACGAGTGACTCTCGGTCACTAGCTACAGAACATAAAGTAACCTTCCAGGTCCAGAGGCATCCTGTCGTAATTTTAAGTCATAAATTTAATCTTAGTTGTTTTACTACCAGCATATGCAGGTAATAAATGTATAAACTGTTAATTATGAATGGGAGGCTTTGGACACTGAAATGTTTGTTGAGCAGTGAAATTATTTAAAAGGAAATCAGATTTTCAGATTCCTGAACTAGATAAATAATTTATAATTTTTAAATTCAAAAATCTTAAATGTTTTTTTTTTTTTTCCTTCCAGTTATTCGAGCAAGAGTCAAGGACATAAGACCACGGAATCACGACTTAAGTGCCATTGTGGAGGTCAAAGATATTTTGAAGTCATCTCTCGTCAACATCCCCCGAGACATGGTGACACTGTACTACAACTCAGTATGCGCATGTCCTCCTCTCAGCCTCAACGAGGAGTACATCATCATGGGCTACGAAAGCGAGGAGCAGTCCAGGTACGGTTAGCCGTGTGATGGATCATGTTTGCCTTTAATGGGGAAGTTTGTATACCCGTGTGGTGCGGTCCTTTCACAGCTTTGTCTGTGTTGTGCAGGTTATTGCTTATCGAAGGATCAATTGCACAGAAGTGGAAGGACAGAATGGGGCGGAAAGTGAAGGTACTCGTCACACCTGGACCATGTGGCAGATTTCTTATTAGCCTCCTAATGAGTGCGGTTGTTATTTTACCGGTGCGATTCAGTATGTGCTTTCATTGCCATCGGGCATCGTGACCTGAGAATGAAATTCCTTGCGATGCTTAGAAGTGCTTTGGAAATATATTTGTCTGTCAGTCAGCATTTACAAAAGAATTGAAGGGTTTAGTGGATTAAAAGTGATTCGTTTTGCGTCTGGGGGTCGTTGAAAGCTGATTAGGAAAAAGTCATATTTTACCACTTTTAAGAAGCCGATCCAGAAGAACCCATGGGATACTAGAGTTTAGTGTAAAAACATAATTATCTTTATCCACATTTCCACAAACAAACAAGTATGTTTGCTTAAGAATGCCTATAAAACACTTAACGCAATATCCTCTCAATCTGTGTGACTGCTTTTTTCATGTTTGTAGCAAGTGTTCTCTGACAGCTGAGTGATACTACTTTTGGGATTGTTTTCCTTTCTGTTTGGTTAACTTCACACAAAGAATGGACAGGATACGCATGACAGGCGAGGAGAGGCAGGCCCACTTTAGGGAAACAGGAGTCACTTGTTGGGGCGTCTGTCACAGTGCCAGACCTCTCACGACACGAAGGGGGTGCCTGTAGTCATATGGTTTTGCATAAATCTGTAACCGTTGCAGCTCTTTAGTAAATATGAGTAGCCATGTAAACACCCTGCATCATAAAAGAACCGCAAGACAGAAGTTAGTCATAGCCAAACCTGACACTCTGGGAGTGTAAGTTGGGAAGGATGCAGTCGGGCTGTTTCAAAGGCACCCAGAACATGCTTCTTTATTTTCCCCAGCAATGGGATCAGGTCCGCAATCAAAGCAGAGGAAACTCGGGAAAGAATACAAGAAGGAGTCGTCACTGAATGCGAAGGCGTCTTCCCAAGGGATGAAGGACCGTCATCGTGAAGACAAAGCGTTTGAAACATCAACTGAGAATTTGCACTATTGCACACTCTTGTTTTTTGCTATGTCGTTGCCACATTAATTGAAATTTAGTGGAATGTAGATTTTTTTTTCCATTGTCATTCCTACTCTGCATTTCATTTCTTTACTTTCACACAAAAGTAGCGTTTACAGAAAGGCACTGTGTACAGTTTTGAGAGTCAACCCTACTGTGGGACATGGTGCAAACATGAGGAGCTTGTCACGGGGTGGGGGAGCCAATGTGACACATGACGCCTTGGAGATTTCCGAAGAGGAAGGCCAGACGCCTCCTCCTTGGACAATCACCGGCTGCCGTGGACGTTTTCCGTGATGCCAGAGTGGATGAGAAACAGGCGGCCTTGATGCAGCTACGATAAATGCGCTCGTTTCAAGGGACAGCGGATGAAGAGAGCAGCGCAGCTCTCTGTGTGAGATGTGTCATGATGGTTCGAGCCTCTCAGAGAAAGACCACCAGCTGTCTTTACTCAGAGATGTTCATTTTAAGATTCTAAATATAATCCTTCAGCTGGCATAGAACGTTGCCTTCAAACATACCCATGATTCAGTTGTTTTCAGTTTTATGAGATAAAACGTTAACCTGCCTTTTTTGTCAGTGCAGTTGTTCAGTTCTCTTTTAACTCTGCCTGCATCTGGTTTTTTGTTCCTCTGCTTGTAACATACTCAGCTTTAACAGAAGCTTCACTCATTCTCTGCCTGTCAGTTATACTTTATATTGTACGTGGTTGGAGGGGGCTCTTTTAGTGAAATGGTAAAGAACTCAGACCCATTAAATGAACTACGGTGACGTGTAATTCTGCCTTCTTCTACGTTACAGTGATCGATTTTCCCTTTATATTCAAAACACTACAAATGTTTGCAAGGACGACGGCCCTAGGTAGCATGGCGAGTGAAGCCCATGACTTGAAACTGAACTGTTGGAGATTCGAGTTGCAGGCCGGGCCCTGCTCATGTGATCCTGACCAAGGTACCTAACCATAACTGCTTCAGTGTACTTCAGCTCTATAAATGAATGGGTAACGTAAACCATGTAGATTGCTGCAGATACAACCATTTATATAATGAATGTTGCATCAATAAAACAACTTTTATATAGTGCAAATATACCCAGTCTTAGTAATTTTATAATGATTATAATCCAGTGGTCATTGTTAGTGAGAAAATGTGAACTGTGAACAAAGGATTGAATGAATCATGAATTAAACCAATAAGAGGATGTGACTATCTTCTTGCCGGAAAAATGAGTGATGTAAACCACATCACCAATTAACTCATAAGACAGGGTGTCATCACGTATCTATTTAAACACACTATAAACAGACGGCACAGATATCAGGTGAATTCAGTGTGGTGAACCCAGTTACAAATGGATGGTCTTATTGACACATGGGCAGACTCCAGTTCTGGATGCAACTTTAGCCCATTTGTATGTACATACATGTTTACATTTAGAAGCAATTGGCACCGAAACTGGACGTCCCATGGATAAGTGTGCTAACCCATAATTTTACTTTTTTTCAGGTTCTGTTATCCAAAATATTCCATACATCTGGTCAGATAGCTCAAACAATGTAACTTTGGTTCCTAAACCTCAAGGTTTCTCAGCACCCAAGCCATTCCATGTATTTCCTTTATTTTTCACTATTAGCTCACCTAACTTGTGTAGTTAATTCACTTTATGAGGTGTTGATTAGCCAAACAAGGTACACTCAAGGTGCACTCCTAGTTGAGCTCCTTTAGTACGTGGGTGTGTTGGATAGTAACTGTAAAGTCTAGGGTGACATGTATAGATGTCTTGAAATGTATAATCTGACACACCAACATGGATGTGATTTAAACATAATCTTTGCTGTCTAAGACTTTTGCACAGTGCTGTAATCCATTTGAGTTTCCATTCAAGACATTGACAACATAGAAAATATTTCAGCATGAGAAATGAGGCAAAAGCCAAATTATTGAAATTTTATACTGAGACAGAGAGATATAGAAGAGAGTTTAAATCTTACAATAATGTCATATCAAGATGTCTGAAGATGCTAACAGCAAGCAAATAATCCCCTAATAGTCTATATGCTTTTTTTCTTTCTTTTCCAAAGGCAATAAGAAATGTACACCAAAATGTTATCTCACTAATCCAGGTAATGCAGGAGGGACTAAAGTGAGAGATCCCTGTGTACTTTCTCCTTTTGTCTAGGCCAGTATGCAGCTTTCTGCAGTGTCAAGTTTAACTGAGTTTGTCCAATGCTGGGTTGCAGTAAGCTCACACACAAAATTCATGAAACATGATGACCGATTAATAAATAATATAAAATTGAGATTCAGTAAAGTCAACACTCTTGGAGCAATTCAAATTTGACTTTTCACCATGAACAGGAATGCTACGAAAGTATGCTTGTGTTTCTGTTCACTGTATGTCACTTTGGATAAAAGTGTCTGGATTGTGAATAAAAAAATGGTTACATGTTTATGAAACGTAAATCAGAAAGCGGTGTTAAAACTCATCACATCTGCTGTGGTGATTATGACTATTCCTCTTTGATTTGCATTCAGCGTTTGAACTTGCATATTGTCTGTCATAAAATCTGAGCCCCCCCCCCCAATCAAGGGACCTCATTTTCTGTCAATTGATCCAAATTGAATCCCTCTGCGGAGTCCCATCTCACACGACCTTGTGGCTCACAGACAGCGAGCACTGACCCAGGAGATGACTTTTGCTGTAATTTACGTGGTGGAGGCTGAACCCAGTCACCCAGCGTATAGAGTTTATGGGAAAATTAACACAATATGGGTTATTTATGGCAGCAGAAGCAAGGATCTCAGTATTGTGGATGGCTCCTCTGCCGGAGCTTCTGGATGACTTGCAGTATTTCACTGGTGGCCCCCGTTCAGAGAATAAAGGGGGGAGGGTGCTCTGACCATCACATTTCAGCTCACTAAAATTATGCACCATGTGGGAACCATCAAATGCCATGGTGAAGATGTAAATGTGGCTTTTCCTTCTCTTTTTCTGGAGTCAGGGTAAGAAAGGGCCTTTATTCTGCCCAATCAGGTCTGGAAAATTTGGAAAACCAATGTTGGGGCCTTTAAAGCTGCCTACATATACACTACATATATATGTTATAGCTATCCATTTGTCTTCTGTACTGCTTATCTAGTACAGGATCACAGTGATACAGATACACAGACACACTTAGGACTACCTATAATCCCACTTAAATAAAGCTAGGTCAGTGACAGGGATTGGTTACACCTTAAATATTAATTGATGGTCATCAATTTTAATAAAACATGAGCGATGAATAATAGAGGAGTGTAAGAGGAATGAAATATTACAGTCTGGCCATGGGTGGGATGTCCTTCTGGAGAAATAAAACATAATTAAAAGGGTGTAAAACCATTTTGTGTTCTGATTAGTCATCATGGGATCTGGTTGAGACAGATGAATTACGCGGTCCATCGACACTAGCCACAGATCAGCACAGATGACAAACGAACCCGCCCACCCCCTGCACGTTCGTGAGGTGGGCCAGCCTGAGAAGTGGGCCACAAAGAGCCATCAGTTGCACCTCCAGTGACGCTCTGAAAGGTGTCTGAAAGAGTAATGGCAGCCGTATTTCACACCACCAAGAGGAGGAAAATCCATCCCTGTGGAGGTCTTCTTCTTCTCCCTGCACTCTCTGACGTCAGAACTGGCTTCGCAGAACATAGCATGTGATCCGAAACATCTGTCCAGAGTCAGCTGGGAGCCTCTGGGACACGCTCTAAATTTCACAGACACGATGGCACTCATTCGGTCAGCACATGCTTCAAATGGACCGCCGTGCAGGATGGGTGCACCTCAACTGAAACGCAGCAGGACAACATCAGCAAAAACGTTAACTCTGCCAGTGGAAGAGTATCAGAGAAACCAGCATCTGTCTGCTTCCTATTGAAATCCACTGGCTGAATATGACTAAAAACCTAGTCTACAAAATCTAACTTGTCCAAATTAAATAAGGAAAAAACAAGAACATAATTCTGAAATAAAACTTACAATCGACGATCATGCCTTGTCTATTCTGTAGTATTTCATATCTGACTGTGAAGGTTTTATGAATTTCTTTGTAATCCTTTGCCCAGCAGACATTGCTTTAATTTCATTCTTCTTTAATTTGGACTTTTTGGCACCAGTACTAAAGCTCTTGGGTTCAACTCCTTGGTACTTAGGTAATCTGGTCTTTAAGTAGCTTTAAATAAATGTAGAAATATTCCAAGAAATACTAATTATGTTTTGCACGCAAAGGGCTATTCATATTGAGAATAAAGCCAAAAAGTCACTTAAAATGAAGGGGAAAAAAAGGCGTTTTCTAACATGGAGCAGTTTCAAAGTGGGAATAGGCATCATTAGTACCATAGCCTAGAATTTACTTGTTAAAGAAATACTAATACAAGAGCTCTGATCCTGTTAGAGCTGGCCTATGGTTTAAGTGGTGATTAAGGTAACTATTCACTCAACAGATTTAAAAATAATATAAACTAAAACACGCAGTTGTACTTAGTAATAATTATCTTTAACTTGAGTTGACACAATTGTATATTTTATCTATAATAAATGCAGCACATATCATAAAGTATATATAGTATAAAATACATACTGTGTGCTATGAATAGTGTAGCATAGGTAAGATAAGGAGATCAGTTGTGAAGGAATTTTACTTTGCACCTTTGAAACAAAATTTTAGGTTTCTCCAGTAGGATTCCCTCACCGTGTAGTGAAGCAGACCAGTGTATTCCGGAGTCACCCATACTTTGGTTTTTCGGGATAAACGTGAGAAACTTTTTAAAATGTCCAATGATAGACAGTCCAGACACAGACAGAAAGCCAACGCCCCTGTCCAGTCTGTGGCTTGAGTTGCAGGATGCCAGACATGAGATAAAGCTCCACTATCTTGGAGATAACTAAAGATAAACCATTTCATGTGCGTCTTGCTCTGGCATGGTCTTGTGTTATGTCATGCCCCCCCACCCCTGACATGACTTGGAACTCACCCCCAGTTAACAATGAACATATTGCAGGAGTTGAACTGAAATTTGGGACTTACAGAACAGAGCAAAAGGCCGAAAGAAGGGGCCTGCTGGAGCAAATTCTGAGGATTGTACCAATCAAGCTTTAAGGAACCCCCCCACACAGACAAATCCTTTCCAGCTCTGCTTTGGAACGCAGTCCTGATTCACCGTGGCCCAACAGTGCCTCGGGCAGACTCCTCTGAGCTGTAGGTGTGGCTTAAACGTGGCCGCAGATGTGTGCTTTGCTCGGGTCCGCTCCTTTTCTCCCCTGTCGGTGTTAAAACAGCTGTGGGGGCTGCCCTAATGGCCCGTCCCCCCCCCACTACAGAAGAACAACAAGGCCTTTTGATGCGGTGAAAAGCTATAGCCAAGGCCTCCTGAGCCGCCTGTGTGGACCATTCATTTAGGCCGCGTCAATAGGGGTCAGGCTACGGATACTCCGACGGGTTTATATAACTGGGATGTGATTAGCATGCTGAGAAGGCTTCTCTCTGGTATGGGGAAAAAAGAAAAATGCATGTATGTTTTAAATATGTCTATGAACAGTAGTACAGCGGCTCACTGGACACTCTCAATGTTTCTCTGAGTGACAAGCTTCTTTTCTTTGGCTCTTAGCCTAAAGTGTGCTTAGAAAACACTGTTTTTGAAGGGCTATGTTGTGGAGTGTGCATGTCTTTATCCTTGGGGGGGTGGGGTGGGGGTTGGGACTGTCTGCTCCTGGGGTTGCTGGTTCACACACACACTAATTTACATCAGTTCTGCAGTCATTGGATCCACGCTTAATACATGCTGCCCTTTGACCCGCCACAGCCAACCCCCTCTGTCGACAAGGCCTGCACTGGCATATGAAAGCAATGGCCATTGCTCCCCACTGCATGTTAAGCTGCAGATAAGCTTGCAACCTGACGGCTGTCCCATGGAGACCCATGGAGGCTCTTGTGGAACAGCGAGGTTTTTCAGAGATGCTGGAGCAGCAAAAGACTTTGGCTAATGTCTTCCGTTATGGCTCATGCCCTGGGAGGCCCAACTGGTGTCAAATTTATGCTGTAAACAGGAAAATTCCTAATCCAATGACAGCTTATCCTCTCAGAAGCTCACTTCAGAAGTTTACCAAGAGCCTAACATTTGTCCGTTTGTGTACTTCACTTATATCCTGAAGTCCCACATGCCTCATATGTATTTTACTTAATTGGATCAAAACAGAGGACATGTCGGCATCAGCAAAGACATTTTCATTACAGATTTGTCTGTTTAGATGTTTAATTCTCTTAATGGAAGTTTCTTGAGCACCTGCTCCCCGCCAGCATTTACATCAGGTCAAAGGTACAATAGCTAACCAAATAAAATATTTTAAGGTACAAAAGCCAGCCTCTGTTTGCATTAACCTGTAAAGTATACAAAATAAAGGGTGACTAATAACTCGTAATTCAGCAAGTTTCCTTTCTCTTAATGCAAAAAAAAAAGACAAAAAGCAGTGAACTATCAGTGAATAGCATGTTGGTTTTCCATGACTGCTGAGCGAATTATAAAACTTTCTAAGGGAGATAAATCATAGAAGACATTATTCATTAGTTTTTAAAATGCTGTCGCTTTTATGGTATACTGTGTGTTTTCCCTGAACCCCAGTGCTCCCCTAATAAAACCACAGTGTGCTTACAAGGTGTTACAAAGCTGATGCCAAACCAGAAGGGAGCTCTGCCAGCCAAAACCGGTGCCAGACGTCCGGGCTGGGATTTTCCACTTTGGAGAAAAAGAAAATAAACACAAAGCGAATGTTCACAGTCACACCATCGTCAGGCATCGCTAGGAGAACAAAAAGTTGGACCTGCAGGCCCCTATCCTGTGAAGGCGTGGCCAGGTACATGACAGACATTTTCTATAGATTTAAATATCTGAGTGCTCCTTCTCCTGAGCATTGATGTATTTATATATATAAAGGCCTTCCCACTGCAGGTGAAGCTCTGCCTTATGTAGAGAGAGGTCATCTGGAAGAAGCCTAGGAAGGAACAGAAGGGACACGGCAGTGGGAAATGGACAAGAAGGGGAAAATGGGGGGGGGTGAAGCGAGGAAGAAAAGACAGTGGGAGACGAGCTGGGTGGAGGGAAGAGGAAAGGCAAGGCATTGTCATGTCAAAATGTACACCTTGTTTGGTGGTATATTATCTAGAGTAGATCCTGGTTTGAAAACCATCGAAAAAGCTATGTCTGCTCAGTGCTGCCACCTACTGAAAGAGCTGGAATATTTTCACCTCTGTTGGAGTGTCTCGCAGGGTACCTGCAAGTGGCACACACACCTAACCCTATGCTTGAACGTAGCTGCAGTTAATACACAACATCAGTTTAACAAGAAACTTCAGTCGAAAACCTGTTTTCTTAAGCAGAAAAGCATTTTTTGAAAAACTGGCAACTCTAAATTATAAAATGTTCTACTATAATCAACATGACATTAAATGAAACTTAAAGCATATATTAAATCGGCATAAATATGTACACGGGTTCAACCCTGCAAAACTGAAAATACATATACTGTCACCATAGTAACTGTGCTAAGGTTCCTATGAATCTGTCATTCTGAAATGTAACTGCATATTGTGTAAATTATTTCTATCCATTCACAGCAGTTTCTTATTTCAAGACTAAAAATACATATTTTTATAAGCTGTGTATTTGGAACATTGAAAATGAGAAGTTAATTTGACGAAGGGTCTCTCTCAGGATTAACATAAATAGATTACAAATGCTGGACCCAGCAGAATGGAAAAAAAAGGATGAGTACGTCTAACAAAAAAAAATGAATTACAATGAGTGATTTTTGTGCGAATATAGGAATATTCTCTTTAGATGAAGATTAGTTTACATTTTTTGTTGCTTAGTGAGCAGCTTTTTCTTTCTTATCCATAGACAAAATAAAACTTAAATTAAGTTCCTGAATTGAAAACTGAACTTTATATTAACCTCCCCTACATCCTGCTAAGGCACATGCCGCTGTAGAGATCGTGTTTCAGGGCAAAGCATACTGTTACCTTTTTTTCCTGTTATGAAAATGTTAGTTATTGAAACAATGTCATTTTGCATATGTTATGCATATGATTTTTTTTATTGATATGCAATGGTGAATACTGCTGTCCAATAGCACCCCCTACTGGCAAAGCCCAGGAAAACCAGTATCACGGCTTACAGTCTCTAGTCTATTATCACACACCCTGAGGCCAACAACTGAATCAGTAACCCAGTATGAAAGAAAATCACTTGGAAGGGTAGTATTCAGCCTCAGCAGACATGGCAGAACTGCACATGTTGCATGGTTCAAGACCTGTAAGGACCCTACAGGAGCAGCCTCAGGCAATGTGGAACACAAAATCTGCAGGGTGCTCCATCAAAACTCTTAGCTGAATTATTTAATGGAAAGGCTGAAGCACAGAAAATCATTAATGATTTAATAATCATTAATGTTAATATCGTGTATAAATCTATCAAGCCATGTTAAAATGTGCCAATTATGATGTCTTTCTATTCTAAAATTCTGTTAAACTCATACATTAACAGAGAATTAACACAGGGTATAGCATGTAGTTAAGACATTTAGTAATACACAGAGCATTTCTTTAATAAAAAATTTATTCATTGCCCCAAAACAAAAATACGTAAGACATAACCAACACCACTTCTCCAAAACGAACACTGAACATACAAGAACAATAACTGCAGCGGAACAGTGACCTCAGTGTAATGACTCAAAAGTGACAAAAGATGGCACCGAAAGCGGCGAAGAGCAGGGAAGGCATGGGCGTGGCATCAGAGACAGCTTTCAACTGCAGAATTTTCTCAGACCAAAATGACAAAATTAAGATTTGTGCCACTGACAAAAAAAGAGGACAAAAAAAAATATTAAAATAAAATCATTACTAACAGTTAACGGCTCAGTCAAACATGTACAGGCAGAGAACAATGTTACTGTATATGTAACAGAATCTGTGGCATACATATGTCAATGGCAGCAATGTTTTCAGGATTCATCCATTCAGGACAGAACTGAGTCAAGGGGACAAAATGGCAAGTAACTTCTAACTTTTGGAACTACTTAAACAGCCCTGCCTGTTGCCTTCAGATATGCCAGTCAATACGTTCATATCAGGTGCTATACAACTATGTCTGTACCTAACAGAAGCTGACCTCTAGTAAAACAAACCCTGGGGGGGAGGACACTGGCAGTGTGAGTGGTGTCGAAATGTGAAAACTTCTGGCTCGTTGTGTCGGGCCTGCTCCATCTAAAGTTCATCCTGTGGGGAAGAAAGGTGATTCTTACGACAAAGTTTATTATTTCTTTATTATTTAAATTATTCCTATTAATTGTTAATTTCGGTAACCCAGCCGAACCCAAAACACGTAGGGAGGACTTTCTCACGCCGAACGGATAGGCGAGTACACAAATAACCCGGTGGGACTTGTAAAACTCGATAAACTCCCGAAAGAAATCCAAGAGCGGAAACCACATTTAATTAAGCCTCTGGACTCCCAGCCTGTCTTGGGTTTAGAGGAGGCCCTGATTTAAACACACCCCCACCAAGAGGCACCCCCACCCAGACTAACAAGGTGAGATTAAAAACCTCGGTAATTGCCGAGCTGCACTAAGAGGCTTACCTTGACTTTGGAGAACTTGCTTTGCGAGTCTGCAGATAGCCACTGCAGCCTCTGCTGCAGGACTCTGGCGATGCCACTCGCATCTCTGCTGTTAATATTCTCTCCACTCTGGTCCCGCTGTCATGGGGGGGGGGGGGACAGCCCTGGGGATTAGGAGCGATAAAGCAGCGAGCTTGTGCTCCTCACACAGCCCCAAATCAGAAGGCTCCAGCGGGCGGCGATGAAGCAGCTCAGTTGACATTTCTTACCATGTTTGATCCCAAGTAGGGGTAAAAGCGGACAGTGGGGAAGGCCTTGACACCAGCCCTCTCACAAGCCTGGCTGTAGGCCTGACAGTCCACCCTGCCTGCCCTCACGGTGCCCTTCATTGCCTGTGAAGACACCGTCGAGGGGTGTCAATCATAGCAGAGATTCATTTCAACAGCAGACACTCTGCTGTTCCTGGCATTTCATTTTTTCCTTATAGTATATGCATATAGAGGGTGGATAAAAATTAGGTTTACAGCTGAATTGTCACTGTCTGAATACATAATAAAGAATAAAACTGTGGTCATTAATCTGAAATTAATTCCAATTTCCCGCCATAACAGAACAGTACTAGTATTTTTCCGACATCTGAAAAATAGAAAATGAAGGAAAATGGGAAGCATAATTGCTAGAGCATGAACGTATAATCCTTATGCAAACATTATACCTGTGTGAAAAATGACTTTTCAGCCACAATATTACTGTATATCTACACACAGGTATACACAACCTTTTGTTACGTGAAAAAAAAAATCTATAAATATGTACATACGTAAGCATGCATGTTCCTGAAGTACAATGCATTTTTCCATCCATCCATTCATCTATCCTCTAACCACTTATCCTGGACAGAATCACATGACATTATTTCATGTTTTTCAAAATTATTTAAAATTAAGAAATCATACATTTTTGCCCACTGTGGGTTGTTCCTGAAATCTGTCATTCTAGAATCTGTTGTTCCACAAATAGACTATATTCAGAATCTCATACAATACATACAGACTTTTTTCATTCAGCTAATACTTTTATCCATAAACAACTTACCATTTCTACCAACTTAAACAGATGAATGTTTCACAGAGTGATTTGCATTAAGTACCTTACCCCAGGGTACAACAGCAACATCCATACTAGCATCTGAACAGACTCCCACAACATCTGCTGTTCTAAAACTTTGGCACTTTGGGATAAAGAGATCCAACAGAAATGCCCATGAAAGATTCTGACTTAATTTCACAAGAGCTCAGCCATTATGAGATCAAGCTTAGATTTTCTTTCCTCTGTTCCATGTCATTTCCATAGGAGAGACAGTACGTGCCTATAAAGGCACATTTGAGGAGAAGCTCTTACGTGGGCGAGCAGCTCAAATTCAGGGCTCAGCTGATGGCAGGGTCCACACCAGGGAGTGTGGAAGTCCAGCACCCAGTGCTCCATCCCTCCATACACCAGCCTTCTGAGGTCCTCGGGAGTCAAGTCCACTGACGCTCTTGGAAGTGACCTGAGGAGAACCGCCATGACATTAAACATTTAATCATCGTATTAAGTTTGTCCTGATTTAAAGATTTCATTATACTGCACATAAATGATTAACGAAACCTTAGTCTTAATTAAATTCTGAAGATGGCGGGAGGTGTGAGTATAGCCAGCGGCCTTTTTGAAATGTGAAGCTGTAAAGAGGTGCCACTTACCCAAGGGCCCAGACTTTGAGGGAGTGGGAATCCTTGCTCTTTTTGTTGTAGCTCCTGCTCAACCAACAATGAAATACATCAGATCTCCTCCATCCGACATGGAAGCCACCACTCTCACAGCATAAACTGATCTTTTTAGATCATTTCATTACGAAATAGCTTATTTAAGCCAATCCTCAGTGTCGAATGATATTGCTACTGACTGGTACTGGTCTGGGTTGCTGGTGTTCTGCAGGAAGAGGCGGATCTCAGGGTAGGCCGGGACGTTCTCACGCTGGCAGAAGGACTGGTGCTTGTGACAGTCAACAGTGCCCACCTTGATGATGCCATTCAACATCTGGAAAAGCATACAAAGTCAGAAAATGAGACTCTGCGTACCAATACACAGACAATGAAGACAGACACTTTACACAGTCGATGGCCATGAGAACAAAGTGTCTTCTGTTCTTCCTGTATACGTTGAGAATTCATTTGAATCCTCATTCTGGAGACAAATGAAGTGTGTGATACAGTGAGAAGGGAACAGTCAATGAATGGACAAGAGTGCTGTCTCTCTGCTGGCCCTTACTGCTCATACCCATGCCATTCTCCTCCATTCGGAAAGCAGAGCCTGGCAGGGCCCACACCAGGGCACGTAGAAATCCACCAGCCAGGCCTCTGAGGCGCTCCTCTGCTTCACCAGCGTTTTGAAGGAGTCTGGTGCCAGAACGACCACCACAGGGTTGACCAGATGCTGGGGGGGGTAGGGGGCAGAGGAGGCCATTGTGAGAAACAGTCGACCGCAATGACCTAACACAGACCCCGTGGTACTCAGTCGTCCGGGTGTCTCACCTCAACAAACTCCAGAACACCTTCTGCTGTGTGGTGGCCCTCATACTCGGTGATGCTGGACCCATTCAACATCATCATTGTGGGGAACGCGTGGACGTGGTACTAAAGGGAGTGACACGGGTAACATATCGAATAGCAATGACACTCTTAATTTGTTACTCCAAACCTGTCTCTATAATTCTATCAGAACCACAGAACAGGCCATAAATTGATTAAGCCATGCGTGTGGGTTAGACAGAGAGAAATCATACTAATGGACTCCAACCAATGAAGATACTGACAACTCTATGCTGAACACGCATTCCAGAGCTTTCCCTGTAATTTACAACACTATTTCCCCTGTCAGCTCGCAGACAGTTTTCCACGCCCCCCTCCCCAACATGGCCATCGGTCGTACTTCATTATGCTGGAACTGACAAGACAGTCATAGACATCCTGCTCTGCTTAGTGTCACTGTCTACGAGTAGAAATCAGATGTGACAAGAAGACAGGAAAGTCACTAAACTATTAAGACAAACAATACAGTCACCAAATATTTTGGTGCAAGTGTTACACCACATGACCGCCATTGAAACAGACTGCCCTGATTAAAGTGGATGTGTTTATAAGACATTATATAAAGAACATACAAATAAAGTTCAGTCAATGTTCACGGCCTACCATACATGCATAGCAGCATTCCTGTATTATTTTGTTCGACTCCTGCTTGTAAAGCTCACCTGATCACAAAGTTCCTTGTGTACAGTGCAGTCCAGGGTCCCAAACTTCACTTGCCCAAAAAGGTGGATGGATGCCTTCCTCAGTTCAGGGAGAAGGGCAAGGCATGGGAGACAACTCTGTGAAAGAATGGCAACCCGACGGGCAGAAATGGTGTCACACGCGTCCATCCATACTGAGCTAGCTCTCACCACGACTCACAACACCTCACCCAATCACATGCGTCCATCCATAAACATGGCACAAATAGCATGACTCACCCAATCACACACGTCCATCCATCCACATGGGGCAAACACCACGACTCCTCATCTAATCATATGCATTCTTCCACACTCAGCAAACACCATGACTCACTGTTGTATCTGTCTTCCAAATTTTAACAGCAACATATCTGTTAATTGTAGTTGCAAGTGCTGATCAGTGAGGCCAGGTCTAAGGGTGGGACAAGAGACACTCTGCCCCCTCCAAATTTTCCTTGTGCCCCACCCAGAAATTTTCAGCCTGTCACAAAAAAAAACTTTTCCCTTTTAGTATTCTGACTGGTAAATTTGGCCATATTAAAGGGATATATAGTATAGGGGGGGGAAGAAAAAAAAAAAAAAAAAAAAAAAAACCAGCCTAGTGCCAGTGGGATAAATAAAAAAAAACAGAAGAG
>JAACJT020000030.1:6855297-6972813 GCA_009936485.2 Gymnarchus niloticus
CTGACACAGGGACTGCACTTAATTTCGTTGTACCCGTTACAATGACAATAAAGATATTCTGATTCTGATTCTGAAAGTTTATTTTCAGACATCCAAGAGACATACCAAAGTCATTTCTGTAGAAATCATACGTTTCATATCCACTGCTCCGCTGGCTGTCCTCCAGTCCCCTCTCTCCAAATTTGTCATACTTCATCCTCAGATTCTCATCCTTTAGTACCTCATACATCCGGCTTACCTTAAGGAACCTGTCACGGGCATCTTGATCGTTCTGGGTGAAAGTCAAAGTAAGTGCATTACACTGAACACATTGGTTATGGATTTGAAATGCAACGGTGATATACTCACTAGGTTTTTATCAGGGTGCATGATCAGAGCAAGCTTTTTAAAAGCTCGTCTAATATCTCGAGTGGATGCTTCTTTGGAAACTCCCAGTAATGCGTAATAATTTTCATCCGTGAAGATGAGAGTTGCCAGATATGTTATGATGAGCAGGGGCAGCCAGGTTTTACAGCAAGACATTCCTGTCACCTGACCCTTCGTGGGGCTTGGAGGATTCGCAAGCTGAATTCGCAATGGTGAGCAATGCAAGAAATCACTGCAAGGTCCTCAGAGAGAGAGAGAAATGTACAGCACAGCTCAAAATTCACAACGAGACAAAGTTGAAAAAACACAAGTAAAACGAGTTTATGCACAAGCGACTGTTGCATTCATTTAACAGTGTGTAAATATAAACGGAAGTCTACAGATGGTGCCAGTGTTATTGCAGGTGAAAAGTAATTCAAAATGCAGGAAAAGTCAGACGGAGGTAACTTATGTTTCAGACGTTTTCAGCAATCAATCAGTGCAATCAGCTACATTTGTTACAATCTTACCGGATTTTTCAAGCTACGTGTATATTTTTGGAGAAAACTTGTACATACTATTTATTGACTTTCGTTCCACCTGAACTCTCGAAGATGCAGCGGAAATTAAAAATGATCGCTGAAAATAGTCACTCAATGAAGTTGCCCTTTACATTTATACGTATACACGTTATTCACTGTGAGATGCCAATAGTTGCAAGCAGCAGTAGTGAAAGCACTCGTTATGTTGGAGAAGCGTAAGGACGACGTCACGTTCAGCTTAGCCAATCACTAGAGCCAGCCATTGTGAAATGTGGCCATCGTTAGGTTCGAGGACGGGCCCTTAATGCCTTCTATTGTTTTATAATTTTCAAAAATGCTGCTTTGTATTCGCTATTTTTAAAGGTAACGCCGCATTATGTGAAATAAAAAAAATAAATCACACCACAAGCGAATTAAATTGTCAGGTAGATTCATTTACCCAGGCCGACTCTGAGGCTTGCCATTAAGCCAACTATGTAATTGTAGATATAGTGCAACGAATGTATGCTTTGGACATATTAAATGAATTAGCGTTCATCCTGAAAAAGACTTGCAACACATGCCCGTCTGAAACACGCACGTCGCTGTCGTGCGGAGTGACGTCATTTCCGGAAGCTCCGCGCGCCGCCCAGACACGCTATTTCCGCCAGTTTTTGAAAATCCCAGTCCGTGTCCACGTATTTCTGTGGCTTTTCGGGAGTTGTTTAAGTAGGGAGTGTTGTGCATGTTTATCTGTGTCGGAGTCGCGTTGAAATGGAGTTTCAAGGTCAGTCTTTTTCAGCCTGAACATTGCTGGTAATGTTGATTGTTGTACAGGCTAGCCGGCTAAAAGAAGAGGTTCAGCCGACGGATGCCTGCTAGCTAACTGTTTAGCTTCCATTTGACAACCGGCTATGACGTAACGAGATTGTCGAAATGAGTGAATATTAACTTCCTCTTAAAATGGATCGCGGTGGGCACGTCCTGCCGCGGGAGCTTGTTAGCTGCACGCTGACCACGGCGCTCATTCGATAGCGTGTGAGCCGGTGACGCATCCGCAGAGCGCTGACACCGTACGCCTGGCCAGTGGAGCTCGGTCTGCCATCCATGTTCGCAGTTAGTCTCCTACCGCTTAAATATTAATTGCTTTTTTTGTTGTTGTTGTTCTCTTGTCAGCTACAGAACCAATGACCCTGGGCTCCCCCACATCTCCCAAATCTGGGCCCGGCGCCCAGTTCTTGCCCGGGTTTTTGATGGGCGATCTGCCTGCTCCCGTGACTCCCCAGCCTCGAACGTTTGGTGGATCGGTGGTTGGGATGGACGTGCGCTCTCCTTTTTTGGCAGGTGAGATTCTAGATGGTGTATACTCCTGTTTACCCGTAAGCTAGCAGTACAAGGCTTTATTTTGGCTGTCCTGAGTTTCAAAATATGACTGCTTTTTCTTTGAATAATGCATTTTTTTTTCTCTATGCTTTAAATATGTTTTTGAAGCCTGAGTCTGGACGGATGCTTGTTTCCATGGTGATTATTAATCTGGCCCAGTTCTGTAGTAAATACTCAACTTGATAAGAGGGACTGACTTATCCTGTGAAATTTTTGTATTGAGAAGTTGAACTCTTTAGCTGTCTTTTGCAGCTGTGCTTATTTTATGTAAATGTGCTAAAAGTACTACTTCTGTTTTCAAATGGGCAGATTATGATTTTAAATTGATTCTTCCACAAGTTTTTACAAAGGGTCTGACTTGTAACAAAGTTTCAGGGCACATCTCCAGAATATTGTAAAACCTTGCACCTCTCCTCAACAGCTGGATGTTTCCCTGCAATGTGAATCTCCCCACCACTGTTAGATCAGGAATTTTTACATTTCTTTAGGATAGTTTTCAAGATGACCATCAGTGCTCTTGGTTTTTACCTCATCTATACCGAAAGTTTTACTGCTCTGGATGACATTTCCTCAGTAAACATGATGCTTATTCCTGCTCTTAGATAAACTAAACTTGTTAGAAGAGGTCATCAAATTTCTTTCAGAAAATCAAACCTCTTGTTTTTCTGCAACCAATCAGTGCCTCTTTGTTAGTTGTTTCTGGGCTCTTGTTGTTGACCAGGTCTGGTCACTTCAAGGCTGTTGCGACCATGAATTGTGGCTCGCAAGCACTATGGTTAATACTTGAGGAGTTTATTACAAATCAAGGTCACTGACTGACAGAATTGAAACCCTTAGGTTCAATGTGCTACAACATTCCCTCACTTGGATTGTTGTTAAAGAACTCAATGACAGTGTCTCCAATGCCTTCTTGTCAGGGGGGTCACCCCCACAGCCAGTGGTCCCTACACCTAAGGACAAGAGTGGAGCCCCACCTGTCAGGAGCATCTATGATGACCTGGCTGGTCCGGGGATTGGCATGTCCCCTCTCAGCTCCCGTAAGCAGGTTAGCACATGACTTTACGTTTGAGTACTCTACTGATTGGACATACTCATGTACGTGTGACACTTTCACAGCCTTTCTCAGCGATGCCGACTCCTCTGTCTGGTGTGATGGCAACCACTCCAGGCTCAAGTATGTATTTCTTTTTTCTTCTTCAATATAAATATCTTAACATGTCTGCCTGCGTATATGCAGGAAGTAACATCTAATACTTGTATCATTCTTCCTGCTAGCCTCTAGTTTGTTTAGTCCTGCAAGCATCGGGCAACAGAGGAAATCAGTGCTATCACCAGCACAGGCTGACCCCTTTTACACACAGGGAGAAGCACTGTCATCAGAAGACCACCTGGATGAAACGTGGGTCACAGTCTTTGGGTGAGTTGATGTCGCTCTCTTCTAAAGCATTGTTTCTCAACCAGGGGTATGTGTGAAGGTAACGGGATGCATAGAAAAATCTGAAAATGTTAACCTCCCCCTATGCTAATTTCTCATTGCCACCTTCCCAGATGAATGATACTAGACAGGTTTAAATGAGGGGGGGGTACTTCATCACATGGGTACAGAAGGCAAGAAAGGTTGGGAACCACTGTTTGAAACAGCCAAAAAAGCATGTGTTCCACATGTGGAGTGATGATCCTGGGAAGACTGCAGACCAGGCTCTCGGCTTCATGTTGCTTTTATTCACTTTATAGGTTTCCCCCGGCCTCTGCTTCCTACATCCTGCTCCAGTTTGCACAGTACGGCAACATATTAAAGCATGTGGTGAGAACTGAACTCTTTGACTAAATAAGCATGCTGATTTTCCATTTAAATCTGTTAGAAGTCAGCTTGTCTACGCAATTCATCCTGACATTTGACGTGTTCCTTACCCACCTCGATTAGATGTCTAACACGGGCAACTGGATGCACATTCAGTATCAGTCCAAGCTGCAGGCTAGAAAGGCTCTCAGTAAGGATGGGAAGATCTTTGGAGAGGCGATCATGATTGGGGTCAAGCCATGCATAGATAAGGTAAGCTGACCTCCCATTCAGCAGCCGGTTGCTTGAATCAAACATGGTGATGAAATCATCTGAAAGGATATGACTTATTTTTTTATATTTTAAAATTTTAATTTTGAGGGTTGGTGGTGTGATTTGTGAAGAAAGTTGGTCTCTCAGGGATCCTTATGGTTTTTTTAATGTCTGGCCCGTCCTTGCTGCTGCCCACAGAATGTGATGGAGAGCTCAGAGAGAGGCTCCACCTCTTCCTCTGGCTTGGTGTTCACCCCCCCAGTGAAGGCGGCTGGCACGCCCAGCATGCCCGTCTCCACACCTCGCTCTGCCATGAGGCCCCTCAGTGCAGCCTACAAGGCCTCCAGCAGCGACTACCAGGTAAATTTGTGGCTCGGGAGGAGACTTGTGAAAAGCAGGCGGGGATACTGACGCGTACACAAGGGCATTTGTGTTCCCATCTGGCCTCTGCGGCTAACTTGTATGCAGAGGTGCCGCTTCTTTTGTAAGGGTGGGGGACTCATGGTGCCTTTCACAAATTCTGGTTTTGCCAATGTCGGTCTGGTCTATGTAAGTTGTTGGTAAGCTGGATTCCTTCAACAGGTCATTTCAGACAAGCAGACGCCCAAGAAAGATGACAGTTTTGTCACCAAGGCCATGGAGTACATGTTTGGCTGGTGAGGCCTCTTACTGCTCCGGAAAATCCAGAACAACAGAACGTGATGATTAGAAATGCCTGCGGACCACGGCACTCTAGTTCAGCTCAGTTTGTGTCTGATGTCTGTCACCTAAGCCGCTTGAAGACGCCCTGTAAATTCCATGCACTTTATGATTGTCAGGGATGCACAGTACTGAGTCTCTACTGGGTGTGGGTAATTAATCTGTTTTATAGTTTAGGGGTGCTAAAAGGAGCTCATAGAAGTGCAAAGAGCAAGATCGACACTATAACGTAGTGTGAATGTTGGTGAGCTGGCAGTCTTGGCTGTGTCTGCGGGTTTGTATCAAGAATGACGTTTTTCTGCTGAACAGCGAAAGCAACATTTCCAATCAGTGTTCGGGTTCTGAAACTGAGGCCGGTGAGAATTGATGTGGCTCGTGACGTGAATAAGTCACACAAGAATTTTAAAAGCACTTTTACAGAGTGCAACTTTTAAACTTTTGCTTATGCCTGTAATCTGATGTTGCCATTAATTTTTGTATCTTTTTTCTTTGTGTAATTATCCCCGAATATTTTTCTGACATGGTTTAGTCCATCCTAAGGGATGCTTTGAAAACTGTAATGTATGTAATAAATACAGTATTAAACACATGGAGTACTTGTGTGGTATGGAGAAGTCATGTTTGTTGGAGATTTTTCCAGGTATGGAACCCTGAAAATACCAGTTTTTCTCAAGGTTTTTTTTTTTTCTGTTATAAGATCTGGCATTGTATGTTCCACTAATTGTCATTGAATAAACAAATGCTTTAAAGTAGTACATCCAGTAATCAGTTTTTTTTAAAAGGACCTTATGTTAACATCTAGTAGCTTGAATGGTGAAATAAACACCCTTTTTCAGGTAGAATTCTTCCTAGTCAGTCATCAGTATCTCAGGAAAATGTTTTTCTTGGCTTTATTGCAGTACCTTCGAGCAAAGTATTTGCTTTGCTCTCCATTTAAGCATTGCCGTTTAAATGTTGTTTGACGTATTTGTTGTCTTGTATGAGTCGTTTTGGATTGTCAGCTAAGCAACCATAATGATTATTTACTGGCTTCGATAATGCACGTTTCTCCAGTGCAAAGACCAGATTAAGGTGTTTCATGAGTCCATTTAAGGTAATACACATCACAACAGCGCCTACAATAATGAGGAAAGAATGCCTGCTTTGTGATGTGTCAGTAAAAATTGAGCTATATTTGAGTGATTCCAGCATTTCCCTTTGATAGCACCAGCTGTTTGGTGCTCATGTATGCAAAATGGCCCCCTTTTGACTGCTAAGCAAACCTTTATGCGTCTCTGCATGTAAATATTTGGAAGGAAGGTCAACAAGGCTTGTCCTGTGGCTTTTTGTTGCATCCCTGGAGCAGACGCCTAACAAGCCCGGCACTGAAGGTCATGCAGACCAGGTTGCTCAAGAGCGATTGTGAGTTTTGTGCTAGGTTGATATGCCTTTGGATGTTTGGCTGCCTGACACAGTGTTCCAGGTGTAATGCATCTTGATGAACTGCTCTTTAGGTGAAGGCTGACTGTTGGCATGACCTTGACCAAGTGATTGTGTGCTTATCCTATACAGTTTTTGTTAGCAAACAGTTTCTGCTGCTCTCACATGGATTTGGCAGAACAGTGTGAGACGCTAATAAATACATTTTTCATGTTTGACCTTTCAACGTGGTATTTATGATGCAGTAGGAAATTTACTAAAAATCCTGTTTAGTGTTCTTTTGGTATTTGTCCCGCTTTGCGTTTTTACCTAATGGATATGCAATTCTGTACGTGCGGAGGTTCTGTCTAATGACCTGTAATAGGAGTGCCTCTGACTTTGTTAGTATTAAAGTAGCCAGCAGAGGGCACCGTTCCATTTCATTATTTATAGACTCAGCTGGCGCGTTAGTGAATTCGTTTGAACGATCATCAGCCTCGGCTCCGCGTACACACTGTGGAAACTGCGTTGAGAGAGGTTCGAGTCCCTTTTTTACAGAACTAAAGTGATCAGAACGAAAAAGACAAACTAATTCTAGGAAACAGCGTTAAACACAACTTGACACTTTCAGAAAAATTGTGGTATTAGTTCAAAAAAAGAGATGAAGGGTTAAGGAGTAATGGAATAGATGTAGGAGCTGACATAAAAAAAAAAACTTAATTGTGTATTTTTCTGGGACCCTGCACGTTATTTGCAATTGCCTGTCATCTCTATATTTTAGGTTAATTCTGCACCCTTACCTCAGTGCCACCGAATTAAAGGTAAAACCTGCATGGATTTGAGGCGGAGGGCATGGAGTCAAAAGCAAAGATAATTAGTCATGAAGCAGGGGGTAAAGGAGCAGATTTAATCGTGGCGACTGACACCGAGAAACAAGCAATTAAGAGAAAGCATGTCTGCAGTTTACTATGAAGATTCCTTCTGAAGGAGGAAGGGATGTAGCCTTATTGAATTTGACTTGATTTGCAGACGTGAGCCTCGGCTTCTTTCAGCTATATATGGATAATAGATGCCAATTAGTACCTGTGCATTTGGTAATCGGGAAAAATTACATTTGACAAATCATCTTTACTTCACATTCGTCTTGCTCTAATGAGTAAACGATTTTTCCCCGTTATTGAATCAAGCTGTGCTGTAATGGCGGGTCACCTTTTTATGTTTGCCAGTGTGGCGTAAGGAGAAGGATGTTAGGCTCCGGCGTGCAATCTTTAATTTCTTTCTGTTGTTTGAAAGACAGGCAATGATGAATTAAAAACAGGGAAAGCATCGTAGGCGCAGGTGGAATACATCAAGCGTGTGACATTTCAGAATTATTATACATTTGCGATTGTGCTGAATTCAGGATTATAATATTGCAGGTTCATGTTTTTCATTAAAACTTTGTCTTGCTCTCGGTCTGGAAATGAATGCGTCTCCAGTGAAAATGGGGGCAAACAGATGGGGATGACAGGGCCCTTGCAGAATCGAATCTTAAAACGGTGTACCTTTCAGTTGAAACAGGCACGCAGTCCGGCCAGCGGCTGCCTGGTGAGTTGCTAGGTATAGACTCAGAGAACAATGGAGTCCCAGCAGCTCATTGGCTTTCCTGCCTCATTTTTACCACTTGTATGATTTCCCTGATTGAGATTGATATGAAGTGTATTTGCTAGACATAATTGACTTATACATAGGCATGAGTGTATATATATTTTTTTTAATCTAAACCTTGCTATAGTAATTTCTTTCAAATTATCTGAGGAAAAAACACTCAACACAGAGGCATAATTTCTTAAATGCATCTGTTCCTGGCCCCAGACTCCTTCTTAGACATGCACTTAAGTCGCTCGGTGTCACTAAATGGCCCACAGTGTGTGAGTCTTGTGCGTGTGAGCATACACATGTGTGCCCTGCAAATGGACTGGCAACATGTCCAAGGTTTTTGCTGCCTTGTGCCTTAAGCTGCCAGAGATGATCTCCAGGCTTCTCGCCCTTCCTGGGGTTGGAAGATGGTTGGACAGACAGTCCTGCAGGTCTGCCTGTCTGAGAGACAGGGCATTGTCTCTTGGCCCTCGTTTAAATTTAGACCCCTTTCTTGACTTTAAGAACAAACTCCTAACTTCATAGAGCTTCAGTCTGAGGCTTAACCTGCAGTTATTTTTTGCTGTGCTTTTTTATCTGCCTTTGAGTGAAAATCTCAATCTCAGCTGGGCTGGGTTTTCAATCATTTATGATATGTGTTTGTGCACCATGTTACAGACACAAATACTGCTGACAAAAATCAACTTCGATCATCCACAATCACAATTTACACATCCTTTGATCATTTACAAAGCTCATTCTGAATGTCTTCCACCTGTTACAACAATGAAAAAAAATTCCTTTAGGCCATGACAGGAAAAGTGTACAGAATTCATAATGGATATATATGGGAATTTGTATGGAAGCGTGTATATATAGACTGCTCTTGACCTTATGATATGACGTAGCACGTTCAGTGCAGGCATATGTAGAAAAGGGAGCGGTTTTATCGGAAAGAATCTTCGCACAGGTATAAACAGATGAAAGGTAACAGTTTGTCAGAGCTCTGGGTCGAGTCTTTTAGAGAAACGTGGATTTTATGCATTGCTGTAGGGCTTCTGCTAAGCCCTAAAGGGCACTGTTCCCATATACAGTAATTGACATCGACTGAGCACAGTGGGACAGATCAAGGCAACTTTTGGGAAATACGGAAGGTAATGTGAAACAGTCAGGATGCTGGGTCCCATCGCTCATCCCGTAATCTAATATGAAAGAGATCAGCCCGGAATTAAGGAGCTTTGCGCTGCCGATGGGACGTCCACAAATCCCGTTACACTCATTAATTCGTAGATTCGATTAAATCAAAAGTCGCGGTAATGCGCAGCACAGACCTGTTATTTAATCACCATGGCCAGGGTGGCGCACGGACAGTCATGTCAACAAGCCCACGTTGGAAATGCCAAGGCAGACTCATCCTCAGTAATGAGAGGAAAGTGCATTAACTCAGGACGGGGGTAGGTGCAAGTGGGGGGTGGGTGGGGCACAGGGGATGGAGGGGAACGATTCCCTTTTTTTAGCAGACAATTGAATAAGGGCAGGGAATCAATAATAATATCTGCCGATTACAATCATCAAGGTTCGCTTCTCTTTGAAGATTACACGCCCAATTCCCCTAAGAGCACAGGCCTGCTTCAAGGATCGATAATAGGACGGCGGTGTTGTTTCTCTCAACATGGGGGGCTTGCAAGAGGGGCTGCCATCCCAATTCCATCATGCTCCCTTCTTGTCTGCATGCCCACGTGCTGATCGAACTTCTACTTTATCAACTATTCGTGGGAGTATTTCAAGGTCCCTGTATAGGCCGTGGTGATTGTAGATCTGATTCTTGTTCCTGGGGCGATTTGAAGGTGGAGGCCTTCTCTGGGCTGGGGAGGGGTGGAGGTGGGGGGAGGTTTGGAGAGACTGTTGGATGTCTGAGGACCAGAGACCAGGTCGATATTTGGGACCAAGATTTTGTGTGTGTGTGTCTATGTGTGTGAGTGTGTGTAAGTCACAGACAGATGCTGACCTCTAGAGTGTGCTTCAGTCTTCATTTGTCATTATATAAACATTTATGTTTCCTATAAAACCTTCATTTATGGCTAAAATAGATAAATGATCCTTTTTTGGTTTTTAGGTAGGTACATTTTTTTTAATGTTGTATATGAGTGAGGAGTGGAGTTTGGCCGGGGGGGCAAGTAAGGAGTTTATTCACGTGTGAAGAGGGCCTGGCAGCTAGGTCGAGCCTCCGGCACAAGCTGTTGAACCAGAGCAAGAGGCGAGAATGACGCGCAGGTGTATCGGGCCACAATATGGCAGGAACAGGATGCGAGGGATGTGGCGCGGGTCCTCAGCCGGTAAGTGACCCAGATGAAGGTCGTGTGATAGTACAGGAGGAGATGAGTTGCCGAGGGGGTCACCGTACACCTGGCAGTGGGCTGTGGGATGAGGGGAAGATAACGACATGTTGTAGCTTGTGCACGCACACGCGTGGATGTGTGCAGGTTGGCCTGATGCGTCATTGCAGTCAGCTTGATATTTCATGAAAAAAACAGCCTTGAACAATTTAACGATAATATGTTATAAAAATGTATAGTTACGTAAGGCCGGTCATTTTTAATTTGTTTATCAGACCATAAATCTTTGCAGACTTGATTAATTATATGTATCTAGGGACTGAAATTACACAGATTCTCATATTAGCTATAAAAAAATATGAACATAAAAAAATTCATCCATCCAACTATCCATCTTCTAACTGCTTATCCTGGTCAGGGTCATAGGAGAAATGTACATACAATTTTTGTACATATATATAATTTGTATTAAATTCTTGCATTTTTATCGATCCATCTTCCGACTAGCCCACCCTAACACAAACTCTGCCCACCCCAAGGCTGGGGAAATGACACCCAATCACAGATTTTCGTCATTATATTGTAAATTATTTAACCCTCTAGAGAATCCTGTGGACCATTGTACATCTCACAGCTGAGGCCTGACTTGTTTCCGGTCTCTTATTGATTACATATACTTAAGGTTTATAGTGTAATTGTATAATATTTTTTAGTACTGTATTAGAGGGTACCAGATGTCACTGCCCAGCTGTTTGCCATGTTGTCCTCCCATTCTGTATCTACATGACCCTCACGGTTTGGTCTCTGGTCAAAACCAGGGTCAGCACTACATTCTCAGCTCCACTGAGAAGCCCGCTTTGCAGAGCGAATAACTGGCAAGGTGGGCACTCCACCAAAAAAAGACAACGACACATGCAAAAAGCAATGGACACGTGTGACAGTTGAGCTGCTGTCGTCTTATGCATGCAGGCGTCACGCAGTCCGACGACACGTGGGTTGGGGAGGAGGCAGAAGCTGAAATGGCGTAAGCAACCGATGCCGTCACGGCTATCAGCTGGCGGAGCCCGCAGGAGCCGGATTCCAGGTGTGTCCCTGGTGAGGAATATTTCCAGCCCCGCCGTTACTCAACACGTCTCTCAGTCTCCCATCTGTTCTGAGACTGAGGCGAGCTGTTTTACCTCACCAGGACACCGGAGAGGTCATGGCGTTCCTTGTTTATCAGTGCGAGGCGTCACACGTAGGTGACATGAGAAAAAAAAGGTTTTGTGCCCCCCTCCCATCCCGCCGTAGGTATTCAGAAGGAACGGGGGATGGGGAGGTTGACGTGGAGGATGATCGCATGTCATGTACGGTGCATAATGGCTAAGCTTCGGATGACCGAAGACTTGCATTCTCTATCAACAACCTGAGTAAAACGTGCGCTGGAAGGAGGTAAGTTTTCCCCCAGGAGGTGATGGGTAATGTCTCCCCAACACGAGGAAAAGATGGAGACACTGAGAGAGCTCCATCCCTGTATAATGGTAGAGCATGGATATGATGTTATCTCTTTCCCTGTTTGATCACCTGAATGACAAGTGGCAGTGGCTCGGGGGAACTTGTTATCGCAGTCCTGACCGAAGTACGTGCACCTGCCAGAAGTCTATCTGCAGCCAATCAGTCAGATGTGCACTCATCCTTGTTGCTTCTCGGTAACAGCCTGACTCCTCTGCACCAGGAGCCCATATCTCGTCCCTTAAAGGCCGACGTGTCCTCTTGATTAAAAGGGGAGAGGGAACAGACAAAGGGAATTTGCTCGGGAGGAACTACTCCTCCTGGCACGACTCCAGGTTCATGGGTCGATCGACTGGATGGCGTAACTACGAGTGATGCGGTTAATAGCACCGGGGACCCAGAGAGCATGGCTGAAATAAGCCGTTTCCTTCTGCCGTGTTCAAACATGACACCTGGGCTCTCTTCAGCTGCACCAACCTTCTCTGGCCGTCCCTTCTGTGATTAAATCCATCGGTGGTGGGACGATGCTTTCAGGGATAATAAATTGAACGGAAGCATTGGGGGCAAGAAAAAAAAAACACACTTGCACCCGTTTGGAATGAGTAACCCTATTAACCAGAGCAAATAGGCTTGGTTTTTGTTCCCCGTTTGTTTAATGTGCTTGAGCTTATAATGCTAACTGCTGTATTTCTCCAGTTAATACCATGACTGTTCTGGGATCAGCGTGATGTGTGTTGTTTGTATAGCCCCTAGTATTTGGTTAAGTCAACTGTCTTTGCAGCCCTCCAGTTAGTTTTAATTAAAACATAATCTTTGGTGTGCGGTGGTTCAGTGGTTAGCATTGTGGTCTCGCACCCAAAGGATTGTGGGTTTGAGTTCTTTTTCCCGCTGTGTGTGCAGAGTTTGCATGCTCTCACCATGCTGCGTGGGTTTCCTCCAAGTACTCCAGTTTCCTGCCGCAGTCCAGAAACATGCAGTTAGGTGAACTGGCATCTTTGAATTGCCCACAGTGTGGGAGTGTGTACTTGCATTTGCCCTGTGACGGGCTGGCATCCTGTCCATCGTACTCCCTGCCTCGAACCCTGTGCTTTTTGGGCTAGGCTCCAGGCTCACTGCGACCCTGTCTTGGATAAACAGTTATGGAAGAAGGATAGACAGATAATCCTTTGTCTATGACATTTATTTAACAGCAGGTTCAGATACGTCATCTTCCAGACATGGAATTGAGTCCGGCCAAGCTCAGCATCCTCGGAATCCTTATTAATATTGCTCTGTTGAATGGTGAGTGATGAGTGTAACACCTCCCTCAATAATTCTCATGGCGGATTCCAGCCCCCATTAAAGTCCGAGCCACCGTTCCGAGGGCCTGTAAACACAGCAGTACTGATGACATCAGACATGTTACTCCCACCACTCCTGTGGAGGAGGACCCCAGTGGTCACGCCCGCTTTGAAGCCCAGAAGAAACAGGCAGGTGGCTAACGATGAAACATTTGGCTTTGGCAGTCCAGATTTTTTTGGAAAGAAGATTTTTGCGCTCCTTAATCTCTTTTCAGGCTTTGGGGAAATAGGTGTTAATAAAATACATTCTTTCGCAGTGCGACATTTACTACGGCATGTTATACAGTTACTTTCGGTCAACCTCATTGCAATAAAAGTGCCACATGCGTGACATTTACATGTACCCCAGACCTCTGAGAATCTTCTTCTGTGAAATGCTAATAGAAGTCTCATTCCAGCTGCCTCTTCAGTGACGTAATAAGCGGAGACGTGCGGAATCTCAACATCTGACACAACGTGTCACATTTCACGCGCTAACAGGTAAGCACATGGGAGAGCGTGGGTTTAATGAAAGACAGGATTCAGTCACAATAAGAAAGTAATGTACGAAGGGACTTGAACAGGATCCGTTTACTTTTCGTTTTCTCCCATGTGGTGCTGTTTCCATGCAACCAATGCATATATAAAACGTGTGGTTTGTGCTTAGTCGTGTAGGCCCAGCATACCGAGTACAAAACCAGCACAGCGTGTCCTTTTGGTAAGACGAGCGGCCAGGGGTAGAGTGATTGCTCGCTGCTGGTTGGGAATCGAGGGAAATAGACACTAACCTCTCCCCACAGTGGGAACTAAAATCAGCCCTTAAACGGATTTGCAACAACGGCGGGTAATAGCAGTCTGTGGAAAATCGAGCTGCCATTAGAGAGGGGAAAAAAACTGCCCCTTTATAGTCCAGATTCTACCACTCTTTCTCTCCATGGAGATGGGATAAAGGGAGGTGTGATCAATAAAGATCTTTGGGCCAGGGTGGGGGGGGCGCATTGAAGATCGTGCATAACTTACTTGCTAAGAACCAGGATCTGACATAATTTGGCACAGGCTCAACTACAGAAGCTGCCCACTCATCCGATATTTAGGGGTTTCATTTTCCCCTGTCTCAGCGGGTGTCCGTTTTTCTATATTTATTCCATTAGGTGTTGTGGGATTCGGCAGCCAAGAGCTGCGGCCCTGGTATAATTTGTCGCTTACTTTGTTAACATTCCCTGGCAGTGGATTCTGAAATTCGTATTCCACCCTGAACACAATCTCATTAGCACTCGTAGGAATGAAAACTGTAGTAGGAGGAACTGTGCCAATAAAGTAACAAGCAATGTTCTCCATTAAACCGCAATCTGTTCATTCAAAATATTAGGGCACCTACGAGGAGATGTTCATTCGCCTCCAAGACGTTTCTGTTTGAATGGAAGCCTTTTTATATCTTGAGACGGGAAGGGATGTATTATTGCTGTGAAATCTGATGAAATTCCATGCACCGCTGTTGTTTTTTTTTTACCCCGCGATCAAAGAAATTGTTCTTTCAAATGCCTGTGGCCTGCAAACACAGTGAGCTTCGTAAAGAAGTGTGTTTTTTTTTTTCTTCCCTGGGAATGGAGAGCCTTTAGCATTAAGATCTGATAAACCTTCAGCACACGAACTTCAAAAAAGCTGTATTTCAGGGCTTGGGCTGCTTTTAGCCTCAGTGTTAATGAAAGGCCTTAACGGTCCCCATTATTTGCCAGCATTCAGCTGCGTTCACCTGCTTGGCAGGGCAGGCGATGAAACAGCTCAAATAGGGGGACATGCTCTTCGCTTAACGTCCCCCCTGACGCCTATGCTGCTCTCTCTGGCCAGTGAGAGCGCTTCTCCTTGGTCCTGTCTTTTAAAAGATGTTGACTTGTTCCCAGCATAGGGAGCTGTTTGTCCAACATTATTCATGTCAGAGCCTGCAGATAAACAGGTGTAGAATCAGTGGGTGGGGGAACAAGATGGTGATCTCTGGGGTTCTAGCAGCAGGAGAGAGAAATGTGTTTTCTTAATTTTTTTTTTTGCCATCTATAACTGAAAAAATGTTTTCATTTTGCCATCTCCCATACCCATAGCACAACCTGTTTTATTATTATTAAATTAAGTTGCTGACTTCTTGTTGGCTGTTTTGTTTGCTGTTTCCAGAGCAGATTTTTTTTTTTTTTTTTTTTTTTTTTTTAGTTTATGATTTCATTTGGTCATTTATGCATGTGAGGAGAACAGGAATCAATAATACATATTGCTAGCTCAATCTTAATCTCAAGTGCATTTTTTTAAATCATTAGACCGTTAAAATAAATTGCAGCGACACACAAAAGGTAGGCTTATGTATCACCAGAGGGAAGTGCGCCATGATGAATTTGATAATGAAATAGTGCAGACCATTTCAGGAATAAAAACACATTTTGAAGCTTGAGATCACACCTCCCTTTAAATCACTCCTTTGTTTGAAGCAAATTCTCATTCATATCTGCAGTGTTGCATTTGAAAGCACAACTGCCCTCTGAATGAATTATGCTACAGGAAACACAAATCTTAGAAAAGAATTCTGGGTAATGCCATAATCCCATATTGTAAGACGTGTCCTGCTGATGTCACCCATAATCAGTGTCTTAAGACAATATTTCAAACTCCTGGTTCAATGTCAGGTATTGAAATATACTAGTTATAATGTTTTATTTAATTAATTAATGGAGCACTGCTCTAAATCTTTGGCTGCTAATTGTTTGGTATGTATAATTTCTAAAATAATACACACCGAATGGAACAAAAGTAGTCTGTACAACTTAGGTTATGTAACTGTGGCTATTGAGTAGATTTGAAAGACAAGCTAATGTTCAAATTAGGGGTAATCACCTAGTAAAATAATTATTTTTTTTCTAGTTTTTTTTTAATCTAATCCTGAAAAAAAATTACTGTGGGGGTCACAGCAAAAAAAAAAAAAACAGTGAAACTATCATTCTTAGTGTATGAAAAAGGTTATTTTTGCATCAGGTAACTGTTACAAGATATTAAAGTGTAACTGTACATTAGCATTTTTTAAGATCATTTATATTTCTTAAGTTGCTATATATAGGAATCCCAGGCTGAATAAAATAAATGATCTAAGTAGATCCTTCATGAATTCATGTTGTAGAAATGACTGAATTTGATCATTAATGACTGCACGGAAGCTCTTGTTTGTTTTATTGAGTTCAGCTCATTAACTTTCTTCATTAGGAAATGAAGCCATTATTGTCCTTCAATATTTTCTGGTTCACCATGGTTACTTCTTTGCTGTTATAATGTTATTCGCTTAGTACTTGTTTCTGTCATTTACTGTAAATGCCTTTTAAATTCTGCTCTTTCACCCAGTACCATATTCAGATATTGTTGTTTTTATCACAGCAAGTCTAGGTTCAGTAGGTCCAACATTAGCTAGCACAGTGGTATGCCTTCTGAAACACTTCAGTTATCCTTCTGTGCTCATAGACAAAGCGTTAAGGGCATCAGGAAGCATCTCAAGGGGGTGGGGTGGCCGGTTGACCTTGGATCTTCAGAGGTTTTCTTTTTTCTCTATGCTGAGAAGTTCATTTTTATTTGGTCTTTTTTTGTCTTCTGGACTTGTCCTTTATTCCTGTTTCTTTGTCATGAATGTAATATTGTAATTACCACACACTCCTGTTAAGTGCATTGGGACAAATGAGTTGTGAAAGCAACTTTAAAAATGAATTGAATCAAAACTGAATATTAACCCCTTAAACTCAACTGTTTAAGCAGCTGTTTTTGCCCATTTCTACTGTGGCACCAGTGGATCAGCTTGGTGTCGCATCAGAGAAGCTGCAGGTTCTGTCAGATATTGCAGAGCACAGCACCCTGAGGAAAGCTTCTCAGGAACACCGTGTCCTTGGCCTCCGCCCGTGCTCGCTCCCCTAACAGCACGTGGGTGACGTGGGTCGACACTCTAGCTGCACTTTAGGCTCATTGCTTGTCACTCCTGACTCAGCATCCCATGCCACTGCTCTTGCACGGGTCCCTTAATCACTCTGAGGCTTTTTTTTTGGGGGGCTTGGCAGCATGTGGCCAATTCGGGTAGCTTCCCTCTCTCTGGGGCCACTCGACAGGATCGTGGGGAGAAGCGAAAGGCCAGGCAGCTCTTGTGCAGCCGTCCTCCCCAGCTAAAGGGGAGAAATTTTCAGAAATTATAGGGCCAGCATGTGGTCAAGCAGCGAGAGCGGAAATCTGCTGATTGCAGCCCATTGCAGCACATGGGCCCAAAACATCCCGTGGAGCGTCACCCAACGCCAACATCCGCTCAAAGAAAAAGTGAGAGCGACTGGAAGCGCTTTTTTCCACGTTCGTTCCTCTTCTGTTTGTCCTCTGCTAAGTGTTCCCCATTACGGAGGAGTGATTGATGGTAGCCTTCACCAGAATAAGCTTCTTCCAAAGGCTGGGTGACAGGCGGAGACCCATCAGTCTGTCAAGACAACTGGCCTCCTCCAGGATGGATTGGCGCTAATGCATTTAGCATTTTGACAGGAATGCTCTGATGATAATATTATGATGTGGGTGGGCATCCAAGTGGATCGCTCCCTTGGACCTCCCACCAAGCGCGTTTAGCGTTTTCTCTTGGGGGGAGGGCGGAGAAAGTCGGTTGTAAAGCAGGCAGGTTCTGCATGTTGGTTACAGTGAAGTTGCAGCTGCTGAATTTGATGCCCTGGCATGGCATGCTGTATGGATACGTATATATTACAGCAACCCTGAGTGAACTGAGACTGACTGAAATAAATGGAAATTATACTGATTAAAAATGCTAAATGGTCAAATTGCAGCTAAAGTATAAAAAGAGGAGTGACACATATGATTATATGTATGCTATCCATTCATCTTCTGACTGCTTACCCTGGGTCAGGGTTGCCTAGAGTCTATCCAAGGCAGCAAAGGACACAAGGCTGGGGTACACCGTGGACTGGGTGCCAGTCCATCATAGGGAATATACACTCTCACACTCCATATACACAACTGGGTAATTTAGAGACACCAGTTAGCCTAACGGCATGTATATGGACTGAGGGAGGAAACCCAGGTGACATGGGGACAATATGCCATCTCCACACACACACAGAATGGATTCGAACCTTGAACCCTGGAGGTGTGAGGCAACAGTGCTACCCATCCTGCCCCCCTGTATGTGGCTTTCTTTATTTTGTGGGAACATACTGCCACAGATGATCTCGCTGGCTGATTTCTTTACACATCCTGTTCACATGTGGAAAGATGAAACTGTGTGACCCCCCTTTTTCATCACTCTCATCTGTATCGAAAATAGATTGTCAGGCATTGCAAGTTGGAGTGTGGAGACTTACTGCTTGAACTTAAAAAAACGTCTTAGGAACTCTCACAGAAGGCTCAGCTGGAGCTAAAACATCTGTAATCTTTCCCCATATACTGTTTGCTGTTAAGATATGAATTTTATTAGCAGTGCTTTGGATAAAAGATATTTATCAAGGTAGAAAGACAAACGTGGCATTTCTCCTTGTAATATATCAGAGTTAAGCTGTATTTTTTTCTATGGCAATTGGTTGTATACACCAATAGTTAAGAGAAAGGCTGATATCTACAGAAACCAACCAATTAATTAACCTCAGCATGACTCATAAAATTGATATTTTATATTCATTGTTTTGGAAAAGCATTTTCAATGCTTCCACATTCTGTTAAAGCAGTCATAAATGATGTGCCGTTTTGCAAAATGCTTTTGCAGTGTTGACATTTGTTTGAACTTGTTTTAAAATAATGTTTCAATAAGTCATCAAATCAGACAGAAAGAATTTCTGTAAAAAAACAGTAAACGTCACCTGTATTGGGTTGATGGAAAATATGTCCAGTCAATGAATTAAACTTGGTTCATAAAATGTTGTCAGTTTGTCCACAGAAGTGTGGATTAACCTTCTCATCTGAAAGTTCTTTTTAAGTAACTGAAATGATTTGCTTAAATAATTTGCGGCCATGCAAGACACCAAACACTCATAATGCTGTCTCTTGCAACTGTTATACTCTGTACAGTACAACATTATGCTGTTTATTTTGGCATGATTACCCGTTAGCTGTTTTCCATTAGTGACTCTCACACTTCTTTGGAAATTGCTTATCTGTGAACCCTGAAGGAGACCTTTACAAAAGGAAAAAAAATGTCCCGATCTAATGTTCAGACAGAATCTGCATTTCAATCTTCGTTCGGTTTCAGTAAATCTCCCACAAGACAAGCTAATTCAAATGATCAAAATTAATATATGAACAGAAAAATATGATAGTGTTTTTTCTTCCCTGAAAAGAGCACACACTCCTAGCGTCTTGCAAATACACCATTACATTTAACGTCAGCAAAAACAATTATAGATGAAAGTGGAAGAAAATAGTTGAATTTGAAATCAACTTAGCTCAAAATTGAATAGAATACAGGCACACCTTGCAAGATTGGGGAAATTGAAATGAAACCAGACCTCCAGTAACTCAAAAGCCGATTGCTCTCATTTTTTCACAAAGCCAACATGTTGACAAGCATTTCAAAAGCTATTTTGGGGAAAAAGGGAGAGAAATCATGCCATTTCTCTTCTTTCTGCACTGCGGGGATTGGCCTTAATAGAAATTGGCTTTGTATTTTGACAGTATTTAAAGGCATAGAAAGTGACTGAATCAATTGTTTATGCCTGTAGGGTGAGTATTAGAACACTTCTGCTTGTGTCATTTTGTTAATGGCTAGCTGGTAGAATGATCACTTAATTAACTTCGTTGGGTGGAGGAAAAACTAAGTTGCCTGTTTTATAACAGGAATAAAAGAAAAAAGTTATTACATGGATTTGTGCATTTTCACATGGCAGGATGGATGAAATTTGTTTCCATGATCACTTATTGTTATGATTATTCTTTCACAACTTCAGTAACTGTATTTTGCAATTAAATAATAGCAGCAGGTTGCAGACTTGGTTTAATTTCTTAGCTTTGGAGTAAAATGAGAGGAAAATGAACTAAATTATTGAAAAGACCAAATGTTCTGTGAACGAGGCACTGTAATTTTTCATCTTGATGTGTAAACTTGCAGAAAAGCCGTTTAAGAATTACCAGCAGTGAGTGATATTATTTAGATGACTTTGCTGTGAGAACAGTGGTGTAGAACTGTTATAATATTTTATGTGTGTGTCGGTTATTGTCGTTTTTTGCACGTATGATGATGTGCAGGTGAAACGGCATAGAGTGCAAATTGAATTTGCACACCTTTTCCTTGCTACACTGGTGGTAGTGCTAACTCGGTGTTAACTGCCACACCAGGCTTACATTAAAATAAAGAAGAACTAAGCTGACCGTGTTTTAGTCTTGATTTGCGTAGGAGAAGCAACTGCTGTGCTGTAATGACTTCAACGACGTCAATAAAATCCAGCACTATCATCGCAGGCCATGCCCTCGGTGTTGTTAAATCTATCATCAGAGCTAACTGTCCAGGCAGGAAACAGAAATGCCTCCTCTCCCTTGTAGGCCTTGACCTCTGGCTAGGAAAAGCTGGATCTCTACCACTCTAACGGTTCTGCTTGGGAAGGCTTAATGTAGGCCGTTAAGTTTCATCTCTCAGCCGCAGCACTGAATAATGAAATCGTAGCTCACCCGACTGTATGTATTTGGAGATGTGATCTCCGTGGACATTTTCTCCATGTCGTTGTCTGCAGGGCCGGCTCTGTTTCTATCAGCCACCGATCCTATGGAATGATGGAAAGCCGAATGCCCCCCCCCAGCCACCACCTGCCGTCCTAGATGTGCAGAGGGATGTTTGTACGGACGGGCGCCACTGAACAGTGAAAGTGAAATGGAAACCCATTTGACCACATGTGAAGTTTAGGTGTTATCAGCGACGACTGGCTGCCTCTGGGGAATGCTGCGTGCTGCCGGGGCCGGCGCTGGGATGCAGGCGGCTGCTCCGCGCACTTCGTAAATGCCATTCCTACAGGCGCGCCCACTGGGAGGCCACTGTTAGACCCGATGCCGCACGCAGCACCTCTTATCTTGCCTTACTCATTTGTGTTGCAACAAAGGTAGAGAGCGACCCGGCTGGAGTGATGTACGGCAAATAAATGCCGCCGTGCCTGGGTTTCCATCGCCGGAATAATCCTGCAGAATGGCATCCGATGCCCTTGCAGTGGAGCTGATGATGACACGGATTTATGGTTTAACTTCCGACAGAATGTCTCTTTCTCCCTTATCTCCCGTGTGTTTCCCAGCTTCGCCTGTTGGTCTTAAGTTACAATTAATGTCTTCAGTCTTTGGCTTTGTCCTTGAGATTTATATACACACAGCCCTGTTTTACTTCTGAAGATGGAACGACCCCAGAGTCAGATCGACAAAGGACCGGTAACTGTATACACATCACCCAGGAGTGATGACTTCATTATATATTCATATGTCATCATCATCTTCCCTCAGCTTCTCCTGCTGAAGGTCCTGATTATACTTATATAGAATAGTTATATTTTATATTAACAACATGATAGCTAGATAGATAGATAGGTAGATAGATGGAGATTATATGTATTTATAATTAATTTGAATTTGTCCATATATGCATATATATTTATATATCTACGTACACATATGGGTGCCAGTATGTACGGCATTATGCAAAATGTTCGGCCATCTGAAAAACTGTTTAAGGTCATTTGTCTTGGCAGTAACTATATATTTGCTTAGAAAAACAATAGCCTTAGAATATAGACACTAACCAGTAATACAAAAAGAAGTAAACATAATTTCTTCTGTTCTCCCTAATATCACTGATATCTGGTTGGATGGCTTGAATAGCATAACTTTGGTTCACACCCCATCCATTCCATGTATTATTTTTTGAATTTGCACCACCAGCTCACTCAACTTGTGAACTTAAGTAGTTAGTTCACTTTGAGGTATTGATTAGGCAAACAAGTTTTGAAGATGTTTTGTTCTATAAACTAACGCTCTTTGACCAACATAAAGTCATAGTTTTACTCATGGACATGATTTAAACATTTTCTTTGCTGTGAATTTTGCCCAGTACTGTGTTCATACAGCATACATATAGGCAACCGTAAGCTGCTAGTGTACAGTGCCCTCCCTCCCCATCATCTGTCCACCCTGACTGGCTTGTCGTTTTCTGAGCCACCGAACCTGCTCTTCAGCTTGATCACTTGACCTCCTCCTCCAATACACTGTTGTCCATCTGACTGTTCTACCTCATTGTTGTTTTATACGGTATTAATGAACTTGTTCTGCCCGGTGCCAACCACAGGGCGATGGGCCTCCCCCTTGAGTCTGGTTCCTCCCAAGGTTTCTTCCTCCTGAGGGAGTTTTTCCTTGCCACTGTCACCTTTGGCTTACTCTCTGGGGACTGTGGGCCCAGGACTATATAAAGCACTTTGTGACAGTGCGTCGTGTTAAAAGCGCTATATAAATAAAATTGAATTTAAATGAATTGAAAATGAAAGTCTGATTTCCAGAACGCTCCTGAACATGCCAGAAGCTCTCTGGGAGAATGTGCTTTGGACAGATGAGACAAGAGTATTTTTTTTATGAAAGCATGCTATCTCTGTTTACAAATCATAAGACAGAGCCTTCAAAGGAAAGAACACCTTCCCTACAGTGAAACATGGCGGAAGTTCAGTGATGTTTTGGGGTTGCTTTGCTGATTCTGGCACTGGGAGCCTTAAACAAGTTGAAGATAACAGGAAATCATAAAAATATCAAGGCATGTTCGAGTGGAATGTGCAGCCCAGTGTCAAAAAGCTGGGTTTCTGTCAACAGTCATGGGCCTCCAGAACTACAATGACCCCAAAATGCTGGACTGTTCTAATATGACCAGCAGTGAGTCTATGTCCCTCTGGAGGGATGTAAACACACAGTTAGGAGAGGCAGCCATCAAATCTGAGAGAAAAGGAGCAGTTTCCACAACAACAATGGGCTAGACTTTTACTGCAAAGGTGCAGAAAGCCCACTGCTTGCTAATGGGACCACCTGATTGCAGTTATCACAAGGCATTGTGACCAGGTATTAATTCTAGAGTACCAATATTTTTTTTCAATGCAGTTTTTTATGTATGTACTAAATTCTGAACCAAAATCAAAGGATCTGCAAAATTAACAGGGATTAAAGAATTGTTGAAATATTTTGAATAAAGTGCCACAATTTTCGGCCATGGCTGTCTATTATATATAAATTTATACTGTATTTATATTTTCATTTTCACACCGCATTTTCTGGTGAAGGTTCAGGTTATATATACTCATGCATATTTTTTTGCAGATTGAAATGCTTGAAATGTTCAATTTTATTAGTCATTATCAGATGCACAAAATAAATATCACTTTTGAATATATTACCTATTTACAGTAAGCAGAACCAATTTCAGTTTCGAGATAAAAATGTGTGGATAATCACATTTGGTGTTTTTCTTTATCCATTTCCTTTATATTCCTGAGTTCTCTCTCTCTTTAAACACAAAGCCCTGACAGCAGAATGAGCAAATTGTCTTCTGCCTCTGATGGGTGAGTTTACAAATCACTAGAGAAAGAGTGAAGCCAGACCAGAGTAAGACCACCCCATGGAATTGTGGGAACTGTCTGGCCATGGCACATAACATCATACATCAGCGTAACGGCGCCATAGCGCTAATAACATGGCTGGACTCTGACGCCGCTGTGAACTCCCAGCTCTGCCTCAATTAAGATCTACGACAACCGGCGCCATCTACAGCCCCAGGAGGCAGGGATGCTTTTGCTCCAGAGGAGAGGCGAGTGCGACCAAGATGGGGCCCCTAAGAGTCATTCGAATCCCAAGGACGGCCCTGCATATATCGCACACCTTTTCCATAACCATTTAACGGATTATTATTTTCGCTTTTGTTTTGACCAGTCAAGCCAATTAGAACATTCATGCTATCATCCATTCATCTGATTATGCATCCACCCTTCATTCATTGAATTGCTTGTACTGTTTAGGGTTGGGGGGGGTGGTGGTTTTGGAGCCTCACTCAAGAAACACAGGGAGCAAGGTAGGGGACGCCCTGGAGGAGATGTCAGTCCACTGCAGTGTATTTAGGGTTATTGTGTTAGTAACACTTAAGACCGAAATGTGAGTGCAATACTTTATTTTAATTGCACTGCCATCCATCCATGGCATGCACGCATTCATCCATGCATTCAGGCATCTTCTAACCTCCTCTCCTGCTTGGTGCTACTATGTTTTTAACAATTAAGGCCTAAATGTGACTGCATTATTGTTTCTATTAGACTACATATCCATATCATGCTGTATTGTGTGTGTGTGCATCTGTGTTATAGTATTACTATTTGTATTATAGCTCCATATTAACTATGCTCATTGACTGTCCGAGCATTTACTTTTCCCCAGACATACTAACTAAGGGCCAGTCCAACTCTATACCTAACAGCTTGGCTGCGATTCAAACCTTAGCAGGATCTTTTAAAGACTGTAGTGAAAATTAAAGTCCTCAATTATAGAACAGATGCAGTGAATATTGATTAAAAACATTCTCCAGTCCAAGCATTTCATTTTATAATGACATATTGCACTCAGAGGGTTATCTAAGTCTATACATCAGCATAATTCAAAATATTTTGCATATTATTTAAAGAAGTTTTCTTTAGCACAGTATAGATCATTATTTGGTATCTAACAGCTGCCCAGGAACAAGCAAACCTCTGATTGTAAAAAAATGAAGTTTTGCAAACCACTTAATTTTTTCTTGGGATTTGAATCGAGTTCTGTTTTGAAATAATAACATTGATTTACTGTGCTCATACTCCCAGAGGCTGTCTGTGTGCCTGTCTGTCATATGCATGGCGTTTGAATTGTTGCTGCTGTATTTTGAAAATGACGTTGAGTGGGCTTCCCTCCAGGACAAACACTTCTTTTGGAAAATTAAAATGCTTAAAAAATGAAAGCAAAAAAAACTGCCCATTTTTTGTTGTCAGTTGTATTTCTGAGTTTAGAGATTGTTAATGATGTTACCAAGCCTGAGTCTTTTTGGATACTCGAGATAAAAAGAGTTTCCAATAGAAATCTGTATGAACACGCCAGTCAGTGTGCACAGTCACACTGCTTTATGGATGTGCAATCCAGGCGCTATACAGCTGCTGTTTTACATAGCTGGAATCCTTCTCACATTTTTCAAAGTGATTAACTCGGGGTTCCTCAGATTCCAAGCTGGATGCCAACGTATTGCCTGGGAGAGAAAGGGAGCAGAAGAGGTGTTTGAGGCACCAGTCCAAGAGCTCACCACAGCGGTATGGGATGCAAATCCGGGGCTCTCGGAGTGTATCTGTGTCACCAAACAGCCCAGCTGAAAGACGAAAAGGGCTGAACGTCACTAACTGAAAACAGACGTGACCCACTGTTGTGTGCAGTGGCTGTGGAAGGCATTGAGGAAGTTAGGCAAGTCATCAGCAGCCTGTATATAAAGAACTATCTAAAGTCTATCCAAAAAATCTAAGAAAACATCTTTGTATGTGGCATGAGTGGGTGTGTCCATGTTTTTGAGTGAGCGTGTACCCATGTGCCTCTGAGTGGACGTGAGCCTGCATGTGTTTGACTGGACTTGTGTTTGAGTGGGCGTGTACCTGTAGTATGCATGTTGTTTCATGTTTTCAATGTCACTCATTCCTCTCGCTTCTTCAGTGCTAAATCACGAGGTGCAGAGAGAACCGGGGGTCACTCCATTCCGTAACACATCAGCTTTGCATAATGTGTCAGCACATCTCCTCGGGCCATAGCTGTTCTACTTATAACTTTGTGAAAACCAAAAAAAAAAAAAAAAAAAACCCATTAGACTACTGCTGCTAACGTGCTGTAAACGCCGAATCAGCTGTGCAGTAATGTGAAGATTAACGCTGTGGAGTAGCAGAACGCACCCTTCCGATTTGCAGCTGTGTTCGGACAGATTTGTAAGCGTGTTGTACATGGGTCCTAAAAGCATTTCTGAAACTGCTGTACCAAAGTCGGAATCAAAATTATCAAGGAAGGAAGAAGTGCTCCAGATAGCCTGGAGATGTTCCTGATGTACAACGATGAAATGACATCTAAAGTATACCCATATATTATATAGCTAATATTAATCCATACGGTGACAACAAGCATACAAGTGAACCCTATTAATGTTTTATGGATGAGGGTTATAGAAAATATCTACAGCATTTGTCTGTAAAAATATAAAAATAATGATAACACTGGAATGTAAGGAAAGATTATTTAGAGATTTTGAGTGATTGAGATTGTCCATCCAGGTGCCGTTTAATGGATTGAGATGCAGAAGCACAGGTACAAAGGGTGATCCAAAAACATGTGATCAAGGGACTGGCACAGTTCAACAGGAGTCCAGACTAAATTCAAATTCAAAATACAAGACTAATACAAAAACTGAAGAGCAAATCACTATCCTTAAGATGGGTCTGCTGAAAGGCAAGCTAGTTCAGCAAGGAGCAAGCTCAATACCCAAGAAAAGATCCAGTTCAGTGAGGTCTCAGTTCTCCTTCAGGGTCATGGGCCGCCCACCATCTTAGATCGCGGGACCACAATGTAAGGATGGTGAGGACTCAAGTGCAAGAGCAAACAGGATTTAATAAACAAAATGAAGCCAGAAACAGGGAATGAACTCAAAAGATACTAGACAGGACAATACTAGAACCACCAGCACAAAACATACAAACAGACATGACTACGGCATTGCCGGTCTGGGAAGCAGGTACCAGGAACAAGAAAAGTAATACAAAAGAGGACTGGTAATGCCCCTTACAGACAAGACTGGACAATCCTAACCTAATAGAACTGAATAACCAGAAAATAAACAGAACCAATCATCACAACAAACACTCAATGCCTACGTGAGGGGAACCAAGGCTAAAGTAACAAGGGAGCCAGGGTGAGACATATGAGGGTAATCAGGGCAAAGATGATTGAAGGAATTAAACGAGGAACATGGGTACACTCAAAACCTGTTCAGTCGTTGGAGATCTAGAGTGCTGGTGTAGACTAATTAAGGGATGCACTGTATGTATCTTGTGTTCTGGGGAAGGCTATGAATGGTGTGGTTTCGTGTGATCACTGGGATTGCTGATTAGAGGTGTTGTCTGGGATAGCTTAGAGACTCCCAGGAATCCTTTGCTGGATGGATGGATGGATGGATGGATGGATGGATGAATAGATAAATATATATAAATATTATAAAGATATGATAATAACTAAAAAAACAATGCCATAATAGATATTGTTGCCTGATGATGCCATCACAGTCTTCTGCTTACTACGATGTATAAAATGGCTGTTTTCCTTTGTAATGGTTAATGATTCATAGATGATGCTCACTCCCCAATTTTATTAGTTCCATTACCTTAAGAAAGCCAAAAGATTTACAGTAATGGAGTTGGTTTGCTGCGCTAATATTTTATTGCTTCTTTTTTTTTCTTTTATTGCTTCTGTTCTTTATCCTTTCCTTTTTATTGCTCCTTCTTTTTTCCCCCTGTACACACCTTGGCAGTCCTGGAACACTGGAGCGAGGCTAGCACCGGGTGCTCGGAATAATCGCTTATTTACTGGTAATGATCACGGGCAGCTTGGACCCCGTGACTGGAGTTCCAAAGGAAACAGGTCCTGCTCACCCCTCAGCCTTTAGGATCTATGGAAGGGTAACATCTGGCTTTTTTACAAACTTGATCATTTTATGCAAATGACACATGACAGATGCAATCTGCCACGATTTGCTCCATGTTTTTTTTTTACTGGAAACAATTTTTTTTCTGTTTACAATCTGCATTTCTATCTATTTTATTATAGGTAAAAATATGTAGTGAAACGGCCAATCATGGTGAATTGAGACGAGGACGATGTGTTATGTACAAATGGTCACAGGTGGCACGGTATGTCTCCTCCAGACACTGGCTCTGTGCGGTCTGCGTGTGCCTGCACGTGGGAAGCCTCTTATTGTCCTTCCTGGGTTTGTGTGGGTTTCCTCCATGTGCTCCAGTGGACCTTCTTAGGACCTCCTACAGTCCCAAGACATGTGCTTTAGAAGGAGTATGCGTGAGTGGGCCGCGTGACGGATGGATCCTATCCGGTTTTTGCGGTGCCCTTTGCTTTTTAGACCAAAACGTACACGGACCTTGCACTGGACACATGCTCTGGATGGAGGTCAGCGCAGTATTTCCTGCCACTTTTGCCACTTCTGTTTTAATTGGTTAAACCACTTTAGATTTCTGAGTCTAAAAACTCACAATCGTGACCTTTTACAGCTCCTAATTCTACTACAGTTAGCTGTGCCTGCGGTGCAACATTAAAACATCTATTAGATTCTAATTGAACTAATTTAAGTTCCTTTAAAACTCAGCATGTTAACATTGTCTGCTTCAGTACTGCTAAAGTGACATTATTCTGATAAACACCTTTCTCCGTGCTGCCAGAGGAATGTTTTTTAGGATAGAGGTCAGTAGGCAGACTTCACAGACTCGGTCCTGCAGAATTTTACCAACAGAACAAATGCTGCTGGAAACGGTTTTAAACATGCCGGATTCGCAAGGTTTCCTGCAGCGCCGTTGCCATTGTGTTGCCATGGGAACGGAGCGAAACAGGCAAGGGGTGGGTTTGTGAGTTTCTGTGTGCGGACCACAACTCATGTCAAGATGCCAGATTAAGAAAGATGTTTGTTATAACTCCCTGTAAACCTTAATGTGCTGTTACCTGACATTATTCTCTAAAATCGAACATTTGGAATTGTCTCTTTTGTAACCATGCCTAGGTTACTGCTTTCCAACACCATACACTGTTGATTCTGGTCAAATTTTGCAGGAGGTCCGGCTGGGTTGTCGTTTTCTTGTCTACTCATATGACCTTTTGGTGTTTCTCTTGACCGGCGCTGCTCACCCTCCCAAGTCACAGCGGTAACAGAGAAGCACTATGCCAGAAAGATGCCAGCAGTGTGGCACCGGTGGTCCATTAATGTGAAGCTACTTGGTTTGTTGAAGCCCCCATATGCGACGCCTCAAGTTCATAGTTTGTATAATTTACCAGCTCAGATCCTCCCACACAGAGCATTGATCGTAATACTATACTATAGAGAACATCTCTTTGATGGCACTATGCACAGTAATCGGCAACTGAGCTCTAATATGATGTAGCATTTGTTTTTACCTTCTCATTCTCCATGTGTGATTTAAAGGGAGCAGAGAAGACAAAGCAGCTGAATGAACCCCTTGACCTGCTATATTATCCCATGTCTCAAGAAATAATAAGAATCCTGAGGTTTACTATGTGATGTGACCTCACTTTTTTGGTTACCTGCTGCTCTTCCTATTCCATCTGTTCCCTCAAAAGTGTAGCTGTGCATGATGGGTAAAATGATCAGTCATCCTATTGTATCTCAAGCAATAGTCCGTCATCAATGTGGATCATGTTTGCATGAATATAGAAAAATAAAGAGATAATGTATGTGTTTTAACAAAAAATCACTATTCTGACAAAACAAGTTTTCGGAAAACGTGACGGAGAAACTGCGCCGTAACTTTGCTATGCAGATGTAATTATGAATTTATTATGACACAATTTGCTTGAAATTCTTCACATAATAGTCTAATACATTAAGAAGCAGTTTTAAAGTTCTTAACGTCCTACATCAAAATCAGAGATTTTGCAGAAACAGAAGTGTAAACTTTGCTTCCCAGGTTCTGGAATAAATATTCATTGACTAAATGTTATGCTTGTTATGAACTTCCTTTAACAGGGTCCCGAGTTCCCGTTTCTCCACCTAAGCTTCTTATTTTTCACATTCCAGAAATGGTGTTTGCAGTGGTTGTTTGTTGGATCCAGAGCTTTATAGATCTCAAAAATAAGTCCTTTTGGAGGTGAAAAGGTAATGCTGGTTGGCAATGCGTGTGGCGAAAAACCACCCTTCCCTACACCCCGGAAAAACTGAAAACATTTTCTCTCTATTTTCCGTGAGTATGATTTATGATGTAATTGAGAGGATGGCGAGCCGAGTGGCCCTTTTGTTTCGCTGTTTCTCTGCTGGCCTCAGCCTCTCTTTGACTCTGAATGGGAGGCTGGGGTCAGGCTACACCTTTTTTTGTTGCGGGTCAGAGGGGCTTTGGGGCTGAAGTGTGATTCACATCCACTGTGAACCAGCAGCTAGCTCAAACAAATAGAGATGGATCTTTTTTTTTTTAACTCATCACTATAACGTTGTTCCTGGTTATTTCCACCTTTGCCAGGTTAGATATTTTTAGCCTCTTGACGCGGGAATGTGGAGCTGGTCAGACTCCAGTACAGGGTGTAAATATCCCTTTTTCTTCTGGATCTGTTCAGCCCACCCCCCTCCTCCCCCAACAGTTTACAGTGTCTGGGTGTCTAAGATCCTTTCCATTATCTGCACTCCTCAGAACAGCACTGGGACTGGCAGTGTTTGCTGCCTACTGGAGCCCTGTTTTAAAATGCATTATGGGGCCATAAAGCTCGGCACAGCATCGATCGAGTGACGCAAGGCACTGGGATGCACCTGATCCTATTCCCGCCACGCACGATCCCTCAGGGGAACCACTGGGCTTGTTTAAACTTTATAAGAGATCATTTAACAATTACTCAGACTTAAAATTCAGTTTCCAAGACCCTAGTGATGCCTGTGGGCGGTGAAGGGGATGCGCCATCTCAAGCTTCAGCTCCTGGTCCAACATCATCAGTAGAGCATCCACCCATACCTCCACCCACCCCACCACAAAACATGCTCAGACCTTCATGAAATCATGACCTGACAAAGGAGAGTGACACACAGTATATGCTAAGGATGCTAAGGGTGTGGTCTGTTTAAAAATGTCAGTCAGGTGACATACAGCCTTGGACGGAGGAAATATAAAAGATTTTACAGTGGGTGTGATTTTAATTGTGGGATGGCTGGAATAGTACAAAAAATAAAAGGGTTAGTAAAAAATAAGCAGCTTCATCAGCATTTACAGCATCTTTTTCTCCTTGGTTTGGAAGTGTGACCTTGGCTGTTGGAGTAGACAACATATCACACACCCATGAACATTGCTCAGTTTGTCTTTAAAATCAATATTAACAATTGGAATATAATCTTCCTCTCACATTGATCAGATTTATGCCTCTGTCCCTTTTTTATGGACGGAGACATTTTGAATGCAGTAAAACATATTTTATATACACAGTAAATGTTACACCAAGTTGAAATTCTCATTAATCTCCTTTAAACCACTGGGTGTTGACCTTTTACGTGTGCAATAGCAATTACAAAGCCAAGCTGTTTCAGTGTTTGCTACGGAAAGGAAATTAATATGGTATCAAACCTCAGATGTGATTTAGTGAATAATATTTCTGCTCCTGTGCTGTTATTTCTTTTTCAGGGGAGGTGAAAAAAGGCTCAATGTTTAGGCAGCCCCCAACTACACAGAAATGTTATTGTAGAAGCCCCAAGGCCTCAACCTGGATGTAATTCCTGAAAATTTTCTCACAATCAGGTTCCTGTTATACTGTACATGGAGGAAGATAAAGTGCTCGATCCTGCCTCATCATGGGATACACGCTATGGTGTGGCCTCTCTGGAACATGAACATATATATATATATATATACATACATATATATATCTATATATATATATATGCCTGTTCCACAGGATGTGAGTCATTCTGCTGGATGACTATGACCACACCAAGAGTTGCATGAGTGGTCATGATGTTTCTAGAAGTGGAAAGAAAACAGCCTGCATTCACAAGAATGAAGTATACTGACTCAAGCCAGCATTCAGCCCTTTGTTTGTTATTGTGCTTAACAGCAGCACTACACATATCTCACTAATGGGTAAGAAGACTTTTTAGAGAAATTAGTCTAATAATAGTTTGTTTTTCTCCAAATGGTACTGTACATGATAGTTACTCATTCTTACTAAAGTACCATGTGCCAATATTATGAAGACATTGTATGCTGCTGCACATGGCTGCACTGGCAGTTTATTCACGCATCTAGCATAACTTCTTGGCCAATACAGAATCTCGGCAAGCACATGGCACGGGGCACAGGGCAGGGTACACCTAGAACAGGATGCCAGTCTATCACAGGGTGTACACATTCACACCCAGTCACTCATGCCAGGCAATTTAGAAAATACAGTTCACCAGAATCATGTTTTCAGGTTATAAAGCAAAGGGGAATAATGCAAACTTCAGACATACAGTGCTGGGAATCAAACCCTCAACTGCTGGAGGTGTGAAGCCACCCACTCAGCTGCCATACTGCCAGGGTGTTCTGGTGGTGTTTAAAACAACATCTTCTTATTCCTGAAACTGAATAGAGCTGCAGTCGCCCTTGTTTCTGAGTCAGTGTCCTGCCACATTGCTCTTGAGTTCCTTTTGGTGAATGTTATTAAAGTTATTAAAATCCCTCATGAAGCTAGGATACACACATTTTGATCTCTCTTCTTTACATGATGCACCTGACATAATTACTTGGTAATGGAACACAGTGACTGCAGTTCTCAAATGCACTTTAAATATAGGTCAACAAGAATTCTCTGTTTCCAGCTTTTTTTTTCTATTTTACCATCATCTGTGGCCTCTATTTCATTTCTCTAAAGCAAGTCTCAGCCAGATAAATGTTGTAACCTGGAAAATCCCACTCAGACAAAGGCAGTAGAGTTGCAAGATGAAAGTGAGTGCATTCAAAAATAAACACACTTGAGAATGTCAATGAAAGGAAGGTGATGGAGCCTTTAGGAGGGATCCTGCAATAGATCACAAAACGGTCAAGGCCAAAAACTAGCTCAGAGTCGACCTCAGAGTATACACCCTTAGCATGGCATGGACAAGGCTGACCGAGAAAATGCCAGTTGATGGTTTCGTCACGGCGTTGGAAGACTTCTGCAGCTGAGCGGCAGAAAGCCATATTGAAGAAGGAGGAAAAAACACAATTTAAAACAGCTTAACAGAAAAGCGTTAGAGCAGCATTTGATATAAGTCATGGGGGGCTCTATAGGGAGATCGATTGCCTGCTGCCCTGTGACTCATGCTTTCACAGGGATGCTAGCACGTAGAACAGTCAGATTGTGACCCCCTCTACCCTTTGAGCAGACTGTAGAGAAGTCGCGACTTGCTTATGAGACTCCCATCCCCCTGAATTTCCATTGGAGAGTGGCAGTAAAATACTCACCTAGTGGTACCTCATCATTTTGGCTGAATGGTCACATGATTACTCTCCATCATAGTGGGGCTTTGATGGGGGCGGAATCATGCCACCTGAATAGGAAAATGTATCTCTCCATTACCATATTGTATTAACGAACCTGTCCTGCATGGTGCTGGCCAGAGGAAGATGGGTTTCTTCCTCCTGAGAGAGTTTTTCCTTGCCACTGTTGCCCTTTTCTTGTTCTGGGCCCCGGACTATGTAAAGCACGTTATGACAATGCTAGTGCTATAATAATAAAATTGAGTTGAATTGAATTAAATCTCTACTTTGCTGGCATTAAGGACTTTTTTTCTCACAGAAGAGTCATTTTCTGTTTGTTTACCACTCACACCTACCACTCACATACAACTCCACTCTACACACAATCTAGCTCTCCTTACATTCACGTCACCAACTAACTCCAATCTCTCTAATCTCCAAACTAACAGACCCACCACCTGTCCCATGGTCCCTATCCTCTCCTATCTCTCCCACACTCACCCCTGCACTTACTCACACTATACACACATTGCTCATGACTGGTATATTCCCACTACAATTACACAGCCTCGAGTAAATCTCCTGCTTACAAAAACCCACACTGAATTCAAAAATCAAAAATTACAGATCACTTTATCTCCTCTCATTTGTGTTTAAAACATTTTGCCATAGTATCCTGAACCAAGTTTCTGAGTTCCAAGTGTTTTGAGAAGCAGAGGTGTGTAAGTTTCATTATGTAACATCAAGTGTGCCTCATGGTTTAGTTCTTGGTTCCATTCTATTTCCTCTGTATTCTACCTCTGTAAGTTCAGCATTCCAGTCACATGACTTCTGCTGAGGTGACATCCAGCTCTATCTGACCTTCCCTCCTGAAGATACCACAAGCTCAGCTGAGAATTGCGTCATCATAACCAGAATGAGGGATCACAACCTCTAGGTAAATTTCTCAAAAACTGAGCTTCTTGGTTTCTCAGCTCCTTGACAGCTGTATGGTTCTGATGTATTATGAACTTCACTTGTACATCGCCTTGGACAAAAATATCTGCTAAAGAAAGAAATGTAGATAAAATTAAATATATGTTTAGCATGTACTGATAGCAGTAAAATGTTGCTGCTATCAATATTGTAAATTTTCAACATGTCAATATTGATATTCCTTCGGACTCAAAATCATATCTCACATCATCTCGATACCAGCTGAAGCTGTATTCCATGCAGAGTGACTCCCATAGGTCAGACACTCATTGACAAGAGGGGATTTAATCCTCAAGATTCAGCATTACTTCTATATTATCAAGGGATTTTACAGTGTGATCGCTTGGCATTAATATTTAATGTACCCACAGCAGCAAATGTGAAATACACAATCAATTTGGTTATGCTATGTTTGTTTTTAAGCAGCGAGTAATTCATTTGCTGCTTCAAATCCATCTCCCCATTGAAAAGGTCATTGTAAACCCTGTCACTCTGTCGCTCTCCTTCCTTTTTTCAACACAGATTGAGTTCTTGCTGAAATGTCATTTCACCAAACCCTATTACACTTACTGCTGTAGAAGTTCCTTTTCATCTTCAAAGTTTATAGAGGGGTGCAAGAACTGGCAAATAGGCCGTCATTTGTTTACACGTTCCTTTACCTGTTTAACTAGAAGCGTGCCTTCTGAAAACAGATTCTTGGCTAATTTTTGAGGCCAGAGACTGTGTTTCAATAAGGAAATGTGGGTTTGACTGACAGCGAGGACCCTGATTAGAATTCTGATGCTGAACAGTGATTTCTGTGCAAATATAACACCTACATTCTCATTATCCTATCATTTTTTCTTTGTGTGAAAAAGGTAAGCATCATGCCTGTATCCATAGATACAGTCTAAGGGCTCCTGCGGAATATACAGTTGCAGCAACTGGATATAAAAAGGGAGAAAGATATTTGCCCAGCTAATGTAATGTTGCCAGCTTTAACACAGCAAGTAACCAATACAGTTTGAGTTAATACAAACAAAAAGCCATATGAGGTGGAAATCCATGGTACGGCCCTATTTGAATATACACACTCCATTTGGGATGTGAGCAAAAGATTGGGTAAGGCAATTAGTATACTGTGCTGCCATTGAACTTGTCATCTTCCCAAGCATACCCTACAAAGTAACTCACAGGAGTACACATATATAAAGAAAGCACAAAAAACTAGGTGAAATACAGTCTTGAAACTCTTAATGGGTAATCTTTCATAAAAACATTGCACTGGAAAAGTGAAAAAAAATAATGCTTCCCTCGTAAGTTCTCAAGGCTGGTCTTTCAATGGTAGCTGTCTGATGCATCGAGACATACATAAAGATACAAAATTTTCTCAAACCACAGAATCTTTTTCATCGTATGAAACATAAAAGCTTTCAGTAAATATAATCTGTTTGGTGCCATAGTCTGATTTGTCTGGCACAATTAATTCTGCATCCCTATTTTTTATTATGCTCTCTGTATGTAGATTTCCATGCCAGGCTCCTATGTTTCTTCAGGGCTCACATAGATACTTTACCTCAGACAGTCCCTGGATCTGACTCGCATATTCAGTGTCGAAGATTTTTTATCTCTTAAAGGTACAGTGTGACAAACCAGTGTTCACGGCTTAGCGGCCCTTCAGAGCATTGTCAATAAACCCAAATGGGGTTTTATAAAGATACATTCACAAATAGGTGCTGTGATTAAAATGGTAATAAGAAACCATTTGGACTGGACTGCCGGTGGTCGACAGTGTGTCCAGCACTTTGTGCAAAACATAGGAAGAGGTGGGGATTTTGTTTCACCAGCTCAGGCAGAGGGATCATCCTCGAAATTCTAGAGATGCCTCTGATGTAGCCATTACCAGGTCAGTGACGGTATTTAATTCTGCTCCAATCAGAGGTAGAAATTAATTACAGTTGAGGAGATGATCTGGTAAGTCATGCATGAACTGACCATCTGCTGTGTTCAAGCTATGTCCGTTGTGACCGTTTCTGGCTTATAGCTGTTTATGTTCCACCCCTGCGTTCTTCAACAACAGACACTGTCGTTGCCCCGTCTGCCCTCTGCATTACCATACTATTAATTTCCTTTCCTAAAAGCAAAATAAAACCCGCCTTTAGCTGGTTCTCTTCTCGGAATTAGAATAGATTTGTGAGGCTAAAGGGAGCTTGTTGTGAAAAATGCAATGCAGCGCAACCTCGGTGAAATTTGCTATGAATAATTTAATACTTTGTTTTTGTTTTTTTTTAATGTCAATTAACAAGTTACACTCACTTCGGGTTTACATAGGTTTACTTTTATGGAAAAAGGAGATTAATTGGCTTTAACTAGAAGCTCTGTTTCCAGTCAGTGTATTGAACCCATAGCTGTACAGGGGTCATGGTAGTGCTGTTCTCTTCCTCCCTGGATACGCTCATGTATGGATTGCTCATCAACGACCCCTCATAATGGCCTGAAGACCTTTATGTGACCTTTTGACTGGTGGGACAACTAATAAGACTTAGAGCACATACTTCCAAAACGTTTAGGGTTAATACAGAGGAATAACATGGGGAACACAAAAAAGTTATAAATGCATTTATATTTAAAGAGCACCCATGATGGACAGTGGATAGCTAAGCTAATTGTTTTCATCTTCAGAAGTAAGGGCTAGCCAATTTTTTTCCGCATCAAAAACCTTAAGTACGTTCTGGAATTCTGTCGAAAACAGCCTCCCCATCTTTTTACACTCCCTAAGAAGAAGGATGGAACAGTCTGGACACACACTGTTACTTTTGATGTGTGTGCTTGAGCCACATTGCCTCACCTCAGCCAAAGACACTGGTCTGTCCTTTATCATGTTCTTTCATTTGAGGATGACCTCTGGAGTTAATTCCACACTCCTTCCATTTATGGTTTGTAGGCTGAGGAGGCTCACAGTGCCAAGTTGTGTATGGACTGCATGTTACAGGATGTTCTACTGGAAGGGTCCAAGTACAGATGAGTCGTACAGCTTGAGCACAACTCTCCTGGTGGTGATTCTCATTTACTATTTGTGCTATTTCAGGTGGTTATCCGGAAGACACCGGCTGCTGCTGAAATCACAGTGGCAGTATCGCTCCAAATGAAATTATAATGTCATGCAAATAAATATTGAATAACAAGTTCAGACCACAAATTGCATGCCAATTCAGCAAGACCAGGAGGAATTTTATTGTTCTTGACGTTAAGACAAAGAATGAGGATTTTCAGTATGGGTAGAGTCTAAATTATTTACAAAAAGAGTTTTATATCTGATAATAATGTCCCAAGGAATCTTAATCCAAACCTAAAACAGTGAGGTAGGGACAGCAGGTACAACTGGTACATGAAACTGTGTTCATTGACTGAAATTTGTTGGTCTGACTTTCAGGATGGGTAATGCTGTTGAACCCTTGAGCAAGGTACTTAACTTTAATAACTTCAGTGAAACAGCCAGCTGGGGTAAAGAGATTCTCTGGATAAAAGCGTTGGCTATGCACCTGTAAGTCAATCCTTCTTCTAACACAACAAATAAAATGACCAGCTGCAGTCCAAATGCCCATCACTGGCAGAACTGCCAAGCACATACGAGGCCTAACTGTTTCAAAATCCCTTTGTTTGTCAGAGGGGCTTGGCCCAACTTCTGGGCCTGTCCCCCATGAAAAACAGCCCACCCAGGCAGGCAACCACTCACTCGGCATTCTAAACTCGCTCTAGGCTAAGGTAGACGTAAACACGCACATAACAGGTGGTCGTTCTTTCTCCGCATTTATGCTCCTCTCCAGCCAAAGATATCCGTGGGTCCAAAGCGCCAGACGTGAGCCCTGGTGAAGTTAGTTAAGTAGATTCATGCGGTGAGCAAGCTTTGAATAACCAGCCACCTGCGATATTTTAATGAAATCTGACCTGTTGTGCCTTTCTCTGTACTAGGAATCATTGGTTTTCAGCTGCTGAAAAAGCTAATACAAACAAATCAATATCCATCTCATTTATTCAGGTGATTAGTGTTGGAGGAGATTTTATGGTGCTTTGATGCCAAATGCTACTCTTGAATCTTTCGCCTACTGCCCATAATACCCCTGGAACAGAGTTGACTGTTTTCTGCTTGCTTCTTTTTCTTTTTTAATTTCCTCATTGTAAATATACTGACTCCCCAGCGCCAGGACTGCTTGCCACATAAACATATTCATTATTTCAATTGATTTGTTTGCTTTAGGGCTCTCAGAGGGGGTGGTCCGCTTTTGTGCCCGCGGTCCTTTGTCAAGCCTCTCATTGTCTGCCCCATGAAGTTCCAGGAAATATGGATCTTACCAACGTCGCACGTTGCCGCACGGCTGTATTTCGCCTGTGATCACTAATCGATTACTCATTGGCGGTTAAAAATTGCAGCTGTCAAGTGGGAGGAGTTTATTTGCAAATTGTAGCAAAGCCTAAAGCATCGGTCTGAATACTAATAATAAAGCATGGTTGGGCTTGCCCCCACCAGCTCTCAGCACAGGTGCAACCAAGCCAAAAAGCACAAGGGAGCCCTGTTTCGGACTGGGATCCTTTTATGCTATAATTACATTAGCCTGTATGCCGGGAGCCGTTCTGGAAGGCTTACGGAATCCCGGCCCGACTTAGTCAGCAGAATTCTGCTGAAGCAAAACCGCGCAACTCATTACGATATCATCTGCAGCCCAAGAGCACATCTGCAGCGCATGAACCCCACCACTCTGCTAACACGGCCACTGCATTAAGCAGGTGGATTCTCCAGCCTATTAAAGTATGAGCTTGGACATCAGACCTCATTTGACAGAGATGCCAGCTCTGAGTCTCGGCGGCCTGAGAAAATGTGAAATCACAGGGCTTCCTGGTCCCTGTCAGATGGAGTCCCAGGGTGAAGCATCATCCTTCACATACCCTCAACCTTGTTGACCATTTCCGGTGTATTATCAATGGTGAACTTCGGCGTCTGGATGTTGAAGAGCTGTGGGTTTAACCACTCCCTGACTGTTCAGACCCTCCAGGGACGATCTAATGCAGAGGCAGTGGTGACTGTATCATTTGGGCAGTTTTAGCATAGCGCACTGCGGTTTAATCTCTGCGAGCATCATCTTGGTGTTATCTGAGCTCATGGACACTATCGGTCAGAAGACAGCGCTGATAAAAACAGAAGACGAGATGAAAGGGGAGATAGTCACCTTCAGAGAAGCTCAAGGCTAATAAAGCAGTAAGAGAATCAAGTAGCTATATAATTATAATAATAGCATTGTTCTTTTGGTAGACTGATTGTTCTTTTAAGTTCGTCACACATGTGGACTTACCTGTCATTTACAGATCCACCAATCAGACCCCATGCTTCGATATGTCTGTGTGATGGTATTGCTTGCTTATTAAAACAGACTTTTAAGTGCAGGCTATTTGAGAGAATGGCTGTAGCTATGATCCTGCTTAAGAGAGCAGACCGAGAGTCCAACTCAGGAGACATTATGCTGACAAAGAAGGGCTTGGAAATGGTGTGTTTTTTTTGTTTTTTCTGCTCATGGTTGTTTGCACACATCTGCAGCCAGACTGCCGTGGCAACACTCTGGATGGGGAAAAACAAAGTGGGACAGCGAAAGCTCCTGGGGGGTTCAGAAAATGAGATTCTCCGTTTCAATGATTTTTATCGCTGTGGTGCTCCCCCGCTGGGGTACCGATGGGCAATCAGGCTGTGGAGTCTGGGGCCATGAGGCCATAGAGGCAGCCTTGCCGAAGGTTATGACCCCACCCCAGTCAGCAGCACTTCCTGTCAGAGAAGCACGACAAACCCCAAGCATATAGAGCATGTGACCAGCTGAGTTCTCAGATCAGGGAGCAGTCAATGATGAGGGACGTCGAGCGCCCTTTTCGTGTAAAATTTATTATTGCTGCATGTGAATGATTAATTTTTGCATATTGGTTCAGGATGGAAACCACACTCCAACAATCCTTCAGCAAACTTCTGTAATTGCAATGAATATGCAGACAGGATGCAAGTACAGAGTAGGGCTTTTAATCGTGGTCAAAACAGGCAGTATCAAATCAGGAACAGACAGCATTTTCTAAGCCAAAGGGGTATCCAAAAATGTAGTCAGGGTCACAAGCAAAAATTATCAAAATCCAAAACAGGTCAATTAGCATGGTAAACAAGTCAAAGTCCAAAAGGAAGAGACAAAGATCAAGCAGGGATCATACAGAAATAAGCCAGACAGCAATTGTGACATGCTCAGTGGTGGTGTGGAAACTAAATACCTCACACTGAAGCGTGGGAGCAGAGGTAACATAAAGGAACCAAATCACAGAATAACTGAATACAGTTGTTAGTACTCTGAGGCTGAGGAACGATGGTATGTTGGGTGTGGCTGGTCATACTGGTCTGCCGGGTTTGGCTGTGCGTGGGCATGATAGTAATTCTGTACTGTCAACTGTATTTGAAACAGATGCTGTTTTATTATTAAATTAGACTACGCGTTACTGAGAAACCAGCTAATTACTGATCACAGCAATGCACCTGTTCAACATTGCTGTGGGAAGAGAGGGAGAACCTCACGGCACCTGAGGGGGGGAAAAATATTGGGTTTAATATGCTTTGTTGTTACCTTAACTGGTTAAAAGATTGCATAAGTGTTCTTTTTGCATTTTACTTAAACTTAATTGTAGCCTAGGTCAGAGTATTGGTTACCTGTTGTGAAAATGGACACCAGATTTCTCTCTCTGGTTTCTGCTTGGCACCACAGCTGCCAGGAAAACCGTAACAGGGTGAGTCAAAGCTGGCACAGAGTCGATTGCCACCCCCCCCATTCACCACATAAAAAAATGGATCAATAAATGGCCACTTTTCGTAAAAGAGACTGTGTGAGGTGATTTTTTTTTAATATCACCATTCACCACGTTGACTGGAGGGACGTATGTTCTGTCATCGCAGAACGGAGCATCACGTGACTTCGCTGGGGGAGTCTTGGGGAACTCCTGACAGGAGACAGATGAAGAGACTCGGTGATCAGTCATCTTGACGGCCCGTCCTACGGCTCCGCGATGACAATCTGCACTATTTCACTTGTGCGTCCGTCATGAGGAACATGACAGGAGACTAGAATATAGTCCTTCCAAAGAATAACGGATTCAATAGAGTAGTGGACAACAGCCAAACAACACCATTTTTTGAATTTTAGGAAATAAATAAAAAAATATATGAAAAAAATATATTTTAAGGATTAAAATAAATCTCAAACTTAAAAAAAATTTTAGCACAATACGAGTATATTCGTATATATATGCAGTATATGTATAATATATAGATTGCCAGAAACATATTTTCAGGGCTTCCAGACCTCCCATATAGTCTGTAGTTCCAAAGTTTTACAGAAATAATCTTAAAAAAAGAAAAAAACAAGAAGTTATTTTTTTCTGCAATCACCTGTGCTTTAATGTGTTACTAAGAGTTTCACTCCTCAGTTTATGTAAAATGCCTAATTGCTTATGAAAAAGCTTTTTTTAATGAGGCTTATACAGTATGTCATTAGACGACTATTATCTGTGCAGTGCTGACCTTTACTGTGCTGCGTATGGGTGACTCAGCCATGGCTCAAAGAGCACATTACAGTCAACCGATTTTAACGGTGATCAAAACACGCTTGATTCAGAATGACGCAATATTCTGAGGCCTGTGGCGTCACGTCGGCTGTGCCACCCGACGGGAATTGCTGAATGTGGCATCTATGCCGAACCGACTGGATTAAATGCAATCGTGGGTAAGTGTGACATCATTTGTCACCAGTAAGGGTGTGTTCAGCCAGGCAGATGAGAATTAATGACAGGCATTTAAATTTACGTGCCAGTCACCCTGTGACGCGCAACCTCGGGAAAAGTTCGGGGACGACTGGGCATTCCATGCAGGCTGCCATCACTTCAAGGGTGCCACCAGTCAATGTAGTGCCAGGAGAACAACCAAGGCTCTCGACAGGAAGTGGCAAAAATCTAGTAATCTAGACATGCTTCTTTTTTAATTTCTAGGCACTAAAGACATCCTTCTGTCCCCTCAAGGTTTTGAATGGTTTGTCAAGCCTCACTTGTGTAACACACCATGGGCAATGTCCGTCCGTCCATCCGTCCATCCGTCCATCCATCTGTCTTACAAATGTTTACTTTAGTCAGGGTCATTGGATGGCCTCAAACAGCACAGGGAATAAGGTTGGGGTACACCTTGGATGGGATGCCAGTCCATCACAGGGTACACATATGCACACACTCACACAAAAACATTGCATTATGGACTGTTTTCAGATCCTCACTGAATATATATGCACCAATGAGCCAAAATATTAAGACCACCTCCTAGTAAAACAATTGGCTCTTCCCAGCAGCCAGATGGTGTACCTATAAAGGTATAAATGAGAAAGGAGTTCTAAAAGGACAGGTGCACTCTGACCAGAAGTATCTGTGTCGAACGCTCCAGGCTACTTGTCTATGCTGGGCAAATTAGGTCCACCCCTTCATGATGACTCCAATGGCATGGGTCATGCACAAATTGTTTGATGAATGAGACAGTGACTTCAGCTTACAAAAGTTAAAAAAATGCCCCCCCAGGTAGGCAGTATGCCCTCCTTTGGCCACAAATATCACAGTTATACGGCGAGGCATTCATTCATTGAAGCTTCTGAACGTTTCCACAGGGATGCTGTACCATGCTGACACCAGAGATTTCCGTACAGCATCAAGAGTTCTTGATGGTTCCAAACAACAAACTTGTCAGTCAAGGTAATCCCACAGATGTTCTATAGGATTGACATCTGGCGAACAGTGTGGCCAGGATAGTAAGCTTAAGTCACTGTCATGCTCCTAAAACCATTCATGCATGCTCCTAGTGACATGCCCAGTGGAATTATCCTGCTGGAACCAACCTGTGCCATTGGGATGAATCTAGTTTGCCACGATGGACAAGTAGCCTGGAGTGTTCAGCACAGTTGTTATTGGTCAGCATGCATCTGTCCTTTTATGGCCCCTTTCTCATTAGTACCTTTACTGGTACGCGATCTGGCTGCTGGGAAAAGCTAACTGTTCAACTAGTTGGTGATCATGATATTTTTGCTAGTCGATGTGTAAATATATTTACTGTATGTGAATGTATATGTATACTATTTATATACACATTTTATAGATTACATTTAAAAAGAAAGTCAATTTTACCCACTTAAAGGGTATAATTAAGGTGTGTAATTAAGGCTCTTTAGCCAGGCTGGACTTAAAAGGCTGTAATTGCATGGCTAAGGTTTCCACTGTCTTATATGTCTACTGTGAGGGAGCAGTTAGAGCTTATTGCACACTGCAGCAACGATGAAGGTCACTGTCCGACTGCGGAGCTGCATCCCAGCCCCCCGGCAACTGCTTAAGCCCGCTGGCTTGACACCCGCAGGAAATCAGGGGCCAGAGAGCCCTCTGCCTTAGTGCGCTTCCCCTCAGAGGAGTTGCTGCGCTTGGCACAATTTTTTTCGTCTTTTTTTTGCAGCCTCGGCATCACAGGGAAATCGAAGCCGTGAAAGAAGAAGTAATTACATGCAAATCGTATATAAATTAGCGTGTACATTTACGGGAGAGTTGGAAACACTGGGGGCCTGAACGGAGGGATATCTTTTATTTTGCTGAAGCAGAACAAAATATCAGAACGACCGAGCTGAGGTGATGCAATAAACATTTTTCTGAATACACATATATATACAGTATATATGTATATCTCCTTAGAAAAGCAGCAGAAACTGAGGATATATCCAGGGAACTGGTGCTCAAACAAACACCAGCTGTGATTTGTTACAGGCTGGGGCCCGTTAAACCGATGTGGATAAAATCCAGTAACCAGGCAGGGGAATCTCTCATGCTATGAGTTGTAGTTTTATAATGGGGGGGGGGGGGTGGCCAGTCTGACAACTCGTTAAGCATCTGTCAGAACCACCGGCTGCAGTTCATCCAGATACTGTTAGGACACAATTGAACCCCAACATGCTATCCGGCTTTACATATAGGAAGTCTCACTTGCCAAAACTGCATTGGGGGCCTCATTGTTTATTTCCCTGATAGAGAGAAAAACAAGATGCTCCGTAAGAGGAAAATGAAGCCAAAATAATGTTAGTAATTATGGAATGCTCCAGTCCATGCCTCCACCTAATCGATTTACATGGCTTTTCTGTGGTACCAACATCATGTGAGAAAAGGCAAACCCATTTCACATCCTCCTAGAAGAGACAAGGACAAGTGATACCATTTCATGTTATGGTGTTGTTACTTCCATCATTCATATAGTAGGTGATATTTATTTTTTGTACCACCACAGCTGTGCATCAGAAAAATGTTAATTTTGGTATTATTGATATTAAGCCTTGTGATGGACTGACGACTCAGCCAATGGGGTGTCCCACTCTATGCCCTTTGCTTCCTAGAACAGACTGCAAGATATCATTGACCCTGTACTGCACAAGGAATGGAATGTGAAGACCATGTATGAAACAGGAAAGACCTCACAAGTAGCAGCAGAAATAGACAACTATAAATTATGTCTGCTTGGCATCAGTGAGACCAGATGGACACAGTCCGGACAGAACAGACTGACCACAGGAGAGATGCTTGATGGAGAAGATGAGTTGCATCCCTTGCCTTCCCAACCGGGGAGTAATGTGGAAGACCCGTCAAAGGTTCCCCGGCCGATGGAGGAGCACCTAGACCAGATGATTCTCAGGTCGCATAGGGTGCTCCTGGATATAAAGATGGGTTTAGTAGATCAAGACTGTCCCGCGAGCCCAGGTGGACCGCCGATTGCTTTGTCTATCCCTGTCCAGCCCACTAGGCGGGGCTTTACTTCTGTCCCAACCACGCCTAGGACTTCAACGCATGTGGTTCCACAGTACTCAGCGCACAGTCCCTGGTCACCACCAGCTACGATCTGGCCTTCCGGTGCGCCTGTGACTTCTGAAACAGCATACTGTGGACCACGGCCAACTATTCCCAAATTCACAACTAGAGACCCCAGCGAGTTTGCTCATCTGAAAATTGCCTTGGAGAACCTCTTGCCGAAGGAGGAGACTGAGCTGTTCAAGTACCATGTTCTAGTTGACCACCTGAAGTTGGAGGAAGCAAGGTTAGCTGCTGATGCATATCTCCATTCCCTTACTCCTTACATGGATACTATGGCAGCCTTGAATGTCATGTTTGGTTGGCCACATCAAGTGGCACTGAAGAGGATTGCCTCAATGCTAGACACACCGGAGGTCAGACGTGGAGATGCTATTGCCTTTAGTAAATTTGCACTCCAGATCCAATCTCTAGTGGGAATGTTGAAGACGTGAGGCCCAGAGGGAGAGGCTGAATTGCAGTGTCGCTCCCATGTAGCCCGTCTTCTCAGTAAGTTACCACCAGAGCAGACAGCAGAGTATCGACGCTGCATGTTTAGGAAGTCCGGACTGGATTACACAGTGACAGACTTAGCAGATTGGTTGAAGCACGAGTCTTGGTTTCAGGACTTCGAATTTAGGGCACCTCATAAAGGTCCTGGAGATCAGCCTATGCATAAATTCAACCGACAAAACGACAAGTGGTTCGCCACCGTCCTGCATGGAACTGAGGACAGTCGTGGGGACAAAGGGACTAAAACCCTGGGTGGTGTCGCTAAGAAGAACCAAAGTCAGCCCAATTGTGCCTTCTGTAACAAAGAAACCAGCTCCCTGTAGAAGATGAGATAATGGAGAGACGATGGGGCTGGATTGGACACACTCTCCGCAAACCTGCAACCAACATCACCAGACAAGCCCTGAAGTGGAACCCTCAAGGGAAAAACAAATGAGGAAGGCCGAAAAACACCTGGCACCGAGACCTTGAGGCAGACATTAAGACAATGGGGTACACTTGGAACCAGTTGGAGAAGACAGCCAAGGACAGAGATGTCTAGAGATCCCTTGTGGCGGCCTATGCTCCAGGAGAAGTAGCCGAAAGTGAAGTGAGTGAAGTGTACTGCACAATTACTTAGGGAAATGGGTGAATGGATTACTGCATAATATATACCACAGGCAAAGAAAAATATTACTTGCATTCTGTTATTCTACACCAGGTATTTACTCATTTGGACTCAAATAAAGGTAACTTAATAGGGGTGTTGGCAAGTGAAGTCATGGTGTTTTTTCAGCAGAAAGCTTCCTGACTTGGTCAGTAAGTGTATGTAGAGTGATCCAGAGAAACAACTGGAGATTGTCTGGCAAAATGCGGCACAAACTTGTACTGAAAGGAGCATTACTAGGTGGCAAACTGGTACCTGGGCAAAGGCATCAAAGAACATTAAGTGGGGAGCAACCCTCGGGTCGGAGTCCTCTAAATTAAAGAGGCTTTATGTTAAATGATCCCTTAGACATTGTCTTGGAGAAACATTCCATTTCACGTAAGAGACTTTTTTTGTTCAGTGACCTGTAATGTTTGTGAAGATCGGCTGATGTTCCAGCTGCCAATGAAAAGATCAGATAACAAACTGCTCCATTCCACACGTACGTTCTGATTTTATTTCTAAGGAAATAAAGAATCTTATTGAAAATGAGATTTAGGTTAAAGCTCAACACAATTTTAGGGGCTGTCTATATTTGATCAAGCTAATACATAAATGTAAGAATTTTTCGCCTGGATTCTCTATGTGGGTGCAGTCGCAAAAGGTCTGCCCTGGTAAAAATCTCCGGCAAACCTTGAGTGCCGTCCATCACGACAGTTGGACATTCGTTCTCGTTCGTGACTTGACTTTCCTTTGATTTTCTGGATGTCTTCTGAGGCAACATAAATTAGTTGATTATTTGTGGCTCTTTTGCTTCCCCTGGATGTGTCATCAAAGTACTTGGGATGATTTTCCAGTGAGACCACAAAGGTGGTCCTGTGAGTGGGGGTCCTTGTGACGCTTGAGAGAAAACTCTGTGAGACAATAGGGGGCAGGCGAGAGGCTGTCCCCTGTTGTGCAGGTTGTCATCCCATTAGGCCTAAAAGCCTAGCTCCTTATCTGAACTCCCAGGGTCCAAAAAGAGCAGGAGAAACCTCAGCTACTTCATAATGCCGCTTCCTGGAAGTCTGGGGAAACTAGGGCAGCCTTTTTCCACATTTTTCGCACAACTTTTAAATCTCATCTTACAATTTTTTTCTGGCTGATTAAACCATTCACATGGAATGCTGTTATGATAACTGTACGCACATCAGCATTAAAACAAATGTGGACATTAGCAGTATCGTCTAACTTGCCGTCAGGGTGAGCATCATTAATATCCAGCATGCTTGAGATCATCTGAGTGATGCTATTTAAATTCTGATTATAATCGCAGTTACTGGAGGGAAAAATATTTACTCCCTATGTTCCATTTCTGACGAAAGGCTTGCCTCCACATAACCTAGCCATGGTTAAAAAAGAGAGCAGGGGCATTTAGGTAAATAGCTGATGATGACGGACCTTGAAGTGTTGCTGCTTTCCCTTTGTAGTTTTGTGTTTTTCTTTGTCTGTTGCTTCTGACTAACAGCTTAGTTTTAAGCCTGGCTCTCCATCCCTTCCATTTTCTCCTCCATGTCTTGCCGCAGGCGCTACGTGGTCCAGTCACGTTCTGGCCTCTGGCGTGTTTGTGTCGCCTTGATGTCATCCACAGCTGGTAGCTAGGCTGGCTACATCCCTGTGGCTGAGCAGAGATGCGTTGGCTTTCAGATACCGCTGAGATCAAGAGATCGAAGCTGTCTTCTTCTGGGACTTGCTGAATGCCCAGTAAATCAGAGGGAAATGGTGGAACATGGATCATTTTACTGTATGAGATTTTGTACTTTTTCTCCTTCTGTTGAACTGATACTGTCGAAAACTTCATATTGATTTGTGCTTGTGCTCCCATTTATGTAGAAAGGTTAGTGGGTGTCACGGGTTATTGTGGTTTTATAAGAACTTTAATATTCTGATACTTTTCAGGGGTATGTAGTACATTATCTACACTAAGGTCTGCTTTTTCTAAAGACATCCTTTGCTTTTATTTTGGAAATTGAGCTGCTGAGCACTTATCTCATACATGAAACCTTCTCATTTTTAGGTAAGATGTTACCTGTATGGATGCCGTGGAAGCTCAGTGCCTAATAGTCTAGACTCATGCTCCTGTGGTTGGGGGTTTGATTCCCACCCTTCTTCTGTGTGGAGTTTACATGTTCTCCCCCTGTTTGAATGGGCTTTCTCATTTGATTCACCCCAAGAAGGTGAATCAAACTTTGATATATCCTTTTCAAGGTGGGCTTGCAAAAGCAGCAAGATTTTTTAATATGTGGCTTCCGGATGCAGCTTGATAGATGAACAGATGGAGTCTTTATTTTTAGAGCCCATTATCACAGTCCATCAGACACCCATTTAGGTGACATGTAACATAATAACACAAACAATGCCACATCCAAACCTGTCTGCCCCTCTGCCTTCACACATGCTGTCTTGCTCTTCAGCGAATACCAAGCAAAAAACAGAAAACTTCAGGTCAAGTCTCTTGCAATACAAGGTTTTGTTGGCTTATTGGCAAAATTGGGAATATTAATTTTGCGGTAAGACGACTGAGGCTTTCTCACTAAAATTTTTCATTCACCCAATCCCCACTGCCTTTTGCCTCTGGGGGATAGCTAGGGGCACTCAGACAACTCACTGACATTTACGCACAGGTTGTGTGTGAACACCAAAGCAGTCCCATTATTAAATGAGGCTGAAAACCTACTGACATTTCATTCTGATTTATTGTTCCCTTTGCCCCAACACCAAACGGAATCTCGAACCCCGCACTGGGAATGTATCTGTGCTCGCAGCTTGCCTAGGCATGATAATCAGCCTTTCATTTGTAATTAGCGACTGCGCCCCCTCCCCCACCGGACCAAAATGGTGGCAACTTGGTGCTGCCCTGAGATTGACAAGGTGCAAAAGAGAGCCATGGAATGTATGTGTTGAGGAGGGAGTCAGACATCTGTTTCCTCACTTCCATTTCGGCTTGTAGCTGAGCACTGTAAGCTGGAAGACAGTCACATGACAGGTGTGGGAGCATGCTATCATTATGTGACACCGATACACAATGGTGTGGATGATGTGTGAGCTTATGGTGGGAATAGGAAGAAATTCTGCACAGGTAGACTTTACTGTCTGTGGATTCATGTTACATAACTGCAGAATTATACACCTATATACATACTGCTGAGTATACATACATACAATGTAGGATTGTATATATGTGACTCTGTATTATATCCTTTAATGATGGATATACTGTGTATACATCTATGCATTGCTCATTACTGCTTATCCAGTACAGAGGCACAGTGAGCCTGGAACCTACCCTAGGAAGCACAGGGTTTGAGGGTGAGGACACCCTGGAGAAGACGACGGATATGATATATATATTGATTTGATATTCATTTTATTATTTAATTAAGATGTAATTGTTTCTGCAATATGGCTGCATATGTCTCTGCATTGTCTTTCTCCATATTTACTTTCTGCATGTATTTTTAATCCGCGAAACGCTGCTGAGTCGCTGTCGATGAGGTTCTGCCAAAAAAAAAAAAAAAAAAAAAAAAACAAACAACAACAGTTTTACGACACTCATTATGTGCCCTCACCAGCCAAAAAAGTGTGTGGGCCGACCCGGGGAGCCAGTAAGAAGTGGAGTGTGAAGCCAGGCCACCGTACGGCATGGAAGCAAGGTTAAAGCAAGGTTTTAGAGAGAGAGAGAGCAGCAGAAAACACCTTCGCATCTGGCTAACCTGAGGTTGGAGAGCAGGGAAAGATCTGGGCTGCGTGCTCAGCTATAAATCAGTTATAAATCACCGCTGCATGGCCTGTCTTTAACTGATCCGTAATCTGTACTCTGCGGTGGGGGAGGGGCTTACATTCAGTGAGTTCTGGTGAAGCCATAATATTAGGGAAGTCCCTCTTCGTCGACTCCCTTCAGCAAGTTATCTTGTGATTTTGATGCGGAACAGAATCCATGGCGACGTTGGGGTAGTGCCATGCCAGTCATCTGCTCATATTATGGCGATTGCAACTAGATCACACAGACGTGGAGCCCGTTTAGATTTCAAGCGACCTTTTCTCACAGAGCAGTCAATTAAACCTGGATCTGTAGAAATTCAGCGATTTACGTGGGTAGCTGAGGTAACAGGCAAATTGTTAAAATGAATAATGACTGAATTGCCAAAATGCGGGGCTCGCAGAAAATGAAATGCATGCATTTGACTTTTTTTACACCCTTCGTGCACAGTGCCCCAAACACATCCCTGCCTGCATGCTTGTGCACCCTCACACCATGTAACCTTTCGGACGATTCATCAGACTTTCTACCTATGTTACCAAGTCTACAATATTGTGCTGTACTGTGCTCACAGTCAGCTCGGAGCACAGCTAGTGTCGCAAAGGTGGTGATTCTAGGTGCCCACAGCCAAGTAAGAATTGTGACGCACAATACATTGAACACAACTATATATATTTGAAAGTCCAGAGCAATATTCTTTCAGGGGGTCCAGAATTCCTAGTTGTGGCCAAACCAAGCTCCATTTTAGCTTGGGAAGGTCAGAATGTAGCAGGAGATTCAGGTGAACCTGTGAATTCAGACTGCTCTTATGTGTGCACACGTGCATCTACGAGTGTGTGTGCGAGTGCATATTGATAAAGGGACCCACCCAGCCTAGGCATCATCCTCTGCACAGATCGCAGTGGGGTTTAGCTAAGCAGGTCCTGAATATGGATGGATAGATAGCATCAATTGCTCTGATAACACAGTTAAAGGTTAAGCTCATAAAGTGTTTATTTTTAGAAACGAGAATGGGGGAGAAGGCAAAATAATGAAGGAACTTTGTTGATCTGAATGTTTTTTATTGCAGCAGTCAGAGTAGAACCTGGAGATAGACCTCCGTCTGGAGACATGAGTGGGGAGAAATTACTTTCTATTGCCATTTTTCTCACTAGGTTTGTGGGAGAACTTTACCCTGTGTGTTTTACCATTGGACCTGTTCCTTAAGGCTGAATTTAAGGAATATGACACAACACTCATGCATATTACAGCACAAATGAGAAGCATTAACTTTAAATTCAGCAGATACATCAGTTAAACCTCAGTTGTATTTACAGGGTGCAAGGGGCAAAGCTTCAGACATAATAAAGGATACAAATATGTACTCTAATTATTATGATCATTGATGCCATCGTGCATAGACTCACCCCAGTTAACATTGCACAATTTATAAAGTGTGAGTGAGAAAGCAGGACAGAAAAATGACTAGAGTGGGTAATCTGACACTTAGCTTTTTTGGTTTATTTAAGACCACAACTAGTCTACAGTGGTAACTGGCTTGTTACCTGTACCGTATGGTGGTTGACCAGTAATCCACTAATACGTAGTGACTGGGAAAGAGCTGGATGCTAAAATGCTTAAAATAAGCCAGCACATTATACAGGGTGAGAATCAGAAGATGTTATACAATATTCATGTTTATAGATTATTATTAATTATTATGGGTTATTATTAAATGTTATTATATGGGTCATTTTTCTTCCTCTTGATGTCGTTCATAGGAGGCTGGTGATTCTCCAGAGACAGGCCGTCTTTGCCTCTCAGCTGCCATCCCTGTGGATGAGTTAGCTGCCCGGGGGCCCAGATCCTTTCATATCCCCATGCTTGCCTGCTCTTGCCAGTCGCCTGGCTCGCCTGTCCAGGCTAAACACAGGTCGCTCCTTGGGGGGTACGTTATCCTCATTTCTACCTTCCTTTCATCCCCCCCTTCCCTTTTTTACAGACGGATAGTGGAGAAAATAATGGGAGGAGATCCAGAAAGGAGGCACACAGGGTATATGGGGGGGGGGTCCGGACAGCTGGCACCAGAGTGAGAACGGACACAATCTGTGGCACGGGCAGCCAGCAAAGAGGGACTGACGGGGACAGACTGGGATGTGAGCACGGACAGATTGGCGTGCCGACGCAGAGCCAGCCAGCTGGAGGAAGGCCATCCTGGGAGAAAGAAGACACAGTTAAAGTACATTAACGAATCCAGTGCTTCTCCAAAACTGGGCAAGCTGGTGGGCGTAAGTGGGCGGCGTGAGAAGAAGTGGTTTTAAGCATTAAGGGGTCAGAAACTGAAATCCCAAGTGCGTGATTGCCGTTGGACTGCTGAATAACTACCAGGAAAACAACTCTTCCTCATCACAAAAAAATTCCACTGCTTATACAGTGTGTCCAGTAGTGTCAATTTCAGTGCAATTAAATGTATAGTATGACAAGTGTCTGGGTATATGTATGCATGTATCAATAATGTAATTTACTAAAGGTGGAGGAAACGTACATATTTAAAGTTAGGAGAAGCACCCTTAATGTTGAGTGATTTAACTGCAAGAAGCAAGCTTAGCAACAGCAATAATATATGCATCCATTTTTCAGATGAAGGGTCACATATAATTAATATAAACACGTTAAAGCATTAACTGATCCATCAATTGCTTAAGTAACATGTAGAGTCCTTTCATGGGTCCACTATGGCTCTGATAATTCCAGCTTTGGTTTTTCCGATTTTTATCTAAACAAACAGACTTCAACTCCAAAGACTTGGTCTGGGGTGTATTCCAGGTTCACAGTTCTTCTGAAGTTACCTGGTACTTGAATCAGATACCACAGGTTTATTGGTCCCTCAAGGTTAAATGGCGCATGAAGACCCCCCCCGTTTTTGAACTTTTTTTTTTTATCTTTCACGGATCTGTGACTTAAAAGAAAGCCTGGCACAGGTCCAGCATTGATGTTCCTCTTCCTCCCACTCAGTCTCACTGTTAGTGAGAATATCTAGGTAAGATGGGGGGTGGCAGGTTTGCAAGATTATAACCCATATTCAGCCATTAAAAAAAGAGTCAGATTGCTAGACATAGCCATAAATGTTATGAAATCAGCTGCACCAAGGGCAGCAAACCTGTTTTTAAATATGAAACACATTGAAAAGTTAGCTTTGGTATTTACAATAATGTTTATCTTGCTCGGTCAGATATTAATTTCTTTGATATCGCTAATATCTCCCGACCAGGATACCATTGTGTGAACTCAGAATATCATGAAAACTGTTTCCCTCCAGTGACAAATTTTGAAATGCTAATCTCCTAAAAATTCGATATCAGACAATTACCGTATGAGTGCTTGCCAATTAATGGAGGACACAGCATATCGTTGTTTCCAGTTTTTTTTTTTCAGGCCATCTCCTTGAAATAGTCATTTAAAACAGTTATTTTTTAATTAAATCAATTCATTGTTTTACTTTAGTGCACACAAGAGGTCTTAACAATTCATGTAATTGAGACCAACCCTACCAAGGGGCACCTTACTTGATAACACCGCGGGATTCTGAACGACTGTTAATTTTAATACATTCTGTCATTCCAATTTGGCAGATGCTGTGCAACTTGCATTTCACAGCATTTGACTGTTAACAGCTGAATATACGCAGATGAAGGAAGCCACAGTCCACCTCTCTGCCTTCCCATCTCGGGGCTCTCCGGGAAAGGGCCAATCCCTGACCCTTTTTTAAAAACTTTGAGGCATCTTGGCATGTCTGCCGACAGCTGCCTTTGTTTTAATTGGTAGCTCTAGCATGAAACTGCTGTTTAAAATTTCATGTTAAATGTATTGCTTTATTGACAGAGAAGGAAAAGTATATTCAGATTAGAGTGCTGCATCCCCAGTTTGGACAGGTTACTGGTGACCTTGTGTGTACATGTTTCACGTTCACTGCTCTGTTCACACCTGGTTCTTCGTCACTTGAGGGATGACTTGGCTGTCGCTAGTAAACCAAAGACTTAAAGCACCTAAACAAAAGACCTTGAAAACATGGAAGGGTTTACTCCAGAAATGCCAGATACTAAATTTAGCATTTAGTCCCTTTTATATGCTTCTCATCACAAAGGAAGCGCTGGGAAAGGTTGGCCGAGGGAGATGTTCTGTCAAGCCTTTGAGACTTCCTGTGGCCTGGATGGGTGCAAGCTCTGCCTTCAGTGCCTTCTACCATCGGCGATAAGTCTTACTGAGGGCCCATCCCCGCCTTTCCCTTTGCAAGATCAGGAGTAACATGCCAGCAGATATATTTCACATCATTAGCTTCCATCCACAGCGCCTGTGCAGCATGGGCCGGGCGAGTCTTGTATATGATGTCATTAAATGCATCAGAGAGAGGATTTGCCAGAAAGAGGATTTTCATCCCGATGCATTACAATTGGGAGAGATTCTAAAAATGCTGTTAATCACTCAACTACAGCCGACAGATTGAGACTCAAATTCTCCAGTGCAAATCTGTCACACTTCGCATTTACCACAAAGTGGGGAGGGGGGGGCGGATCTACTGCATCCCCTAAGCGATTTATAGGGCACTGATGGTTTTTAGGCAGGGATCACCGCCTGCAGGAGCCACAAGCAGCTGTTCATATATCATGTGACTGCCACTTCTTTCGCACAGCAACAGAACTGCTGATCTATCACTTTTCTGCAACATTACACAAGGAATGCTCTGCATTTCATATGGATATGGACTACGACTGACTTTAAATTAATATACACGGTCAATAAAGATGCCGCTTTTCATCCCAACAAATTTCTCAGAACCTGCAAGGTCTGCTTGTAAGCATCTTTAGGAATCTCAGCCAACTCTTTAGCTAGAAGGGGGTAAATAAATGTGAGAGGGTACTGAAAATACAACCAGCAGTTAATCTATTTTTGTATTTCTCAAGGAAAAAAAAAGCTCATGAAATATTTATACCTTACAACTGTTTTTGAGGTCTGCTCCGTGTGCCCTGTCTCGGAGATTCAAATCGAGATCTATCCTGTATGACAGGGATACATAATTTATGCGTTTTACCACAGATGACCTTCTATTTATTTCTTTCTTTCGCCAGGAGTGCGTAAGGGACAAGCCTAGGTCCCATCTGAGAGGTTTCAGTGGCTCTGTCTTCGTTAGGTGCTGACAGCCTTGAGCTGGGAGGGAAGACAGGCCCAATAATGTGAGTGATGGCCACTGTCAGCAGACCAAACCCTTCAGCGATTCTTTTGTCTGTGAGTTTCTGAAGGCGTCCGGGAAAGTTTGGCTGCGTGCTATTTGGAAACTGTCCTTTCTTTGACCTGAGAATAAAGGCATGTGTGACCAACAAAGTTATATGATTTTTTTCCTTTTAATTTGGTGTATAACCTGCTTTACTATTGCAAGCAGGCCACTGTAAAAGGTGAACAGTACAGCTAGGTCCACTGCTAATGGTGAAAACCACAGTCACCCCCACCAGTCAGCATTACAACTATGTCCATTACTAATTATCAAAACTACAGCTAACCTCACTGGTAACAGTGAACACTACAGCCAGGCTCACATCTATCGGTCCCCAATGTAGTTGCACCTAATGCTGATGGTCAACATTATTGGAAGATTTACAGCTAATGATCAACAATGTAGCTACATTCAATGCTAACAGTCAACACTATAGTCAGGCCCACCGCTAATGAATATTAACGCAGCAACAGCCAGTGATAATTAGCAAACCTTGTTACGCTCACTGCTAACAGTCAACAATATAACTGCACTCAATGCTAAGCAGAACTATGACCAGGCTCACTGTTAATGCTTAAAGCTACCATTAGACTTGATGCCATAACTAGGATTATTTCTGACAGGCAAAAACTACAGCTCCTAATTAGCATGGATACTCTGCATTACAGCAACACACAATATCACATGCATGTAAACTAATCACCCCTCCATTGTCCTTAACTGTTCAACCAGTACAGGGTTATGGTGAGCTTTGAACCCGTCCCAAAAGCATAGCACAGAGGACACTTTGGACAAAATGACAGCTCACATTCCCACAAATATTTGTATTACTCATACAGGGAAAGTTAATAAGCAAAACATACTATATGTATAGAAATAGCTATTGGTCATGTAAGAAGTCAACATATTCAGAAGCAAAATTAAGCCATTTTCAATGACATGAAATGTGACATTGTAATGATTCAGAAGGCAAGATCCAACTGCAGAATCACACAGTTTAATCATAGTTAAAACAGGTAGGGTCAACACCAGAACAGTTAGGATTTCAAAAGGCCAATGGAGCATGAAAAATGTAGTCGCAGTCACAAGTAATAGGTCAGTTCTAGGGCAGAGCAAAAAGGAATCAGAAGTCAACCAACCAGGGTCATACACTGACAAATTCTCACAAACTAATGACCACTCATTAATGATTCCCAGAAACACAATACCTCCCAAGGAGGGAGCTGAACTGCAGGGCTAAAGTAGGGGATCGAACAAGGCACGGCTGGAACCTGCTTGATGATAATGAACGAGGTACAGCTGGTCAGTACTCAGGGGATGATGAACGGCAGTAGGTTGAAAGCGGCAGGTTAGAGGCAGAGTGGCTTGGTGTGGGCGTGTCAGACATAAAAGTAGATCGTCATTAGATTGATATTATTATACGATTAAGTCTGCTGTTTTACATTGACTGCTCTTTCACCAAAGCTGTGACTGTATCAGGAGCACCAGAGTCCTGGAATAAACTGGATGTATCGATTAGTTCCGTCGCAATAAAATCAAAACCATTTACTGCAGATTCAGCGTTCGCTGCAGAACTGCGGTGAGCAGGAAATAAAAAGATAAGAAAAAGGGGGGAAGCCTTAAATCCATTATGAATCTGGAACAAAATAAGAGAGATCTGTCACCAGGCAATGTCATATAATCGAGCTCAGTTTAATCTAATATCTCTGCATAATGTCGACCATTTTCCAGTTCTATTTTTGAGACCTACACTGTTTCGCGGTCCCGGGTAACTGATTCACTGAGCGTTTAAAGCTGGGTTTTTTCCCCTCTCCCTTTCATAGCAAAAGCCCGCAGTGAAAGCGTCACCCCGTTTATTGCAGCAGAGCGTTCGGCTGGAAGGCGAGAGCTCAAAGGCGCACCAGGCGTTTAGCCCGAGTTTCCGCTCCGGCTTTCATCCCGCAGCCAGGAGAAATATCTCCGGATGCCTTGTAAATAAAAATTACTGCTGCATCCAGACCTTCTCTTGCTCCACCAAATTACGCTCATTGGGGAAGACAGGAACGAAGCGTTTCTGTGTAATTGCCTCTTTCAAACAGCCAGGAGAGAAAAAAAAGACTAATATTTCGTTTGATTTTTGAAAGCCGCTATTACTGTAAACTACACACGGCCGGAGTATGTTTGGGGTAACTGGAACTCTGAAAATCACACTGCCTTTGTTCACGATTGATTAGTCGTAAAGTCTGGTTTGCCTTTGAGAATCCCACCGCTCCTATACTACCTGCTGTGCTATATTACTTTTTTCTCTTACAAACTGACGGCAGCGGCAAAGTGAGACATTGTGTCCCCCCCCCATCAGTGTTTAGCTCACTGTTATGCTGCAGGCAACAGGGGTTGGGGGGTGGGGGGGTTCATTGTTTATCTCGGCCCATTGGCAGGCCAGTGGACGGTTCTCCTGTCTCCTAAACCCAAGCCGACACAGGCAAGGCAGCGTCGTCACCACAGGTCACATCACAGCCTCCTGGGAGCGTTCCTGGTACCATGTGTGGGGCCACAAGCATCACGCTGCCCTGCACAAAGCACTGTGTGTTGTGTGCTGATGGGAGGGGCTGGCCATACAGGGCTTATCGATCAGGCCTCCCTGAATTGGCTATCGCTTACAACATGAGGTGCATCACAGAAAACTCCAGGCCTCTCCTTTTCTTCTATTACTCCACTCACTTTTACTCATTGATTTTGTTTCCCTCCACTTTCATCTTGGGTTTCGCCGCTTGCCCGCCCCCGTGGGGACCGCTGACGCCAGGGCTGTGTGTGCCGTTCCACCTCGCTCTCCCAAGCTCCAGGGTGGAAGTCTTTCCCTCCCCAAGCTTTTTTCATGGGATTTCCTCACTGACTCCAGTGTTTCTGTATCTATGTATTAGCATGCTCCATTTGCTACTGCTGCTCATTTGCTAATTGTTTTACGATATGGTGGTCTGTGTTATTTTTCTGCTAGTTATAGTTTGCTGTCATTTATTGTTTTGTGGTACCTATTGTCTGCCTTACTTATTAGTCCATTGTCTGTATTGTCGAATGCTGCGATTTACTGATATTCTTTGATGTACTGCTAACCATGGCTGGATTTCGGACCGGGACGGTGGGCCCTTTGCCCGGGGCCTCAGTGTGCATATGTGCACATGGAAATAAACTTGAAAGCCGTGATCATTTGACACACATTATCTTATATTTAATTTCTTTCGTGATAAAATATCTGCAGTGGCGAATATTACCGGTGCTGTGTAACAGTTCATCCCCCAGGACTTGAACCCTTTCTTCTCACTTTTTCATTTACGATGATGCCAGATTGAAAAAACTATTTATCGAGACAATAATTGAAGGGTCTGTCCACTCCGGCAGATGGGCGACGTTAGAGGGAATACGGGCAGAATTCCCCTTTGTGTCTTTTTTGACTAAGGTATGAAATTATGTGAATAACCTGTGTGAATGTATGGAGTGATTCGGCGAATTGCATTAATGAAAGGCAGCTTTCCAGTATATTAGTGTTATCTGGACTCTCAAAAGACTGATTAACCTTCTCCCACCGCTGGAATATAAATGCACTTTTTAATGACTATCAAGTGAGTCATTGTCATGTAAATTGACATAATGACATAATTGACATGGTGAATTAATTGGTTCGGCATATAATACATGCAACTGGGTATTATTCATGATCGTCGGGAATGACGGATTATTTTGTGTGGGGTTGGTAATGCACTGTTATCAAAGGCACACCTGGGACAGTCTTGATTTTACTTACCTTGCCTGTTAAGGACAATGATAACAAAGAGTGACATGCTTTCTGAGGGCCGGCAGCAGCAATTAAGCCCTGGAATGAGATTTTTGAATTATTCAGATTTGTCACTGATGGACCGACTTTTGTCTCAAAGCTCACAGTGAAAAAAGACACAGTGAATCCCAGTCTGCTTGACTCTAAGGTCAGTGTATACATCATTAATCCGTCTCAAATTGCCTAAAAATGGTTCACCTTGCCTTTCAGATTTGCTTTTCGCAGTTCTGTTCTGGAGTCTGTTCAGTTCATTAGCTGACATATGTGCACTATTGCCTTGTATGTCCAGGGTGGGGGGTTTGAATCCCACCTCTGCTCTCCGTGTTCTCGTGGGTGTGTCCTCCGGGTACTTCTGTGTCCACCTGCAGTCCAAAGGCATGCAATTTAGGCCGATTGCGATCTCTAAATTGTCTGTCGCTTGTATGCATGCATATGCCTTACAGTAACTTGGCATCCCATTCAGGGTGTGTCTTGGCCCTGTGCTGCCTAGCATAATCTCCAAGCCCCTCTGCTACCCTGCTTGGGAGAAGTGGTTTGAAGATGCATTGTACTGTTTCAGCAGATAGGTGGAATAAAGATTGAAATAAACCCTGAAAAAATACAGCTGGTTTATATAATGTTTGAATGCAAATGTGGTGTTTGGAGGGTATTTATATATATATGATGCTTTGAAATGCAGATAAGCATAATGTGACATGATATAACCCCTGTAAGGTTTTCCTTATGCTGTTGGTCCCCTTAAAATACATTTTAGTAATAAGGACACCGGTGTTTGTCCTAAAGGTTTAAGTCCCAGGAAACTGATTTCGAAGTTTGAAGGGGGCGAAGCCTCATCTGGGGCATTACCTTCAGTATAGGCTCACGCTGGTATACCGAAGCTGATGCACAGAAGCGGAAAGAGCATGTTGACCGTTTTAGTGTCCTTCCCGCCACCTCTGTGTCTTTAATATGCATATGAAATGCCGACGGAGACGGCTCAGGTCGGCAATAGACCAGTGGTGACATACTTAAACGGTGACTTCTTTTATTAAATGCTCCAAAAGAAGCAAGCTGTTCCAAGGTGGGGGGCTTACAGAGTGAAGGAGAGCATGTGGTATGTGTTTGGGGGAGGAGGGGGGGAGGGGAAGAGAGCTAGCAGCAAACGAGATACCACGAAACAACAGCTAATGTTGTGCTCCTGTGTGGGACGGAACAAGCCTAAATAACTCCGCCAGTGCAAAGATCAGGTGAGACCGCAAATTGTTGCGGTCATCTGACTTGCATTCCTGAGATGGATGCTTCTCCAAAATCATTTGTACACTGGGATTCGATTTCAGATTATTCGTTGTCACAAAGCAGCGTGACTAACTGGCATTATACACTGAAACATATTGTTGCTCTTTGACAGCCTCTTTACAGAGCGTGCGTCTCTTTGCTCCCCCCCCCACCGCGTCCTCTCGGTCAAGCTCATGATGCGAAGCCCACACAGCCAGGCCTGGATCCGGGCTGTTATGTAAATGGTCAGTTTGTTCAGGAATCGACTGAATAATTCATCGCTTTGTGGAAAGCAAGGTGCCCTGTCGCCCACTGCTGTGAATGGGTCGTGCGTGCACTGACACACACACACACACACACACACATAGATTTACTCACGCTGACATGACCCAGATGAGCCCCAGTCCTGAGGGAGGATGAGATACAGTAAGACATGCCTTTAGGAGGTTAAAATGTCTTCTCCTGTGCAATACATGCAGTATCACCATATGAAAGTCAGTAGTTGTTGGATGCTGGTATCTCTAGTATGCCGTATTCCTCTGTGGGAAGCAGATACCACCCGGGGAGCATATGCTCACTCTTGTGGTACGATCTTGCAAACAAGCTTAGAAATATTATTTTTGTTTTGCGCGCTGGGTGTTCGTTTCGCTCAACAGGTCTAGTGCGTTTGTCTCCGATGCAAACTCAGAAACTGAGGTTTCCCACTGTAAAAATAAAGAAACAGAAGATAACCAAATGGGCCCCAGATGTTAGCACTGCGTGGCTCATTCTGGAGCTGGGAAAATGGCCACGGCTGGGACATCCGGATGCTCATCAGTAACACCGTGGGCAACATTATGGCAACGCGCTAGAGCTTACGGTGCTATCCATTGGGAAAACGACATGGGAAATATGGTCTGCTCTACTCCAGCGGCCTTTATGGCTTGGGGTGAGGAGATGGGCACCGTCAGGAGTCCGTGTGGATGTCTGTGAGGTTGCCGGATTGAATTTCGCAGCTGGCAGAATGACCATATAACCGCCTGGCCCTTGAGAAAGACCCATACCCATAAAAATTGTTCCAGGGGCACAGGATGAATGGCTGACCCTGTGCTTTAACCCCAAGCTTTGCTCTCACTTGTCTCACGAAGAGCAAGATATGCAGCATTTTTTAATTCCTATATGATTATATAATGGGCAAATAAAATATCTATTGATTTTATTCTCTGAGGTGCACCGCTGTTTGGCCCCAACACTTACAAGGCCTGTAATGGTGGCTTGGGAGGGTTAAGTTGACCACATGTCAGAGGTCTGCAAGTTGAGGAGATCTCCAAGTGTGGCTCTGTATGACATGCTGTGTGTCACACTGGGTTTGGCACAGAGTGTTTTGGAGGACCACAAATGCTATGTGCCGGCAGCCCAAACTCGGCATGTTGAAAGCACCCGACCTGGCTGTGAAAAACAAGGTTATTAACAGGTTATACTGTGGCACTGTCCATCCTTTGGGATGAAAAAGATTAACTGCACCAAAGACATTGATTCTGTCCCAAGTTTCTGTATTTTTATTGCAAAATTATGTTTATATCACTTCAGTTTAGCACTTGCTAAAACTGGTTAAACAGGTTTTGCTTGGAATGTCATTCATGATGATATAAGTTTTTATCTTAAACATCTGAAAATCATTGTGCTTCTCTTTCTCTAATGCAGTTTCAGAGTACAGTTTAGTGTGAAATCTTCCTTAAGTCAGTTAAAATTCAAAAATGTCTTACTCAAGTGTTCAGACAAAGATTTCTGACACAGTGTGAGGGCAGAGGACCAGGGAAGAGCTTTAAAATCCCTGGCTCAGTCTAACTGGCTCCAGCTGAGTAACGCAAAATTCGCCACAGCGTGCTGGCTCGCATGGCCTCCAGCACCCCTCACTACGAGGCCTCCGGGCTAACGGTGGTGGGCCATGGAATGGCACTGGCTCGCGAGTGAAACCTGTGTTGGCGCCTCTCCGAAGGCTCGGAGGGGGTGGCGCAATATATATGCTAATGCAGTTTGTATCCGTAGATGAGGATGATTACATTCAGATGAGTCAGATGTCGAACAGGCAGGGGGACATCTTATAAACCCTGTTGCAGCTGTTTCACTGCAGGAACGTTGTCGCAGGAGCTGGCCAGAGCCTTCTTTGAGCGACCCTGTTTACCCTCTCTGTCACAGCTGGCCTCCCTCCTCAGTTTGACACCCCAGAGCCTAGTTCTCCACCCTACGAGTCGGTAAACCCAAACAGATGAAGGTGTCAACACCACATACAGTATCCATTTTCTTAACGTAAATGCAATAGGACAGCCAGATTCTTTTGCTCTTCTGATCGTCTTCCCACATTTCCGTTTCCTAGCCAAGGACGACTGTATGCTCTTGGCTTCAAATGCGCCAATGTTCAGGAGAGCCCTTCTTAAAAATCCTTATTTTCTTCTATGCACTCACATTCTCAGCCCAATAGCTGAGATGTTCTAAGCAAATCTGGCATTACGCGCTCAACCCTTTTAACCTAAGCCTCTGATTCGTAACTGTTTCCTCAGCAACAGTCTTGTTGGGGAAAATTCTTCTGTGACTCAACACAGATCCCAGAGACTCAGGGAGTGATATCCAAGAATCCACAGGGGATACTCAGCCATTATGTTGTTTTGCAATTTGCCGAATGCAGATGTTTCAACGGTGCACAGGATAGACGCCACTACAGTTTGGGATACGCAAAGCAGTGGAATCTTGTGCTTTAATCTCCAGCTTCACCAAAATTTTCCTTAAAACCAGCGGGGAGCACGTGACCCTTTGCGACCATCACTCTCAGCCATGGCAGAGTTCCTCATGGAGACAGAGGAGGTAAAACAGAGGATGGAGACAGATCACAGATAAAAACAGTCTACCGCCTCGATCTATTTTGGCTCCCCTTAAGCCAGGCCTTTCCTGTTCACCAGACCTGTTGCCAGACAGCCCTTTCTTCAGCAGGATGATGGATGCTTAACATTACATTTTCTGTCCCGCTTTATTATTAGCCCACTGCCTAAAAAAGTCTTCAATTGACTTTTTTGCAAAAATGAATCATCTACAACATAACTACAAACAAATTAATGAAAACTGACTGTTGGAAATGGCAACGTCAATTTAAGAAAAGCCAGCCTATGTAAACGTTGGGGGATTATTCTTTAATCGGGCTCAATGCAGACTTCTGTATCCCAATCAATCTTTTTTAAAAGGCCCCAGTATTGACTCATAGAAGTGACTATTGTGCAGGCATTCATTTATTTGCCGACTATTCAATTGGTTTAAGAATGACAAGTTTCCAATTAGTCCCATAAATAGCTGTATCCATTTAGCTAATTGCCTAATATCTGCAAATTTCCTTTTAACCTCCATGTTGCATGCAGACGAGAAGATACCCAGGCACTCACTCAGAGGCTGTAAAGCCCCACCCCCAACTCCTTGTGCCCATGCTGAGGCGATTGTGGCCCGCATGGCCCAGCTTCATGTCTGTGACATCGGGGCAGGACTTCCCAGGACTTGCCCTCTGAGTCCATAGTGATGATACTCAAACATGGCTTTCAGAAAGCCTGTCTGGCTGACCTGCATTCAGAGTGACATTTTTTATATGCTTTTGTCTTAGCAAAAGGAAGAATTTATCTTTCTAGACCATTTTCCTAAGTACTAATTTACTCACATGAATACACACATTTGATTATATTTTTATTGTACAGGCACTATGGGTTTCTGTACCTAGCTGAAGGAAGTGGAATACTCTGGAACATGTCAAATGCAGAAAGGGCACATTAAAGGATATAGTTTACAGCAATGTAATTTAAAAGCACATCTCTGACCGTGACCAGGATAAGTGGTTAGGATATGGAATGAAGAATTTTAAAAGACCATAAAATACTCATACAAAATGAAGTTGTGTTGTGTTGATTTTGGCTGCCGTGTGGTTAAAGTATGCTGGGTGTCTTTGACTAGTATTGCATGTCCTTGGAGCTTTATGATTTCTTTTTGTGTGCCAGTTCACCGGCAGCTCCCTGTTCACCTGCCTGCCTGGTGGACCTCTCAGGTTTGTTGAGCTATCAGGCAGCCTCTGCCCATGTGGCTTGTTCACAGGTCGTGGCGTCGCACTGAGACAGTCTTTCAGTGAGCGCAGCTTACTTGCATGATTTCCACACTGGTGGTGGTGAGGGGGAGGAGTCACATGCACTCTTCTCGGTGAGCTAGGTGAGCAGCATGGTCCCCGCTTTGGAGCACCAAAGCTTCTGGGCAGCGATTGGCTCTCTGGGGCTGACGGAGCTGGAAAGAGCTGTCGCGTGACGACCATATGGCACACTCCTCCTTGGGGGTCGCGCTCAGCCGAATGTTGGAGAAAAGAAGAAAGGAGGACAAAAATGAGAGATGGAGAAAGAGCATGCAGACTGATTACGCAATGCTCCCTTCACTGCTACTACCTTGAAACCTTTGGCTGGCTGTTCCTCTTGGCTGTGCTTTGTGCATAAATAGCATGAATAATCATCGACTAGGAAAACGACGGGCGTCTTGTTAAGGTTCAGTGTTTCCCCTGCCATACCAGAGCAACACTGCGAGTGTTCATTTTAAAAATGTCTTTTTTTCTTACTGAAGTGCTTTAGTCCCCCCTTTTCAAGTACTCTGAAAAACCTTGCAGCAGCATAAATCCGACCAGTGTTTTCCGGACGTGGAGCCCGTAACCATCCTTATCATTGAGACTGCGATAAGGGTGTGGATCAGTCCTCCATGGATTTCCTTTGACATACCAATGCGAGGTGGGTCTCTCAGCCAGCACATGCTTATTTGAACTGGGCCCTGATGGCTGAGCTGTACCTAGCTCCCTCCCCAAGAGGTGTTTTCTTGGGATACATAAAGGCACTGGTCACGTCCAGATGGAACGGAAACATATGCAGACCCTCCAGAATGCCAGGCACGTTCCAGATGATTAACGTGTCATTCTGCTATGTGCCGCCGAAATCTTAGCTTACATGTCACTAAAGGAAATAAATAAAGGGAGATTACTGTTTGTGACAAGTAATGATGATTACCAGAGGAGATTATTAAACAGCCTTATATTTATGCTTGCATGCAAAACTCTAAGAAAAAAAGAAACATTTTTTATTATTCTTTTTAAACATTGTCATTATCGGCAGCATTTCCTGTTTGCTCTACAATCTGATGCATTAAAAAACCCAGAGCGAAATGTTTTCACCAGTGTAAAGCTTTGGCAGGAACAATGAGTCATTGGCAAACCGTCACAGAAGAAATTTACTCAAAAATGTTTGCCAGCTGGTACCATAATAAGCCCATGATTTGATTTATGAACACAGTGACACGGGCTGCCACATACTGTAGCATCGCCACAACTCATCAGAATAATCATTTCTGCGTTCATTAGCATGTGTTTTACTGGCGCGTCAGCGAGGCTTCAACTTTGCTAAAACTTTACATCATCAGTGTTTGTTTTTATTGGTCTTCTTTTCATTTTACAGTTGAAAAGCAAATCCATGTCCTTTTCTTTAGCCGCAATATTTGAATTTATTGCAGGTTCCATGCCGTGAGGCCTGATTTAGTTTGCTGGTTAAATCCTAGGTCAGACACTACCTGTGTCCATCCATCCATCATCCCAGTTAGACAAACTGACTTATTGGAAAGGTGGCATCCTATGAAGGTCCTGCATAGAAAGTCACTTACCTTTTCAGTATGACCCATTCACTGCCAGTGCTTGATGCTGAAGATTGCATGGCTGTGTGCTTCATTATACACCTGTATAAGCAAAAGGCATGTAAATAATAAAGAATTCCTCATGCTTTCGGCTCTTTATTATAAGACATGCACCTGTTCGCTGTCTGTCATTGAAACTGCAATAATTGTTGCACATGGTCCAGGGTCCATTTCTGGCTGAAATCTAGCATATGATAAAACACTTTTGTGGGGGTTGGGGGGTGTAGTAAACGGAGAGGAAAGCGGGATGTAGATGGAGGTATGCCAGGGACAGCGGGGCTTGTCCGGCCTGGCCCAGATCCAGCTGCCCACCTCATTGAGGTTTAGATGAATAGACAGAATGTGTGGAGGGGGCCTCCAACTCGCAAACAAAAAATTCATGTGGACAACAGACATTTTGTACAGCAAACAGGTGCATCCAAATTATGTTCGATCCCGATCGCCTATATGAAGCCCAAACGGGCCTTCGAAAGGCTGCCGTGTTTATTTACCTGTTCTGAATTATAAAATCAATATCAGCAGGGGGTTATAACCACCTGTGAGAACAGACAGATATATTCTGTTTTCCGGGAAGTAAATGGTTTGCGGTTCCATTTGCTGCAGACGTGGTAGGTGTGTGCTGAGTGACTCGGGGGGGTTAGTGTGGACGTCAGATCTTTAATAAGAAATGAGGCTGTGTTCCAGAGATTGATGCGACCCATTTGGAAATACCATGACACTTTAACTGGCTGATACGTATTACTAGCGAACATAAATAGTGTGACTTTTTTTCTGGTGATGAAATCGTTAATAGGGACATGAACCATTAATTAAAGATCACAGTGAATTAAACTTTGTAAGTTTTCTCCAAAGAAATATTATAGTGCATTGGGACACAGGATGTTAATTACTTTTATTAACTTTTGAAAAACTTAGAAAATAAAATACGTCTTTTTTAATAACATTTCAGACATGAAAAATTATGGATTTCCTAGCACACTGAAGTGGCACTTTTTACTGCAAAGGCAATGCGATAAAACATGAGCAAACATGAAGATAGGGTTAAATTAGCATGTTACACATACATACATTCATCCATGCACTGACCCACGTATTTTCATCTGCATATCCTAGTCAGGGTTGCAGGGAGGCCTGGAACCTATCTCAGACAGCACAGGGCATCAGGCTGGGGTACACTGTATAAATATGGGATAGACAACCTATATGTGGTGATAAAAATGACATTATTCCACGTGAATAGAAATGTCACATAACACAAATGCAGACACATCTCAGTGTGTTACTTATATACTGAAATGAAACATAAGCACGTTACATATATGTTAATATGTCAAATATTGACACAAGTGTCTGTCCTCTCACCACTTCCTTCTGCTGACTCTTCGCTGCTACTGAGGACTGGTTTGAACCTTGCGTTGCTTAGTTACAACGCATCATTGTTCCTTTTCGTGCTCTCTCTGGTGGTGACGGGATGTCTGGGAGCAGACCGTGGGCATTTAGGAATTGAACCCACAGCATGGGTTCCTCTACACCACACACCAGCTGAGCTTACAGATTCATCACTGCCACCCCCCCCCCACACACACACACACACTTTAAACTAACATGTCACTTGACCACATGCACCTCGAACAAAAGCCTCTAAATGAAATTAATGTTGCTGCCTGATCCAGCCGTGAATACCTAAGTCTCTAAGTGATTTAGCTGCTGAAATTCACTTGTAGGGTATTTGCTTAGAATTATGAACTGAGCCAATAATTAGCCAAAAGAAGGAGGGATTGTTTATAGCAAGAGGGACAGGGCTGTACCTGACTGTAGGGGGAGTAGAAGTGAAAAATGCCCATTCCCTGAGTGAGTTCGGCACCCAGTGGTCCTCAGGGAGGCTGCCTCTCGCAGATCACTATGTTAGATGATGGATGAGCGAGGGAGAGCATGTGGTCAGTCTCTTCGATGTGCAATCTCCTCCCTACCTGATCCATGTGCCTGTATGCTACGCTGTGTGTGAGCGTGTGTGTGCGTGTGTGAGGGAGGGATACAGCAGGAGGGAGAGAGAGAGAGAGAGATAGAGAGAGAGCAAGAGATAAAGTGAGAGAGGGGCTGCTGCATCCTGGTTGGCTGGAGCAGCACGGCTGACTCAGTGGATCTGGACGGGCTGAGTGTGACAGATGCACTTCTCTTCCCGGCCCCCTGCCATTGGCTCCGCGCACTGGACCGGCAACGCGGGGCGCTCTATAACGCCATGCCAGCCTCCGCCGCGGCGAGTGGAGCGTCCCCCCCAGCAGACCCCTCACACCGAGCGAACAGAAGCAGCAGTGGCTGCAGCGGAGGAGCTACTCCAGAGTGCGGGCAGGACTGAGAGGCAGCCTGAGCTGAGCTGCGTGGGAGAGGCGGGGATCACGGAGCACGCCGACCGATCTCCTCTGCTACTCCGTGCTGGGATGAGAGCTCGCCCGCCCCACCCCTGACTCCAGCACCGACCCATGGCTCTACCAAACAGGAGTGAAGAGGGCTGGTGCTGACGAGGGAAGTCTCCCGCATCCTCCCAGCTCGAACTCTGAGCCCCTTGGGCTGGACTTCTGAACTCTGCACGACTGGACCTCCTGAGCTCTCTGCTACACCCAGCTGGCACTTTTGAGCTCCCGACTGGGACTTTTAACCTGTCTCTCGGGACTTCGAGCAGGTGCCTGATGGCGTGTTACTATATTGTTATCAGCTCCACGCACCTCAGCAATGGTCACTTTCGGAACATCAAGGGAGTTTTCCGGGGACCCCTCAGCAAGAACGGCAACAGGCACCAGGTAACTACCACACACTCTTCCTCTCGCACCTGGTGCCGGGGTGGGGAAATGTGGAGGTTGGCTGAAAGGAAGTGAGGCAAGGGGAAATCGGGGGAGGCGGGTAGTCTGTAATCACGACAACCGAAAGCATCTGAGAAAGTTGAACGTTCGAGCATGCGGGTGGCCCCGCCACACCTGCAGGCGTGGGGCGCTGGGCTCCCCCGATACTCACGACAAGTGCAGGCATGAGCTTTACAGGTGGCAGGAGAGGTTGACTTTATGGTCAGTGACAGAGTCAAAATTCCCAACAGATGGAGGGGAGATGATTTTAATCTCCGAGCACGCGGTCGTAAGTGTTGTCTGGGGATTGAGTCTTAATAGCTCTTTTAGGGGCTTAGCCTGATGTTAATCTCTCTGTTTCTCAATCCGAGACTCGCGCGTCATTCCCAAATGCATTACACATTCACACACACAAGCCGGGACACTGGATTTATTGAAAAATATCTGTAGTACATGAAAAAGAAAAAAGAATTCAGTTTCCTAACTTAAGTGGAATTGTGCTTTCCTTTGCGTCTAGTTTGTCTGTTCTCAGGTGGTTTTGTGTGCAATAAAAAAGAAAAGAAAACATTGAAATACGGAAAGAGCAGCATCCCCAGGGTGTAATTTAATTAAAACACTGCGATCCCCAGAGGATGCTTGCAAACCTTTAAAGCTGTGATAACAATGAATGCCGTCCATCATAACCTCCCCATCCCTAGTACAGGACGATCCTGGCATCCTCCCCTCTGGTTTTATAGTTCCAAAGTATTAATACACAGGGCAGCAGAATATTCCTTTGGAACCTCACATATGGCACCTGGGTGGGGAAAACTGGGCCCCCCCACAGTTTGAACTCAACGCACCATCTCGGCCTGGCCCCACCTGCCACATTGTTGAGGCACCAACATGTAAAATCCAGCGGTTTGGGGCCTGAGAGGGGTCCCGCACCTACCCCAATCTGCCACCCGATGGTGACATCTGGTTCCTTAAACATCCCCGGAGGTCTCCAACCTGACATCCCTGAAATGACTTTTTGCAGCCCCTTCATCGATACATGTCCTTCTCCTAAGGCACACTACAGTGGGGGGGTTAGCCACTGGACATGGGCGTGGCCCGACTGCCCCGAACCCTGGGAACTGCCAGCATAGACACATATCCCCCGGGGAGACCCCCAGCACCTTGGCCATTTGATACTATGTAGAATCATTCAGGAAAACCCACCCCCCAGCATCGGACGCTCACACTGCCTGCCAGCACTGGGGATCTGGCCAGGAGCCACCTGTTGATCGGTCACAGGGTGCTGAAGCTTTGTGTGTGTGGGTTGGGGGAGGCTTGTAAAGGAATTATTCAGACACTGAGCCTTTGTTGTTATCTGGCAGGCGTTTGGGGGGGAGGGAGTATGTTGGTCTTTGTTTCCGGTCTGCCTGTGAAACAAAGGAGACCCTCTGGGGTTCCACCAGAGAGTGCAGACCTTCCCTGTGGTGGGGAGCCTTAGCCTGAAGGTGCCCAACTGCTAGCATTAGTGAGCCTTTTGCTTCAGGTAGTCTTTCTGTTAAGCCACTGGCCAGAGGGAGGTCCGTGCACAAGTCAACGGGGGTAGTCGGAAGGCTTTGGTCCTCAGGTAATACTTCTCGCAAACAAAACATGCCGTTTTATCTCAGTAAAATCAGAGGAAGACCACAAAAATGAGTAGGGTAATTTGTGGATGTTGAAATCTGTCAACATAACTTCTACAGCCTTGTGTTCTTCAAATCAGGAATTTGAAATGACTCGGTTGAAAGGTAAACTGAACATTAAGGGTTAGTTAGCATAGCCACTCTCGCTGCATGTGTGAATTTTTTTAACAGAAGTAAGAGCAGTTAAGAGCACAGGGCATTGCATGAAAAGTAGCGCAGCCCCCTGTGTTTACGCTGCACTGCCGTGTCTCGGAGGGGCATGGCCACCTGCTGGACCTCCTGCTCACTCACCGTCCTCCTTTTGGCATCCTTTTCCAGTTACCTGCACCGCACAATCATCATGGCCCAAAGCTCACACCTTTGACAGTGTGATGTTTCTACCATGCAATGTTTCATTAACCATAATGAAGATTTACTGTCATGTTACAAATCAACATACACTGTAGCTCTATACCAGGTATGATATAGTCTAAGAATTAAACATTTACATTATGGGACTGGTTTGAGTACTGTGGTGTAGTTTAATGCAATGGAAATATAAATAGGACTTTCTTAAATATTTGCAATGTTTTTCATCAGTAGTTGAATATATTATGCATGTAAATCGTAATTCTCAAGCGATAGTTAGAAGCCTTAATGAGGCTCATGTTTTCATAGGAATTGGGACTGAAGTGATTTTGGATGTGTTTTTGAGTACATCCTGTGCCTATTTGTATATTTGAAGAGCCCCTGTCATGCCACAGATGCACTGTTTCAAACCAAAAAAACAACTCCTCAGAAACACTCCCCTCTTCCCAAACACTGCAGAGCTCAGGGTTCGATTCCTGCCAAAAAAGTCACACTGCAATTAAGTTTATTTCTCTAAGCGGCCACAGAGAATATAGGAATCGCTTTTCGATGTTACCCCAAGTCTTCATCATTGGGCTGCCCCCATTGCTGCAGTAACAGCAGCTCGTCCTCTAATTCCCGTGACCTCTTCAGAGACTGCAACATCCACGATAGCTTCCCTTTAATTACTCTGGCTTTCGTTTGGTGCATCTTTGCTGCTCGAGGCAATGTTTACATACGACTGAGCGTCGGCAGCGTTCAGCGGAAGCACGGGGGGAACACTTCGATTCCACAAGCGTTTACATATGTAAACTCGATGCGCCCCCGCTGCATTCTGGGTAATGTCAAGCCCTGCCTCTTTCTCATTAGCTCTAAGGCACCCTGTCTGTTCCAATGAGGGCTGCTCCCTATAAATTCTCTACCCGCTAATTGCAGGCACTGTGCTGCAATGAGAGCCAACTGGGGGTGAGGAGGGGGGACTGCGGATCCTCCCAGAGCCCCACAAAAGCGGCTTGATCAGACAAAATGCAGGCTGGGCCTTTTGCCTGTAGCTCGATAGACAGGAGCTTATTAGTTTTGTGGAGAGTGGCGATGATTAGGTCCCGCCTGCCCCTCCTTTGAAAGGAGGAACTTCCTTGGGCGTCAGAGGTTAGAAAAAAAAAAAAAGATCTAAATTGCGCAAGATCTCTGGCCGGAATGTTGCCCCAATTAATTATCAGACAAAATTGTGCCAGAGCTTCCCAAGCTGTCACCACAGCTTGGCCGTGGCCTGTGATTAATGCCTATAGGCCCAAACGGCACAAAGATGTGGGGATTCTGGGTAGAAAGTTAGCCGTCCGGTTCATTCTCTCTCTCCCGCAGCCGTACACTATCAGCCAGAAAGGGAAGCAGTGCTATGTTGCTAATGCAGAACTTATACATGCTCCCTCCTCATGCTTTTATATAGGACCGCCCCCCCCGCCCCTTGCTGTTTGGAAGGTGAGGTGCCTCCCACAATTTGTGAAAGCCTCCTTGTTGTTTTCTTGTGTCTCCTGTAACCGAGCTGCAAGGCCACCTGCCTTTCTCTTGCCATCTAACATCTCAATACTTCTGTGTGTGCGTATTTCTGTGTGTGTGCAGGTGCGTGTATGTGTGTGGCCACATGTCTGCAGTCGAGCCGTACCGTGTTCCTGGAATGGGGAGGGGGCGTAAAAGAGGCAATTCATTTCACTGAAGGAAAAAAAAAAAACGCAAGTTCCACAGATTTAACAACGATGCCGTCTGATCAGCGGCACGGCGCCCTCCGCATGCGGAAAGTGAGAGGTGCGAGGAGAACCCGGAGCCTTATGAATGTGCAAATCCTCTCTCGTCTCCCACAGGGCCTGCAGCTCTCATGCTTATTCCCAGAAAATACTCCCCTGGATAAAGAGAGCATTTACGAGTCAAAAAAAATCACAGTGGGCTTTTTATTGTGGGCCTTCCGGTGTATCATAATACCAAAATTACACACTATCACAATGGCATTAGCCATCCATCTAGCCCCCCCCACATGCCCCCGCAAATCTGAAATGAGATGTTTCATACCACGCATGAGGGAACACATCGCTGCTGTTGTTGTTGTTTCCCATCATGACTATTTAAATGTACTGGGTCAAGGAGGAGTATTTCTGATTTGGTTTGTGTTTTTTTTGTGTTAGTTTCACTCTGCAGGCATGAAAAATTTTACCTGACCACAGTGCGAATCAGCGGCTAGTTCATGGCGGCCCCTTCGAAAAACATGCCACGCGGATCGAGCCGCTCTCTGCGTTAAAAATGTCAACACTCCTGCGTAGGCGTGTGAAAATACCACTTCTTCACGAGGTAGCCGGCCTTGTGTCGGAAGGGGTGGCTTCCAGAAAGCTGACCTTGCCTCATTGCCCCCCCACCACCACCCCAGGGTCAGTCATTCTCCATGGTGGCGGATTCCTGGACAAATCCTCCTCTAATCTAGGGAGCGTGTTTACAGCTTTCCAAAATCTCCTTGCCTGCCCCCCCCCCCCACCACCTTCCTCTCCAGTTAATAATGCAGGAAACCAAATAAGGAGAAAGCAAAAAAACCGATGAGGAGTCGGCGTCGTGAGTCCGCTGCAGCCAGGATAGGCAAAGAGGGCCCCGCGGTTCTGCCCGCAAACGAGAACATTCCCAGCACTCCCCCCTGTGAGTCACAGCCATTTGCTGTCAGTGGACTTGGCTACTAAAAGCATCAGCGTTTACTTCTCTGTCAGCGGGTGCCTGTGTCGTTTCGCAGGGCACTATTTCTCCCGGAAGTCGGCAAGAGGGGAACAGAGGGTGTGGAACTAGTTCATTTTCCCAGCATTCCAAAAAAGAATGGGGCTCTTCTCCATTTCTTCCCAACCACCCGCACCACACACAATCACAGATGTGGAGGCGTGCGTAATGGGCTGGCTGAGGCGTGACGACTCTCCGGCGAGAGGCCCATACGTGACATGTTCTCCCGGAGACCATACGGTCATGTGTTAACCGTGTAGGTGTTTGCATGCCTCCCACGTCCCTCAAACTGGAGGAATTTTAAAGCGCTCAGCGACAGCCATGCCAGTCAATTAGTCTCCTTTCCCAGCTCCCGCGCGCGATAAAAAGCCCCCGTCGCCAGGCGTAATGAGGCGATCGCTGCGTGCTCGATTTCTGTCTGAGCGTTCTTCTCATGTCCTGTTTTTTTAAAAAATTTTTTTCTTTTGCAAAGTGGGGTAGCGCCTGTTGCTCGCCACGCTCCATCTTTTTCGGCGACCGGCACTTGGGCATTCGTTGGAGGGGGCAGTTAATTATTTGAGCACTCCTGGCCTTTGCTCAGTCTTCTCACTCACCTCCAGATGGCCCCGTCGTAGTGCTCTATCGACGGACACTCCCTCCTGCCTCAACCTTCAGCAGCCCTGCCCAGGATGCTCTCAGGATGCCTGCCACTACCCTCCGTGCCGCCGAGGAGTTAATTATTCAGCGCCAGAGGCAAGGCGTCGTTAATAGAAATTTAGATAATCATTTTATATATAAGTAAACACACTTGTTTTCCCAGGTGGAGAGAATGTGTTTGGTAGGTTGTTCTCCGTCAACTGATTTTGATCCCTTTTCTCATGGAGTAATTTGTCCATAAACGGCATATTTTTTTCCATCCGAGCCGGAGTGTAAGCGGCCGTGTGTGTGCGTGTGAGCACTCTGTGTGCATTTGACGTGTGGTGGAAGTGCGGAGAGGCCAACGGCATCTCGACTATGGGAGACCTGGCACTCGAATGCCGGTACTTTGCGGCTGCAGGCAAGTAGCTGTCAACAGCAAGCGAGGTCAGCGACTACAGGGTCTGCGTGCCGGCATATAAAAGCTCTCCTCACTACCACGCAATACCACTGCCTGGACCGAATACCCCCAACAGGGCCCGAGATATTCCATGGTGCTCCTTTTGTGATCATTTATACCCAGTTTCAGGATGGACAGCCTGTGCCGTGGTTTAATGGCAGATACACGAACTGTGAGCCAGGTATGTGTTTTTCAAATTGTGCCATTTTACCAGGCAAATCTGTGTCCATATTCTCTAAGAGCAACGAGAGTCTTTTAAAGCAGCAGTTGTTGTGTCTGCACTAGACAGAAGTGGCAAAAAAAGCTTAAAAAATAAAAATTAGTCTAAATAATATTACCAAATACAGTAGCATAAGCAAAGGAAATAATAATAAGCAGATGTGGGAAAATCAAGCAACTCCTATGTTAGTCTCCCAAAGGAGCGGTGGTGAGTTTTGCCACCAATGTTGCGCTCAGCTGCCGTGTGGTTTCCCTTTGCGCCCTTCCCAGTGTGTGAGGAATTAAACCCAGCCCATTTCCAGGAGAGATGGAAACCACAGTAATCCCATGCTACTGGAGCTCTGGAGTGCCGTGTTACCCCCTGGAGTGGAGTGGAATGGAGTGGGGTGGGGTGCTCGCGTGCGTGGAAGAGGAAGTACAGGTGGGAGGCAGCGGCCAGAGCAGGGGTCTGGGATCAGGCACCGAGTTGCCAGAGTTTTCAAAGGTGTACATCTGCACAGGGTCTCCATGCTGGCATTGAGTCTCTATCCAGTTATTTAAGGGTGTGTATGTGGGGGTGTGCAAGGATATTTGAGTTTTCAAATTAAATCTCCCCAAAAACAGTAATTCCTTGGTTCCCCGTGTGCTGGGGAGCTTCCCATTTAAACAGGCACATTCCTCAAGAACTTTTTTAAGTGATGAAGGTTCAGGGACTGTACTTGTTTAAAGGGTGTGGTGAGTGAAGACTCCACAAAGACAGGCTCCTGAGCATGGAACAAGCAGAATCCACTGCCCCCAAGTTAAACACTGAGTCCTCCTGCCTGACAAACCATAACAGCAGAACCTGGTTTGCTTTGCCTCAGGGGGACTACCATGCTGATGCAGCAGGGTTTACAAGCTCTGAGTGGCCAAAGAAGTCCCCTTCAACCTCACGATCCGCTGAGACACCGGAGCGGCCCGCACTTCTCTGTACGACTGCAATGCAAACCCCCAGCTCAGTCTCTATCTTTAAGCCAGTCTGGTGGGATGACTACCGCACAGACAAAAGCTTAACAAGAACATGTCAGGAGGTATCTTGGTGGGGTGGCAGGTCCACACGCCGATTTGCCTCAGTTGCATCAGGCAGCAATGTCGCTGGTGATGTCTGGAAACACATCTTCAGCGGTCCAAGTTCTGCAGCCAGCTGGGTTTTATCAGCCCCAAAAATGATGCAAGACACAGAGACACATGTCAGTCGCTTTTTTTTTTTTTTAAATAAAGAGGGCACCCCCCTCTTCAGGCGCTTATTTTAAAGCCAAGCGTTAAAGTGAGTACGTTCCTTAGACTAATTGAAAAAGACATTCATTTTTTAGAAAAGCACATCTTTCAACTTGCTGCACGCTTGGGCTCGGATCACACTAGCATCAAACAGAGAGAATCTGCCGGTGATTTGTAAGGCGAGTCTGGCTGTGCCTTCATTAGGATTCTCACACACAACATTGATTTTTTTTTTTTCCCCCTCCCCTCTTTTTTCTGTGTCTCCGCCTGGCAGATGCGAGGAATTTATTTCTCTCCGGCTTCTAATTTAATCAGCGCTTGAGACAGCAGCAGCGGTAATGGCCACAGAAGGTTACTGTGGAATGTGCTTGGTCAGCTGATCCGTGTCGACGATGCTCGGCGTGTAAATTAAAAATTGGTCCCAGCGGCAGGAGGTGGCTTCACGCACAGGTTCTCCCCACTTTATCCCGGGCCACGCCTTTTTGCCTTCCCTCCGTAATTACCCCTTGTCGTCATGTTTGTAGCATCCACCACCATGATGACTCTCGTGAGCGCTAGCAGAGGGCCGAGTGAAATGCGACATATAACAGTCGCTCGGTCTTTTGTGCCGAGAGCGTGTTTACGGTCGTGTTTTGAGTGGCTTAACGGGTCTGTCTTGTGCGGCCGCATCATCTTCACGCTGATGGTTCCCCCCAGTATGCCTTGCTGTGAGATACAGCATGGCATTCAAAGCTTCCAATGCTCCCCCCCCATCAAGTGTTGTCAAGGGAACGCTGTTCGATCAGAACGCCTAACTCCTTAATCAAATTCATTAGCAACTTCATCTTAAGTACTGGGAAACTAATTAAGCTTCTGGAGCGTGTGTCAAACCAGGCACGAGATGGAGTTTTCTGTGGCAGCACAAAGGGGTCCCAAAGCGATGTTCTAAGGTCAGATGAGGGGTCTCTCAACAACCGCGGCATGTGGGATGGCATCTCGTCAAATGAGGGGCTGTTATGACAATCAGAGCCGTGCAAATGGGGAGAGGAGCTAGGCGAGAAAGATAACGGCTTACGCAACCTTGGGTAAATGTTCAGCGGGACTGGCGGAATTGCCATAAGTTTGGGCCAATTCGTTTCCAGTAGGCCTAAAGGACCTATTTGAGTGAATATGATACCATTGCCCCCACCTCCCCCCGCTGCAGAGGTCTTTTATGGATTGCAGTCCCTGCATGAGCATCTCCTAGCACCGTCTGCTAACGAATGCATACCCGCTGTTTGGCCAACAGCTGCACCGAGGAGTAAGGCCTGTTTTAGTTTGCCCTTCGGGGCCACATTTGTCTGGGGTGGAGTGGAGGGTGACGTCTGCTTCTGGGGTGGGGGGGGTGTTAGTTGCAAAGTATTGGAGCAAACACTGGAATGTCAGGCCTGAGTCCAGACGGGTCTGAATATTGCAGTGAGACAGCCAGCTGTCCTGTGCTGGCGCACATCTGGATATGCAATTCCTTTTTCTCAGAATGAGACCATGGCACCAGGTTTCAGAACCAACCCGTGGGAAGGAATAGACTCTTAAACACAAGCTACGCTGTAGAAAACACCAGCTGTTATGCTTTATCACATGTAAGCCATTACAAATTCCGATAGTCTTTCTCACGATGTTGTGTTTTCCTCATTTCTGCATCCAGTTCTTTTATGAATAAATTCCGGAAAAGCACCTTGCTCCAAGATGGACCTCTGCACCTCTTCGCTTCAATCAGTATGCTACCTAAAACCTGCTTATTAAGCTGGTAAAGCATGGTTATGAAGTCAGCCAATGAATAACACCATATATGTTTGCATTCGAAATTGCACCGAATAATTAGAAGAACAAAGCAAATCCCTGCTTGGCTAAATGAAAAACAACATAAACCCAGCTTACATTTGATCACATGGATCAACCTAGATTAGTTATACATCAAGCCCAAATTAAGTGAATTCTCTTCTGAAAGGACATAAAAGGAAGTAATGGCTGGCATTTAAAAAGTATGAGTTGCTGATTAATGAAATTCTCAGCTTGGTGTTTTTTTTAAGGCAAGATCACACCCTAAAGTTGTGTACATGAAGTCCTCACTAGTGTTGAAGACTGTAGCTAAAGGAACAGACCACCAGTGTGAATCATAATGGACTTTCTCCTCCAGTGCCACTCCAGTGTCAAAGCTCCTCAGGTGCCTGCCAGGTGAATGGGCTACATGCTGAATGGATCCCTGAGGACAGGAAAACCATGGCAGTTTATTCACTTTGCCTGAGAGGGAAATAGGTTATCAGTCTAAATGTTTATTACAGCTGATTTGGGATCCAATGGCATTTGAGGTGACAGTTATTTATTTTTTTTGTTTCATGAACTGCAATTGGTGACATTTGCTTCTCAGTTTTAGTTGGAAAAGCACTTATCTGATTGCTGATTAGCGGCGCCTTCGTCTCTGTGATGAACTGTTCCCAGAGAAACGAAGGAGAGCGACATGCAGCAAAACACCTCTGCTAGTCTCTCTTACAGATCGGCGGCTGTGAGGTTAATCCATAAGTTTTTATCTACGAGAATTACGTATCAGCCAGGTATTCACAACATTTTTCATACCAGCTGCAAGAATTGGGTATTTTGCAACTGAATCCTAAAATGGACCTTCGGAGAGCAGCGGTTGCAGTCTTTAACATCCGAAGCTCTCTATCTTACACTGTCAGACGAAGCTGCTGAAAGGAAATGGGTTCTGCTAGAACCATCCACAAGCCATCAATTCTGCCGCTTCTTTCGGCATTTTCTGTGTTGGATCTAAATAATCCGTATTATGGTCTTCCCGCTCACTGATAGGGGAAAGCAATCCTCCACTACTTGATAGATTTTCTGAGGACAATGCTATCTTACACTTTCTCTCTCCACTAGGATGGAGGAAACTGTAATTTACTATTTAAGTATATGACTCACAGCGACAGAGGCCTTTCAAACGTACTGTTTCTCGAGGCTAGCTGGAAAAGCGACAGCCGTCTGCTTAAAAGAGAAATAACCGTGTAAGAGGAAGAAGGTTACAATGACTATTGATTTCTTTCATGGTGGGATTTCATTTGGCCGAACGGGTAACGAATTGGGTATTGTCTTTGCGAGCTGGTTTCCATTAAGAGGTGCCCTCTGTGCTCTTTGGTTGGTTCTTCATCCTTTTAGTAACTCACAGGTCACTCGCCTCAGATTGGATCTGGTGCAAAACCAGACAAAAAGGCAAATGAGGCTGTGTCTTCTGTGCTGTGTGAAGCGTCCAGTCAGCTCTCTTGTAGAGGCGACACGCCACTACCACCCGCTGTGGTTTTACACTCTCGTTTCGTGGTACGTCCATGTTTTTAGACAGATGACTCACTTCCTTTCCTCTCGATCGGCTTCCGACGCGGTAATTTAAGAGGTGGAGAGGGCGCCCACATATGATCTCAGGGAGTATCTGCATAAAAGCTTATGATCTGGAAGAAGAGGAGGAGGAGAGACAAAAGCCAAGAAGCTGGCCCTCAGATGCGACTCTCTGGTTTCTTGTTGTTCAGGAAGCCTTCGCAACAATTTGGGATTCTACATCTGCCAGGGAAACAACTACACCGGGCAGTAAGCTGAAAACTATCGATATATAGGAAGTTATATGTACATCAAATGCTTCATTTGAGTCCTATTAACATTAATATTTAAGTCTCGGCTGTAAGGCTGGCACAGGAAGCACAAAGCATCTATATAAGGAACGCAACCCTCAACTCTGTCATGTTCCTGTCCGCACAGCGCCCTCTGTGCACATATGTAGACGTCCGTCAAGCACTGGTGTGTCTGTCTCAATTTGTGTTGTAGTTTAGTCATGAGACACCCGCTCAGATCACAAGGAAATGGGTCTCATTACAAGCACTGCAAATGTTTGCATTCACAAAGAATGTCAGTGGAAAAGGGTTCTGTTACGCTTTTCTGGGATGAGTTTGGGTGAACTGCGAATCGGGATTAGCGAGGCTGGGCAACAGTGGAGGTCAAAGACAGCTGTACCAGAAATGAGTATGAAGCCTTCCAGGACACACTAAAACAGTCAATAAGGCGGACTGATGCGACATCACTTCCTGTTTGCCGCTGTACATACTCCGCAGGTTTCGGGAGTGTGTGCGACAGTGGTGACGTCTGTTTAACTCAAAGGCTTTTCCTTTCAGCTAGAGTGAAGGCTGAGCGTGTTTTTTCTCCCACTGCCTCGGCTTGTCCGTGCTACACAGCTTTCCCTCTCTCTAATCCCCACAGCCACTTCAAAGCACAGACATTTTAAAAATTCTGCCTGTGCCATAGCAACTATAGATGGAAATCTCTGTCTTTGATTGGTGCCTTTTTTAGAAATGGGGCCCCGGTAATACAGTCCCTGCGGATTTTCCCTGGAACAGAGAGCACTTGTTATAAATACATTAGCGTATTTTTAGTGCCCGACTCTTGCGGCGTTCTCAGCGTCTTGCTTTACTATCACACGTGTTTCCGAAAACTTAATTCGCGTCCGAACAGGTTTGCGCGCTTCCGAGCAGAGAACGTCGGGAAACATGCACGGGACGCCCTAGGAAAGGTGTCAAGCTGGGGAACATGGGAACATGCGAAAGGGAAGGGGAGCGGTGTCATATGATTCATATGCTGCCATTTCACATCAGTTTCTCTGTACCTGTCTCGACCCCATTTACTTCTCCTGGTTAGAAGCGGCCCCAAAGAGGAAAGGCTTTGTTTTTCTTATCACCTGCCTTCCCGATGAAGGGAAACACAATACTGCCATGATACCGCCATGCCGTGACAACACGTCATCCTCTGCCAAAGGGTCAAAGATGATCGGCAGAGTTGTGGTTAGAGGATGGCCAAACTCTGGGGGTACAAATAGTGTTGGTGAGGTCTGAAGCAAGAAAGCAGTGGGATGGGAAGACAGAGAGGCATAAAGGAGAAGACACTGAGATAATTGATGCGCAAGTTTGAGAGCACTGAGCACAACGAGAATATTTAGGAGGCGGGTGATGGCTCTTCAGTGCCAAGACAGTTATTTTTTAGGCAATACACAGTTGCCGTGAAGGATACAGGGTATGGAGACAGCTAGACACCAGAGAGTCGGAGCACAGCGTAAATGCAGCTTGAATGTCAAATAGGTGTTTAATGGCTTGGCCTCGTCACTCATCAGTCTTCCAAGCCAAATCGGCCACCACGGGGTCTGTTAATAAATAGCAAACGGTGGAATATTTTCCAGAAGTAATACATGCGCTTATGAATAGTGACAGAGAGTGGATTGATTGTGGGAGGCCCGGCGGCTTTTTAATTAGCGCGTGAAGCCTGAACGGCACGGCGAGGTTCGGCTGTCCCGATCCTAGCAGCACTCTCCTAGAGATCAACCTCTTTTCAAAGTGAACGCTGCGTCTGTCTGCTTACAACATCGCCTCCACCCTGCCCCGCCTCTAGGGAACTTTTAGTAGCAAAAACAAACGGCGCACTCCTTTGTGTCTCAGAGCATGATAATAATCTGGAACAATTTAGCCTCGGTCAAGATGACTGTCTTAATCCTGGCTTACTTGTCCTGCCGCCAATAACGCCTCAATGGTACGGCAGCTTGGCCGTGCCCCATAAAATATATATTTCACTGGCTACAGCTCCAGTGACCTTTCAAATAATGCTGGTGGTTTGGCTGATAACCCCAGTGCAACCACTCTGCCTTGGGTCCAGTGCTGTTTGAGGTGGGGGCCATGGAATCCATTTTAAATTAAGCAGAAAGGCAAGCCTTTGATCACTCCAGCGGCATGCACAACTGGGAAACTATAAACTAGATTCATTCTCTGTCTGCCGCCGCTACGCTACAGTATATTAATATTTAACCACCTACAAGCAAGCATTTGTATCCTAGAGAAGTGTTGCCGTGGTGAGTATTTGCTTACGGAGCAATACAGAAGTCACAGTATGGAATGACTGCAGAGTCATCTGTGTTCAAAAGTGTGAAAAGAGAAAAAATAACTCGCTTTCCCCTCTGTCTCCTGGGTGAAATGCACGATCGTGTCCGCTGACCTATTCGAACGTTTGACTGAAGGAGCATGAGAGGCTTCTGCTTTTGCGAAGGCTTTGGTTCCATTGTGCCTTTAACTGTGGAGTGGATTTCTGTGCCTCTTGCACTGAGTTGGGGTGCATTATTAATTGGCTGAGGTGTAACATAATCATTCTTATATACCGTAACACCTTAAGAGCTACCTGTCATGCTAATGTGACATAAATGACACCACGTACCTTTAGATGCATCTATGGGTGCCGGTTTGTGTAGTTTCACATCAAAAAGTGAAATCTCTGGTCCTGGTGCAGTGTGCTTCTATACATGTAAACTGCAACTGTTACCAACTGTTTGTTGGTTGACTTTGATATAAGAAAATTTATTTCTTATCTAGTCCTCGATCCCTGTACCGTTCTCTGCAGTCTGCAATGTGTCGATTCTATATGCTCCACACAGATGTGACGCGTGCAGAGTTATCGCTCCACTGACATAAAAACACACAACAGCAAAACACGCAGCAAGTTTGTTCTCATTAATAAGAAAATGCCCAGTTAGGTAAAGACTTCTGTTATTCCCTTTGATCTCCAACTCCTTCGGTGGATATAAACATAGGAATGCAGTAACCACCGTAATGGCTAGCTTGCTTCTTCCACGAAAGCTTCTGCTCGTCTATTCCTGGATGACAAACAAAAGCAACAAAGAGCAACACAAGTAAGAAAGACAGACAAGGCACACTGGATACTAGCTGGTCTATCGTCTCCTGTGAAGGTGATCAGCAGCAAATTGCCATGGCCACTAGCTGAAGCCTTGAGAGGGAAGCCAACGATGTCATTGAGGGCACCTGAGTTTTGGACCCTGACCTCCTCTTCACCTCTCGTACCGGACACTGTGGTGCGAGGCTCTAGCTGGACTGTCAAGTGCAGAGGAGGGAGGGATGGGCTGAAATCAAGATAGGCTGGGACCCACAGGTGTCTTCTTTACAGACCCCCAAACTTTAGTGAAGTGTGAGTTTTGGCCTTGTAATGTATACCCAACTCTCATGGACAGAGCCCAGCTACAGATCATAACGTGTGACAGGACCATGGACTTCGGGCTGAATCCTGTTGCAGATCATAATTTGTGACAGGACCCTGCCGTGTCCTGCCAGTTTCTCACAAATGCATGTTTATAGGTTCTGACACCTGGCTTCCAGTGTCCTTGCAGCTGTGAACGCTTGTTGACGTCGCTGTCGCCAAAACTCTTTCTGAGAATTTAATACCCAAGAAACATTTTCCTCAACCTCACCACATAATATCTCAATTTAGTGCCATTTCCCATCACTGGAAGCATTTAATCCAAGTGGTAAGAGTACTTTCAAGTCTGTTGTAGACAAAGGACTGTCGACTGATGCAAATACTAACACACATTGTTTTTGATTCGGAAGATTGTCACTGAGAGCCGGGAAACTCTCCCAGCATCCCTCGGGGGGCCATTTTGTGGGAGCACAATTGCTCTTTCAGGTTAGGCTGCTTTGTAATCAGGAGACGGACGTTAGCCCTTAAAGGAACTGAAACGATGATGGCACTGAGGCCCCCCTGAGTCAACTTGGGCGGGTGTCTGCTTTTCAGCCCCCGATGGCATCCGAGCAGATTCTCCGACACGGGGTTGGGACGGGTGGTGCTTGTGTAATGAGTTTGCCGTCTGTTCTGATGGCGGCTGCCCAGAGATACACAGGACAGATGGAGTGTCACAACTCTTTCTCCCTTTTTTGTCCCCACCCCTCGCCTGCATTCACCTTGGCCAGTCTCGTCTTCTGCGGGAGTGGGGAGGCGACCTCTCGCACGGCAATTTGTTTTCTTTTGAGCCACTCTCCTGAAAGAGCCAAATGTTGTGCTGGGTGCCTCTTTTTTTGAGAATCCAACAAATGAGACCAGCAGAACTCAAAGCGATCCTATTATGGGGGCCACGCGTCATACGTGCTTTTCAGTCATTCCAACTGCCCAGGTGACAGATCATCAGGGGGAAGTTGTTTTGTTCTTCATGAGCAATTAGCCACATTGCCTCATTAGTATTCTTTTTAAAGAGAGTGTGAGAGTCAGCACAGTTCACTGTGTAGACAGGGCGCCAGAAAAGGTGTCAGGTGGACAGCAGCCAACACGTTGGTAGAGAGGAGAAATCCTGGATGAGTAGAAATCTATCCAGTCTCCTTTGCTACGTAGATGTAGATCTGATCTTCTGCCCACTTGAGTGTTTATCTGGATGAAAACTGGGGGACAATTCACTCTTCACTCAGATCAGGGGTTTCTGTCACTCAGGTTACAGAGGTCTCTAATTAGTGCCACACTATGAGGAACTGCTTTAATTACCAGAACAGTCATCCAGACAGCCTCAGTGGTTTATTAAAGAGTCAAGCTCTTCACTCTACTTGGTCAAAGAAAAATCGCTCTGTATGTCAAAATACTATATGTCATACGTGTTTGTTGATGACACCAATACCAGTGAAATACCAATTATTTGTAATTAATTAGTTAACAGACAAGTGGCTCAACTGAGAACCTGATGGTAGCATAATGATTAAAGGCATTTACTTGTAATTTGGGAAGGGCAGTCTTTAGATCCTATGGATGGTGATGCTCTCCTAACTTTGAGAAAAATGTGTTTTTTGATTTGCCTCAGCAGAACATCCAGTTTCATAAATGGGCATTTTCGGGAAGCAGAGATATTATGTGACTGATTCGTTAAAACAATTTAAGGGAGTGAATGGTTGCAGTACTTCCCTGTAGGTTTCCACAGGGCTGATGAACTAAGCTTTTGACCAGATAATTACTGGTGTAAATCTCAAGAAGTCCTGCTGAGTCACATTTCAGTAAATACTTTTCACGTTTCTTTATAAACCGCAAATAAAATGCAAAATCCCCACGTTCAGCTCTTTTATGAATGGCACGTCAAAAAGAAATAAAATAAATCAATAGAAGAATTCAGGAATTAAAGGAATTAAAATTTTGATCTTCTTAAACAGGTAACTGGCGATTTTTTCAGTAATTAAACTTCATCTCAGGTATAATTTTCTATGCAGTGTAGGTGAGAATGGACTAGTAAGCTCAGCGTCCAATTTTAGACTGTTTTTTGAGACCTTTGACTCTCAAGATTTCCATACAATGTGCCCTTTTTTCCATTTAAAGTTGTATTATATTTTGTAGTTTTAAACTTATTCTTCTATTTTTATTCCTTATTGAATCCATCCATCAACTTTCTAGCAGCTTATCCTGGTCAGGGTCAACTGGGGCCTATCCCAGGCAGCATAGCGCACAAGGCTAGAGGACACCCCGGATAGGATGTCAGCCTTATGGAGGGTACATGCACCCACACTTCAGCAGCCTTGTACCCTGTGCTTCCTGGGATGGGCTGCAGATTCACTGTGACACAAGTTAAGCACTTTTGGAAAATGAACAGTTGGATGGCTGTTTCAAGGCTGAACAAGCATCATGTTTCATCTAGTTAACTGAAGGTACATTGTCAAGTTATAAAGCAGGATGAGATTATGGGTAATGCAACTTCCAAGACTTGCTGTGGCTTTTTCATAGTTTTTTCAAACGTTACATTCCTGTCAGTTTGAAAAAGCAAGTAATTATGTCATTATGCCAGGTAATTTCTGAATATACTGTATATATTTTTAAGAGATTATTAGAAATGTATTCATCACCTACAAATGCATAGATAATACAGCTATATTATACCAAATGAAACCTCAGTTAGCTCTATTGAATATATTACAAGATTATTAAAATGTTAACATATATTTAAACGGCGTTATTTTTCAACCTAGGAAAGTCTGACATGCAATTAGGGGAATTCCATTAAGTTGGTGAAATTGTACATTTTTAAATATTCATTTTAGATGAATTTAAATGTATTTTTCTCTGCCCTTTTGATGGGTAGTGATGGGGGGCATGAATAGTACCCTTGAATAATGGATAATTGCTCTCAATTTTCCTGGTGTCTGGTTCTCTCTTCCTGTACTTCTGTTGTCAAATGCCTGTTCAGACACACATTCATCAGCCCATCTGTACACCTCAATGGTACCAGGCTACCGGACTTCCCATATTTGCGCTCATGTGACCTCATGTGACCTCACATGACCTCAGTTGCGGGAGAACAACGTCCTTCCAGTCTGAATGACTGCGGAACACTAAATCTGAATCCACAAACATTCATGGCACAGCTCCGATTACGCCGCCTCGAGTCTCCGGAATAAATCCCGGGGAGGGAAGCGATGTCTCGTCAACAGCAGCGGTAGCACAAATTGACCTTTTGTGACCTTCCCTCAACTGTAGGCTGTTGCTCTCTGGTGGTCCTGTCTCTGGCTAATAGCAGATCACCCCACATATGCATTCTGTAACAGAATAATAAGCATTCTTTGTAGCCAAAGGCCAAAAGATGGAAGAAATTTTAGAGTGCTGTACATAATGCTAGTTTGGGACCATTAATTACCTCCCTTATTTGCATCTATTGTCATCATCTGTTTATGGCAAAAAAGAGAATCCTGATTGATTTGAGATGTTCGAAGCTGACAGCCACCCTCCTTGAGTAAGTGACCCACTTAATTGTCAGTGATTAGCAGGCCGCCGTGCCATTGTGGGAGTCATCAGTGAACCTGATATTAAGCCCCAAATCAGTTACATCATTGTCAGATTTGTTATCCTCTCTGACGGGGCACATACAGACTTTGTCTTGAAGGAGCGAGGAAATAGGAGGTCTGGATTGGGGGCGCCAGGGGTGCCAGAAATACAAGGCGATCATCTCTCTCTCCCAGGGACTCGTAATGGAGCTCGACTCGCCAGCGCACCCCTAATCAATGTGCGGGATGTGTGACACACATTCTTTGGTGCTGATTCCCGTAGCGTTAGACTTTGAGCAGGTCAACAGGGAGAAATAGAGGTGGTCGGGGAAATTAAGGCAGAAAATGGCGGAACAGATTAACTTCACTGAGGTCCTGCATCTTCAATATTTATTCACGATAATCGTAGAAGAGACCCTCAGTATGACTTCTGCATGCCACACTTGTTCTGCCAATTGGCGGCTATGAAGCTGAAGTTATATATGAAAAAACGAGAGTTCACCGATTTCATGAATGTGAATCGATGTTTGCATAATGACTAAGGCAAAAGCTGAAGGGGCTTTGGACTCCTTTACTGTGTTTCTTTATTAATTTTTTTACTTCAAATAAGCAGCGTGGCACAGCAGAATAACTGTGTCGGATCCCTTTGAATCTTTTTTTAATCCAATAAAGCGATGTTTTCTCAGGGCTGAGCAGGGACCCCCTTCCCACTCCCCTCACAAAGCTAAGGTTAACAGTATCTATTCATGTTAAAATTTCCCCGTTATTCTTATTAAGGCATAAAGTGAGCCTTCTCAGTGCAGGATATTAAGTGGGGTTGAGACGGAAGAATAATCAAAATTAAACAATGCTTCAGCAGTCATGACAGTGAAGGGGTAAAGCGGGAATGAATGTGAATGCGGGGGAGCACTCATGGCGGTTGCGAGGCTGGTGGACGAGTCATCTTTCAAAGCGTGGCAGTTGCTCGCGGGCACTTTATCTCACTTGTCCCAGTTTGCACCCTTTCGACGTTATGCTTACTGCTGAACCGCCGAGGTAAGAGCAGCATGCAGCGCCGTTCATCACCCACAACTCCCCCCCCCCTTTATTTACTTGTTCCCCAGTTCTCTCTCTGTGGTTTTTACTTCTGTCTAGTAATAGGCCCATCATGCCATCCTTCAGTTAAAAAAAAAACTAGCTGGCTTGTAACAAAATAAGATTGTGGCTATTGAATTGACAGCCCCCCATGCCATTCAATTGAATTTATTTACTGAAATAAATCATTTTAGACATCGTGTGGAAAAACAATACATTGGGAGCGAGGGGAACGTATTAAATCAGATGGTATTTTTTTTGTCTTTTAATTTCAGTTAAGTCAGAATGAGCGGTGGGTTTTACACTGGTGTGTCAAATATTTTTAATGTGTAAAATTTCAATACAAAACAACTTCACTAGTTTACATGGACTGAGTTTTTTCAGTTTACAGCACATATACTGAGAAAAAAAAACATGAAGCAGTGAAACAGGTTATTTAAATGATTTGTACCTTACATCTCAGTAATGTAATACATGCTCGTAATAAAGCTATTAGCTTGCTTTTATATGTGTGAACACCTCAAAGTAAAAACCTTTTCCAGTATCTAAACTTCCAGAACATTTACCATTAATAGCTGCTGTCCTATAACCATGAGCATTTACGTTTTTAGACTTCATTTCACAAACAGAAAATGCTTTTAAGCTACAATAATTGTTATACACTTGGCAGAGTATGATAAGTTTCATAATTAAATGGGGGAGGATACTTATAACCAGGGTTCCAATGTCCTGGTCTGGGCGGACCATTAAATCAGCAGTGTATATGGAAGTCTAAGGTAAACTGCACAAATAGTCATCAAGAGAATGGTGAAAGTTGGGTCAAATCAATTACAGTAATTTTTATTTCAACTGTGTTCTTAAGAGTTTAAGCAGAAATAAACCTTGCATAACAACTAGCCACCAAGAACCATTTCTGCACAATCCCTATAATGCATTTGAAGTTCTGGCACTGAAGAGTCATATTTCTAAAGGTCCTGAACAAAAGAAGACAATAAAAAATGTTGCTTTTGGTAAAGATGACATACTGTACGTGTACCATGCCAGGCTGAATCCTCGTCTCTCTAATTCTTGGCACCATTTGTAAATCCTTGTGGTTTTTATGCTGTTCCTATCCTTTGGCTGGTTCACTGTAAAAGAATTACTCATAAGTGAAAAGGCCAGGTCACACAATCTGTGTATGTCTCGTGAGTGTGCGTGTGTGTTTATGTGCATAAACATTCCAGAGTGTATAAGCTCAGTGCTCGTCAAATTTGATTTTATTGCTCTCATGCCTGTCACTATAATGTGGTTTGCTTGGCCAGAGAGAGGATACAGGTGTGATTTGTTAAGCAAAGATCAGTTTGGGGGTGATGTTGCTGTTATGTGGGATCTGCCTCATCAAGCCCAGAGAAGTCTCGGTGATTGCGACATACGCTTTACTAATTTCTCGGTGATCCTGTGAGCTCCATTCAAAGGACGGAGACACAATTGCTGGGCCCGCTTAGTAACCTCAGCTGATTGCAGATTGTAATTATCGCATTCACACGTCTCTCACAATGGGAGGGGGACCCAAAAACAGATCCCAGCTGTCAAACAGGGCCCAGCATCCGCTGATAGACCTCCAGTAAAACTCCAGCAGTTTCCAAAAGTTCCCTCTTTTGGCTTCACTTTATTCCATCACATCTGATTGAATTTTGTAATTACCCAGCAGGAACCCAAAGTTCAGACTTTTAAAATGTAGCCCTTGTAATCTCCCACCATCTTTTCTGCCCCAACCTAAATCCTCAAGCAGAGTGGGCGAATTCTGCTATTAGCTAGCGATCTTGTCTCTGTCCTTGTCTTAATTTTGCTACATCCGCACTCTCTATTCCGACGGCAGGCCTGAGGCTATTGAGCTCAGCAGTGGTAGAACAAGAGGGCGAATTACATTCCCGCTCAGGATGGCTTTTGCACATCACGCAGGCCCTGCGTGTTCTGTCTGCCCCCTCCACCTCTCCCATGGCCCCCTCTCCTCTGATTCCAGAGAGACGTGTTTCTCGTAGTCAGGGATCTCCAGGTCTGTCTAACAGGCCTAAGTGTGCAGCTGCCCAATCAGCTCCCCCCCCCGTGTTCCGCCCACACAAGACTTGGGGTACAGCCTGCTATAATAGCGAGAGCCAGGCTTTGACAACAGCACCTCCCGCCCCCGTCAGATGGCCGGTGCAATCGCGTGACTCTCTGTGCATTTGGGGGTGGCAGGGGGAGACCGAGGCTCTAGTTCTTCAGCTTACAATATGGAAAACAATATTGAAAGAAAAGAATTGTCATGGAAACATTACGCTTTTTTTTTTTTATCGTCTGCATCATATACAGAAAAAATAATACATTTTCAATTATTTTTTCACGATGTTTGACTGCACCAATTCAAACTTTATATTTTTTTAAGGTCCTGCTTGGAAAGGAGGAAGTGTAACATTTTAGTCATTGTTTACCTTTTCAGATTAAGTCATTCTAAGTCACTACCTAAATACCATGTTTCATGCCTGTTTACTTAACATTGTAATTACACATTAACACTTTTGTAAATCCAAACTTGTCTAAACTTGGCTCTTGGTTGAAATGTGATGCAACCCAACCTCTGTGCATTACTACCTGAAAGTAAATGTCTTCCAACATGGCCCAATCAGAACACCTCTCTCGGAACTCTGCTTCCATCTGTTCACGTGGAAACAGACCTTGCGACTCAGTGGTCACTAGGGGGTTGTGTGTTTGTCTTGGTGCACACTGAGGCGTGAGTCAAGTACGGAATTTTAATCTGCTGGCAAAACAGATTCCTTCTTAACATTCGTTGCAAATTGTCATTTTTTTGCATGTATTGATCTATTGTGAATTTGCTGCAGACCATGGATGTATGTTTGAGTGGTATTCACAAGTTGACTGGAGTATTTTTTTTTTGAAAATCATATCTATACATGCTTTCTTCTTTGTGAATTTCAACTGACAGCATTTTCACAATAATAGCATGTAATTTCTCTGGCTTTGCCCCTCCTTTCTTTTCCTTTTCCTCTTTCATTTGGCATTTAATTAATGTTTTTGACTGTTACAAAATATATTTTCATTCACAAATTTTAAAGTTCATTCCTAAGCCTTAAAGATTTTGGGCTTTAGAAAAGGATGAGGAAATTAAAGGACATGCATTATATAAAGATGGGGACTGATCTCAAGTGAATGAATTGGGTGAGAGTTTATCCCCAGAAAAAAGACTATCTGAGTACACGGAGTCGATTAAATCAATTTGATGAATTCTCCTGGCAGCGTTGGTCATGATCCCAGGAAGCATGGTTTCTCAGGCATGTGAGGGATTGATAAGTTTATCTTTTAGTCACAGTACCTTCAATACCTCCCGCCATTTGTGTCTGGAGAGATTTTTCAGGTGTGACTGAGAAACTACGTGTGGGAAACAAGTCTGACACATGCAGTGATAAATTTACAGCAACAGGCAGCTATCCCTAAAAATACAGAGGAAATGCACATTCGGGGTGCCAATAGAACATCTCCAGGTACCCAACTGTCTGTACCAGGAAAGCTGGAGGGTGATGCATTGTCGCTTTTTTTTATTATGCTACAAGAATCTGTTTTAGTAAGAAAGCTTTAGTGAAAGTCTTTGATACAGGCACATGGAAAAGCACACGCCAGATTAATTACGACTTGTCAGACTATGTATATGGAAATTGCTGATTGGCCACTCTGGCAGAAGGTGGTATGGGCCCATTACACTGATGAAATGTTATGGAAGCCAACTTGTACTTTGAGTCTACACTGCTTTGGCTCTTGTGCTGATTATTTGATGGAAGCCTCAATTACATTCCAATGGATGCAGTATCTGGTCAGTGCTGCAGGTGGATGGAGACAAACCTTATGACTGGACTTGGGCTCCTGCTAGAGCGATATGGAGCCATTCATATTTGTAGTGAGCCACAAATTGCAAACTAGAAGAGGTGTACCTCTACTCCAAGCATTGTCTGGCTACGTGTTCGGCTGTTTAGTGAGGCATGCACCATTTTGATTCGAAACGAATCATTTATCTGAGAATCACACATCCCAGTCTGAGAAACGTGATGGATTTGTGACCTTTTGTATGCTCAATGATTTAAACCTGAACATCTCATTGTATTTCAAGAGTACCTGCTTCGATCTGTTTACTCTGTATGCTTTGGAATATGTATTGCAAATAGTACTGTACTTATGAAACCAAGACACAAGTCTGGAATGCACTATGACTGTGTTTATTAGTAATAGAGAAAAATTCCAGTCTTTATTGAAGGCATTAGATATTTACATTGGTCCAGTATGAGTGGATGTGAAAAAATCAATACCACATGAATCATCTGTTTGCTTAACAATTTCCGGCCATCAAATTAACTTAAATCAATAGCTAATCAGACAGCTGCATGTTACAAATCCATCTTTAATATAATTTCCCATGTCACCTGTGTTACACAGTAAAATACGCTATTTATTTTTGCTCAGGCCATTTCCTTCAGGTGTGCAAGAAGTTTTTATGGGGTGGATGATTTATGTAAATTTTCATCACCTGAAATATGTGGTCATAGCTAACCAATCATCATTCATTTCAATTTGTTTTCATATGGCGCCTTGGCCAACCATAAAGGTGCTTAACACATAACCAAACAGAGGCAGTGCATACTGACATCTGGAAGTTTAGAGTAAAAAGTGTAAATAAATGGTGGAAAAAGCCAGAAGACAACAAAGGAGAGGAAACATAACTTCACAGGAGACATACGGCATCCAAGGTCAACTGCCTGCGTCAATAACAATAATAAGTAGGGCAGAAAGTAGTGTGTTTTTGTGTAGTGCTAACTTTTGTGGATCTGTGGGTCATCACGCTGTCTATAGGTCAGCTCCTTCTTCAACCTTCTGCAGACCATTCTTCAGCCCTGGGTTTATTAAATAAAAAGACTTCATGTTTTCCCCCAAGAACATAGGTCCTGAATATTGACTTCCAAAACAGAAAAATGGATAGGCATACGTTTTGCTGTTAGAATGTCCTTCATAGTGGGTTAAGGCAACAGGATGTTGGTAAGCTTCATATACAGTACTACCTATGGGGGCAGTTACAGTCTGTCGGTGGTCCTGCAGGGTTCAGAACAACTTTCAATTAACACCTGATTTACTTGTGGAACAGCAGATCTGCTTCATCTATAATGATTTGGATGAACCACTTATGAATGGAGATACATTTTTGCCCCTTGAGGATGGAAGTTGATGACCCTGATATATATTGGAGGTTTGTTGCCTGAAAATAGCTCCATTCAAACAGCAAAACATGACAGCGGGAAGTATTTAACACCTCTCGTCACTGAGTTCTCTGGTTAGAGCTCCTAAGTCAACATGGGGGGAAAATGCTGTCTGTTTGTCAACAGTTTAGAGACATCAGCTAACACAGGTCCCAATATAGACGATTAACCCCAAGAACTAAGTCTTGTGTTCAGGTGTTGTTAAAAACCAAAGTCTCCATTAGAGCGGTGTTAGCATGCTACATTACAATGGCTGTCTCTAATGCTGCTACTTCCAGCAGGCTCCTTCAAAGAGTTCCAACAAATGGAGGTTTAATTAGCCAGTGCAGACATTGCCTTCCAATCACTCTAGTGTCTAATGCAATCCAGCAATGAGTAAAGAACTATCATCAATCTCAAAGCCATTCTGGTGGGTCATCTTTGAATGGGGTCAAAAGGTCACATGAAATACTATGAAAATGACGTGCTTTTCCAGGACACTTAACGAAAAAGTATTTAAGCAGTTCAGAGCTACAATGTGAGTGTATAAAACGCTGACACAGATCTTGACATATTTATAAACATGCTAAATTCCTTGTATCCATAAAGCATTCACATTTCACCTTCCAGCATTCAGGCCTAGTAAAAAGGATCTAACCATGTCAAACAGGCATATGTCTAAGTCTGAAAGGCAAAAGCATGATCACCAAATGTCAGTTTTAAAGCAAATAAAAAGAGATACTTTCCAGATAAAAAGCATCTTGCCTTAGCAAACTATTGTGTAAGAGAGAGGGCTTATGGTCTTCTAGAAAAACCCTTGAATGCTTTTAGTGTCTCTGCAGTGGTTGGGTTTATCCAGCCCCCACCACTCAGTCTCCCTGCTCACGTTAATTGCACGTTCCGCATTTCCACAGAAGTGCAATTTTTATTTGCACTATGCTCAACTCGTCGAAGAGGGCGGGGGCAAGAGCGGTCACCAGATTGTTCTGCTGATTACCAATTGAGATCTACGATCCACTTTAGAGCTTTCACTTGGATGTTTACTGTAATGAGGAGATGAAGGAACGCCCAGGCGATCCGTTAAGATGTCACTTACCACAACTCTCCAAGGAAAACCCACTCATTAGACACAATAATGGCTGCACTGCAATTCCTTCACGACTGGCTCGCTGAAGCTGTGGGTGAACACAGCAAAATTGTGTCCTTATACATACCGATCACCATCACTTGTTTGCTAGGAACATTTCACAAATGATCAGCGCTCGCAGCTGCATTAGATCTCTTGTTGTAACAGACTCCATTATACATAGCTTTGAAGTGCTGTAGATGGGTGGGTGGGCGGTCAATCAGTTCAATGCTTATTTTAGAGGCCAGATTTTCACTGTGTAGGGACAGGCTCACAAAGGAAGCCACATTTGCACTCTGCCATAGGATAAATCAACTGGAATCTGGTTAAGGGTGTAATGGGAAATTGCTTTCCTACTTCTCAGTCCAAGCTCAAGCTGTCGACGAGCCCCCGGCACTTAATGCATGTGGCTGTAAATTATTCCGCATCTCATACTTAAAGGAATGGTCGATCAATTATGACACATTTTGTAAGTCTTGTATTTAAACATTGATTTATTTGTATTTTTATTGCTATATATCAGTTACGAAGCACGTTTGTTTTTATTGTTTTTAGTTTATAATGCTTTTTGGAATTGTGTCGTGGTCTTTAGAATGGGCTACTGGAATGGCACAAAGAATTACAAATAGAGGGGGCTGTTCCTCTCTTACTTGTACACGTTTGGCTGGGAAAACTTCAGGGAACACTAATTTAATACTTCTTTCCTTCAGCGTGGGCTACTGAATTGTCAGTTTTAAAATCTCCCAAGCATTAATGGCATTCGATCTGAAATACAATATGCTCTTGGTTAAAGTACTTTCATCCACAAATGACTATAAATCGATATTTAATAATAATGGAAGTGAGTGAAGCTGCGAAGGAACAGGACAGTCAGTGTAGCTCTTGCAATGGTGAAAGTGTGTGCACGCCATTGGTAGAGATCACTGGTGACGTCGCAGAAATCACCTTTTCAAAATTCACTTTAACAAACTTAACAGAATCTGCCCTCCTGACAATGAAATACAAGCTTCTGAATTGCATGATGTTCAGAGTTGCTGTTGTTTATGGATGGCTACTGTACACGTAGGCGTGAATGTGAACACAGACACTCTCCAGCTATTAAGCTGCTTTACTCAATATGTCTGCTCTGGACAGGAAAGCTCAAGTAATCTCAGTTTGGAGTCTTTTCCCTTCATGTTTCTCACCCCACTGACACATGGAAGTTTTGACCCAACAATGGTGCTACGGCACCTGTTTCACCTCCCCGGCATCTTGGAAACACGTGTGTGTGTTCTTACTACCCACAAAGCAGCACGATCACACGAATGAACTGTAACTGGATCCTGGACTGGCTGGTATTTTTGTGCTTTAAATTGTGTTCCAAATTAATAATGTTGCTGTGTGTTACGTGACACATTTGTATCAGCAGTGAAATACACTGCTCTACATAGATAAATAGATAGATAGACTGATTGAATGATTAACTTGCTTGCATACTTTTACTTACTTTGTATTTACTTTTAATTATTTACTCAGTTGATCACAGACAGGAAATTCCGTGCCAGTGGAGATAACTGCAGTGCATGGTCAGTTCAGACGGTTGGGTTTTAATAATCAGGTGTCACCTCACCTGTATTGATTGCTTTTCCTTCTGTCCCACACCCAGGAATATGCAGAAAAGGAGAAGACTATGGCAAAAGCCCTGGACGACTTAAAGGCCAACTTCTACTGCAAGCTCTGCGACAAGCAGTACTACAAGCACCAAGAGTTCGACAACCACATCAACTCATACGATCACGCACACAAGCAGGTGATGCTGCCGTGTCCTTTATATTAATGTATTGGAATTATGCAGCAGATCTGACGGACAATAAAATGCAGCACTAAAATATGTAAGAAGAGTGTGATGACATGCTCATAGAATTGTACACAGAAAAAGGCAATTTAGCTTTTTAAGCAATATACACACTCTGCGAATACTCCCTCATCCAGTCTGGGGTGTTCCTTGTCTTTAATCGGCTGAAGGCTCTTCTGTAAGTCTATTGAACAAGCGGTTACGGTTGGATTGATAGATGGATGGATCCATATACTCCATGTATTTAAATAAATCTACACTGGCGTCCAGTCTATAATTCCCTAATATAGACGTCTGTGGTAAATTAGTGCAGTTCGACATGACAAATTGTACACAAGTCTAGCTGATTCCGTGTAGGATCCTGTAGAAGAGAAGCACTGTGAGAAACAGTTATATTCTTTGTGAAGACGTACATCATGCAGTAGGAGGACTGATCTCTTGGTAACATTGTTATTGTTAATCACCTGCGAGATCTAGGGGTCAATCCATTTTCCCGTTCAGTATATGGCATTACGGGCGTACTGCATATGACCCTGCTTACATGGGGCTCGCTCCGCAACATCAGTCATTCTGCTGGACAGCTTTGTCCGCTCCACCGGTAATAGGATGAGACCTTTCTGACTCCTTACCTCCTCGTTAGCCTCGCCGCTGCTCTTCAAACGTGGATGGAAAGGAGAGCAGGGTTATACCAGCTGCTCTCTTATCAATGCTTCAAAGGGTCTTCCTGCAAGCCGCCTAGTGTTTTAGATTATGGTGCGCCGGTGGTATTATGTAGGAGCACAATAGCTAAAAGACGGTGAACAGAGGATTGTCTTTTTTAGGTGGCCTCTCACAGTGAATGCGTAATGTTTCTGAATTCATAGTCAGATCTGCATGAAGTTATTACTTATGAGAGACACTGTCGCTAACTGCTTTTTGGCACTACAGTTAGAATATGTCTTACTGAAGCTTATACAACCTAACCTGTGTCATCTGCTGTATGTCACGGATGTCTTTCATCTTGTAGTGCCCCGTTAACAATTTTTTCTTTCAGTAAAAACTGTAGAACTAAATTATTAATAAATAAATCACTACAGATCAAAACTCCAATAACCTGCGGTTATGATAATGTCACAGTATATCCTCCTTCTCTAGACCTGGTATTTGGGTCTGTGGTGGCCTTATCATTCTAACTTGAGCAGAGATCAATCCTGTGCGATCTTTACCATCCACTGTAGCTGTCAATAACAGGCTCTAATTAACTATTGACTATGTCTGTGACCCTTTACCCTGCGAGCAGACCCTGCTGCATTATTGAGATAAATCGGTTTCACGTGATGAATTTTTCCCCGTAACCTATCAGGCATCTGCTCACAGATCACCTTGCGATCCATCTGCATGCACAGACAGCCAGTAGCAGAAGATGTATTTGATGATGTCCCAGCTTGCAACTTGAATTTGGATAAAGGATGAAACCATTAAATGATCGCACAGCTTTCGGGAATGGTCGTTGGAGGTGGACTACCCCTCTCTGAGCATCCATCCGTCTGCAGATATACATGTGGAGCCCCAAGGGTCACAGAAACGCAAGGACTTTTAACAGTCGGTGATGTTTTAGCGGAAAAGTGCCACAGACGAAATTAACGTCAACGTGATGGAACACTCACCTGCCGAGCATCAGCGGAAGATGTGCCGCTATAAGGGTAATCGGTACGGACAAATTGAACACTGTGGGACTCGGATAAATGCTCTCTGCGTTAAATTAACGCTCTGAGTTTTAAATTAACGCAGCTGGCTCAGCCGTGTCAGAGCACGACGGCGTTCCTTTTTACCGATTCCCTCGATGTTAAACAAGGCCATGATTGCGGTCCATAAATCACCGGCTGCTCGACTCAATTCGCTCTCGTCGTAAAGCTGGATGGCACCATGGTCCAGACCCCAAGCTTGTCTGCCAGATGTCTGGGAAGATGAGTGACTCTCCATCCTGGGTAGACGTGAGACCATGGTGAATGTAGGGTGATGTGAGCTGCCTGTTATTTTCTCCAAAAGGGACTGACGGGGGACCGGCAAATTACACGGGGCTCCAGTCTGCCCACACTGAGGCAACAATGTGTAAACCTATCCAGAACAGATCAAATCATTTGCCCCTGTGCACTGACTCTGAGAGGAGTTATGTCTGATGTGACTGCATGAATTCCCTGGCTATGAAACCCAACCACTATAAATGCAATCACTGGAGCTACTTCAAATAAGCGAGGTTACAGCAGCATTGAACTATATATAACATCACACAGCTTGAGTGGAATGCCTAATGCTTGAGTGTTTGCCTGCCCATTGTGTCGGCACCTATCTAAAGATCTTCATGGTTGGATTCACAGCTGATGGTGTATTTTGTGTATATATCTCTCTCAGTAGTAAGCCGTCATTCACATATCTGAAAGATTTTGACAACTTTATAATTATAATAATAAAAAGCATCTATGTGCTATGTAATAAGCATTTAAATATATTGGAATTGGGTGATGATGGAGCATCACTGTTTTATTGCCCGCGCAGTGCAGAGTGTAGGAAGTGTGTCAGTGTCGTATCTTTGGTGAACACATTTCTGTGCTGAGTTTTCTGCATGTGGCTGCAATAAGAAGCAATATGCTGCGCAGAGTGTTGCATATTCCCGTAAGAAATGCCGTTGTTTTTGTTGACACCTCTTTTGTCAATGACTAAGAAGCAACATCACAGAACCCATTTATACTCTAGATTTCTACACCGTCAGACCAAGAAGCCAAATGAAAATTCTAATCATTGGGTTTATTTGTTCAAATAAATTGAATAAATAGGAAAATTTCGAGAAATCAAGCAACCTTATCTGAGACTTCTTTTCATTTACAGGGAAAATGGGTTTGATGAAGGATAACATTGTCATTTAAATATTTTTACACGTCCTTTGGTTCTTTGGAAGTACTGAATTACTGAAGTCTCTGCCACGGTGTGTTTCTGAATGTCTGATAAGTTAATATACATTTTGGTGTAATGAAAGGTAGTCTGGCAAAAAAAAAGCAATACATTTTCTCAAATGAATGTTACTCAGATTTATTTGTTAGGGGCACACATAGTCACCGTGCAAACCGGACCCAGGTCATGGCTGAATTGGAAACGCTTGTCTTTCACAGAGGCTGAAGGAGCTCAAGCAGAGGGAGTTTGCTCGCAACGTGGCCTCCAAGTCCAGGAAGGATGAGAGGAAGCAGGAGAGAGCCCTTCGCCGTCTGCACCGCTTGGCAGAGCAGCGCCGAGAGGTCCAATGGTAAGTCTCTACTGCAACCAGCCTGTACCAGGGCACTGTCCGCCATGGTGGAGCCCACCTTACCGATTTCCCATTTAAACATTATCACAGGAGGCCCATTGTAAAGATTGAGACTGAGGGTATATCCTTTTCCCTACTGTCAGTAGCAACTAATTCGTGTCCCTCTGGAGCTGAAGTCCTGCAGGTTTCGGAGAATAATTAGCACCAGATTGATAGCTGAATCCCCAGGAGCACCTACTATCCAAATAATCACTTTAATAAGGCAATTAACAGCAAAGGTGGAGTGAGGGAAGTGTCAGCTTCCCAGTACTGAGGCTGGACTTCCCTTTGCAGTGTGGATGAGGTTAAAAACATCAACTGTGTCATGTCTGACATAACACAGTTTAAACGGCCAAATTTTGTCCTGGTGTGTGTTTCAGCGCCCCGGGATGCGGTCCCATGTTCAAGTCCACCACAGTGGCTGTGGAGAGCAGTTGTCGGGGAAGCATGGGTGAGCTGCTGGCTGCCACGTTGGACCCCGGGGCACAGAGCGATACCTCCAAGGAGACCCATTGGCCATGCCCCAACATGGGTAGGAAACAAGCCTATGGCCAGAAGATAGCGTTCTCCTTCTCCTTTCCAAAGAAAGCGTCTGTCAGACTGGAATCATCAGCCGCAGTCTTCTGTGAGGCTGCAGAGGAGGGGTCAACGCAACTGGGCAGTGGGCAGAGGCTCAGGAGATTCCCTGTCGAGCTGCAGACCGCCGAACCACACGAGAGTGAAAAGACGGCCAGTGATGAAGATGCAGCCAGCAACACTGAAGACAGCAGTGGCACAGAGCAGAGCCGCATGTCCTCGGACCCTGCCGGGAAGAATGACAGCATAGTTCCTGGCATGGATCTGCGTGCTATGCTGGGTTACCCTGTAGAAGCGAGAAAGCCATGCTGCATCTCCCAGCAATCCGAGTTTCCTCTTTTGAACAACACTGACGTAGTGCTGGACCTGGACGACTCTGTAGAATCTGTAAAGATCAAGACAGTGGATAATAAACTGGCACCCGAAGAAGAGGACAAACAAGGAGTGGAGATGGGCAGGAGTGTTCTGGGGGAAAGTATCCTTCTTGATGGTGCCCCCACCTTAGTAAATGACATTGCCGTTTCCCCTGAAGTAGAGTCACAGAACCTTGGAAAGGAGGTCAGTAACTTCGCTGAAAAGACTCCTAGTCCTCTTACAAAGCCTAGTCAACCCTTCTGCTCAGTCCTGAGCAGAGATGGGAGCACGATTCTCCCATGGCCTTCGGAGATGTTGACTTTTACGAGAGCAGAGCCGTCTCTCTCCTACAGCTGCAACCCTCTTCACTTTGACTTCAGAGCATCAAGTGGCAGGAGCAGAGTAAGCAAGGTACAGGAGGTGTCAGGACCCCATATCAATGAGGTGTCCCATGCTAACGTGACCTCTGCCAGTCCGGAGAAGCCTTTTCTCTTTGACAAGCACAACAAGGAGCTTTTGCAAAACCTGGGCAGCAGCTCAATACAAGAGAGCTCAGATTGGCTCGCCACTCAGGATCTGACTGACCCAGCAAGCAGAAAGGAGGATCACGTATGTTTTCGGCACACACGCAACACGGACAGCCATGTCCGAGCAGATAGGCATAAGTATGGCCAGAAGTACCCCAAAGAGCGGAGGCACAGCAGACGGCGCACAGATAAACCACGGGGCAGAGACAGGTGCCGCCACAGAAGCCACAAAAAAAGGAGAAGGAAGAAACAGGCCACGCGGAGGGAGAGAGAGAGAAGCGAGAACATCTCAGAGAGAGAAGCAAATCTGCTGAAGCGGGACGGGCGCTGGGAGGGCTGTGGAAGCCAGGTGAGAAGTGATCTCTCAGAACAAGCTGAGTGGCTGGAAGATTTACAGAAACAGAATCACGAGAACAAGACCAATGGTAGTGGGAAAGAGAGCCTGGGATCAAAGAAGCAGGATACTGAGGCTTGTGGCAAAACCGAAGCGAGCGTCCTATCTCTCCGTAGCAACCCTGACGACTCCGAAGCGGTGCTGGGGAATGAAGAGCATGATCCATGGGCCCTGTTGGAAAAACACGGCAGTGCCATGGAGAGCAACTCTCACGGCTATGGGGTGCAGCACACGGAGGCACTTCAGCCCGGCAGTCCACAGGCAGTACGGCTGGCGCCCAGGAGGTGCGGTCGTGAGCTCTATCATGACTGCTTCCTCAAAAGGAGAAGAAGTGAGTCGGCGAGCGACGAAGACAGGCTCAGCTCCAAGAAGCAGCCGGGCTCGTGCAACGGGTCACCAGTAGTGGATGATAGTGAGCACGAGGGGGAGGAGAGGAGTTTGAGGGCACACTCGAAGCCGTGCAGGAGGAGGAAGAGATGGAGAAGACATAGTTCAATGTCTCAGGCAGAGGCAAGCAGTCCTGATCGATGCATATCAAGCGAGTGTGTGGAAGATCCTCTCACGTATACAGATGCTGAGTCCCCAGGGCTAGAAAACAATTTGACAACAGAGTTTGTCAAAGACACCAGCAAAAGTTTAAAATCATCTGAAAAGGTTTTAATCTGTGATGTAGTCAACGAAAGCGCTTTAGATAATTCCAGGAGCCCAGTTGAGAGCTCTTTCAGTGAACAAGGGCTGGAGTGCGTTAATTGGACGGATTCTCCTGCAGCTCACCTCATTGCACAGTGCAGCAGGGACACCTTTCTTTTGGGAGACCCAGCAGTGGAAATGAACACTGGAAGTGAGAACGAGAACAGCGGCACCGAGCTGATAGCGAGGATGACTACTGCAAAGGATGGTGACAAACCTTCAGCTGAAGTTGGCCTCTGTCTCCAAGAGAAAGAGGAGCTTCAACCAAAGGAGCCGCATAGCGCAATGGTCTGCAAAACCTTCCAGCACAGCCCTCAGTGCCAGCGTGAGCGAGGCCCCCCAGGCCCCTGGGGTCAGGAAGGGAAGCTCAATCGTGAGGGCCCTGCCTCTCTGCAGGCATCTCCACAGGGCTTTCAACATCTCCCGGATGCGGAGAAGCACCACGTCCTGCACCTGCCAGTTCACAGACAGAACTTCCCTGGCAAGTTGAAGTCAGTCTTGTCTGGGCCTCCCATGCCCCTGTCTCCCCCCGTTCTGCACCCGATCCATCTGGCTCCACCCATGTCATCCACTTCTATCACCATCCGCCACACCATCCTGCAGCACCACGCCACCTTCCTGCCTCCTCAGGCGCCACTGTTTTCCCAGGTCTTCCCTTTGGCCCGTCTGCCCCTGGGGCCAGATATGTGTCCCCCGGCAGGGCCGTCGGCCTTCATGCCCCCAGCTCAGCTCTCGGTTATGGCCCCGGCTAGTCTGCACCCAGTGGCGATGACCTTCCACGCTCTACCCCGGCCTGCTATGTTCCCCCCTGTGTTGTCACCCCACCCAGCTGTCATACCTCTGCAGCCTCTATTTTGAGGACATGTCACGTTCAGCTCTCATCTTGTATGTAACGCGACACTCCCTGCTCCTCACTGATACTCTAGGAGAGACCTTTTTTTATACTTAACCGCAGAGTCATTTTAGGCCTGAAGAGAGGGGAGATGTTTTTTTGTTTTTCAACAAACACTCCCATCCGATGAGCTTCAGTTTACTGAGCCCAGGACGTAAAGGTTGCATGACGTTCAGCTTGCACAGCACAAAAAACAGATTCTCTCTGTTAATAAAACTATCATTCATTCAATTAAAGCCCATTCATGTTTCATTGTTCTGCAAAGAGAACAATTAGTAACTGCAGTCTATTGTATCCTTTCCTATTAGTGCAGTGTGGCAACATTTTAAGGGTGGTGATTGCAATATTGTACTTCTATGCACAGCATAACCTACTACCCAGCAAACAGGGAAGGTTACAGGTATGTTACAGGAACGTTAAGAACGTAATGAGAACGTTATTGGGCGCTGTGGGACCGTTCCCTGTTTACTGGGTACATGCAACTAATGTGAAATAGAAATAAACAGAACCTAGCTGAGGAAAATCATATATTACATAACATTATCCATGCAACCAATGTTTATACACTTTTGCCTTTGACTTCCAAAGCATTTATGTTCTTTGGGTATGCCTTTGCCTAGGTTTTGGCTGTTCTGTTCAAACTGTTTTTTACCATTAATTGGGACAGGTAAGATAATGCCTCAGAATAACCACTGGTAGGGTGGTGCGTATGAAGAAGTCTACCTTCGGCTTTATACCGATTCTTACCGAATCTGGTATGAAAACGTCACTACGACAAACCTCAGAGTGAGAACAATGAAAATAGCACCATTGCTTAAGTCCACATTGCAGGATGCTGCCGTCTTTGGCAAGTGGGCGGGTGTCTTTATGTTCGCAGCGTGAGCCTGAAGTACCCTCATCTTACCTGAATTTAGGACTTTCCGTTTTTATAAAGTCATTTCTCTAGGTTCACAATGTTAGGACGTCTTCTGCAATGACCTCAATATACTATGAGGAATTGTACAGTACATCTTGTACATTATATGTATTTATAATATGACTGTACGTAAGACTGTAAAAAATATATATAGAAATATAAATAATTATATATACATATTCCTGTTTCTATTGTGCAAGACTCCCTGTATGTATTCCCTCTTTAGATAAACAAAGCTATGTTTTTTACTCAGATTTGCCAAATGAATAAATAAAGGTAAATTCAATAAAGAGAATGCTGTTTTGTCATTTTTCCTGAGCTGTAAACCTGTTGGGGGAAAGGCTACTATTTGAAGGCACATACATGTTGTTACTTTATTTCGGAAATGAGTTCTGTCTATTTGAGGGGAGGAAAGTCCAAAATAGATGGTGAAGGGACCCCTGAGAAACATGAACGTTTCACGTTTATGAATCATACCTGAAATAGTCACGATGTTTGACTTTGGTGACATTCAGGGAAAACAGCACCCATCTTGGATCTTTTCTGTGTGACACATGAACCCTTGGCTCTCTCCTAACCCTTGGATACAGGGTGACATCAGGGGTTAAGGAAGTAAACTGGGAAGCCATGAAGATTAGTGGGTTCAAGCAACCCAGTGAGCCTAGAGCTGTGCCACAACTGTCACCAAGTCACTGAATCGGAGACTGCAGTCAAGCAGAATAACGTCAATTTAGGCCCGAATTGAACTGAGTCAGAGGCGCTCTGGGCTTGATTCAAACCAAGTCAGGTCACTTATCTGACCACAGGCACTTCAGGTCATTAGTTCCAACAGTCCAGCACAGTTTGATAAAGCCGTCTGTGTTATCATTTTAACCAGTTCCGCTATTAAAGTTTTAAGTGCCCAGCAGATTATGCAGTTACAGGCCCGTGACTTTCTCCGTTCCCACCCCCCCGTAATAAATTGCGAAGCACGGTCCATTCAGTTGCCGTGTGTGCAGTAATCGGTGTTTTTATGTAACCGCGACGCACAATGTGCTCTTACAGGCAGCCTGGCCTCATCCCAGCATTCCCATTGTGCGCTCTGAGATACTGGATCACGTTCGTTTTTAAGCATGTTTTCGCTCTTTCTGGAAAAGTGGAGTCCATTCGTCTGCCAGATATAAATTTGGCAGCGCTGCCAATAAACAATTATCCAAAAGGAAATGATTTAACAATCTCAGGTTTAACCACAGTTTACCATGTATTTGTTAGCTCCGAAAGAATGAGGGCCAATGATGAGGCCAGTGTCCACTGCACTGGACCACAGGCAACTCCATCCAGGACAGAACTCCAGTGTAGAACTCTGGTGAGGTGACACAATGGCAGACATGTACTATATGTGTGAATGTGCTTTAGGGTGGCCGTCTGTGTTCACACATGTATTCAGGTATGTTCCGTAACTGATTGTACAGCTTAAGAAGTCAGGAGTCTGACGCAAGAAACACAGGGCATGAGAACTGGGACATCCTAGACGGGGTACCAGTTTGTTGCAGGGTACACATTCCCACAAACCATCACACACTATGGGCAATTTCATTCATGCATATCTTTGGACAGTGAGAGGAAATCCAGGTAAACTTGTGGAGAACATGCATGCGTGTGTTAAATTTGAAAGAAAATTCTACCGCAGCTGCCATGGTGAGTGTACTGCATTTTGCATCCTCTTCTTCTCAGCCTACGGATTTATGTGGGATCCTAACTCGGTGCTTAAGATGTTATGACAACAGAACAGTGATCTAATCCATTAACGTGCTTCCTTAGCAACAGGCTTGAAAATCACCACACAAGGCTGTTTCTGTGTGATGATGACAGGCACGTATGGGGGCTGTCACGGCACATATTTCAAAAACAGCTCCTTCGATGATTTTAAGTGAGGCGGACGCATCCGAGCAAGACTCAAATGGAGTCACGCCATTTCTCGTAGGGACTCTCGATATGTGGTCACAACTACGGCAGTTCATGTCTAACTCCGAGTCGTTACGAATGAGGCGCGGGACCTGAATCGCTTACAATAAGGTCCCAGCGTATGAATGGAGGATGTGTAAAAGCCACATGGGCATCTTCCAGAGAGACCGTCTGCTTAATCAGTAAACAAACAAACTCCTTTAACTACTCCAGGACATATGCCAACCTTGAACAATAGCTAAAAACAGCCCCTCACGTGTTGGCTCTGAGTGAGGGCACAGGTGAGACTTTCTCGCTCTTTAAGATGAACCGTCGGCTTCGCCCCGCTGCGTTTGTTGGATAGCGATACCCGGCTTCCCGCCCGCTGTTACTCGGCAACACATGGCTCAGCCAGCTCCCTGACTGTGGTTTTAATTCATTCAAAACCCACCCACCATTCTCTTATTAGTCACAGTTTCGGCCGGTGACTCAAAGTCACACTCCTTATTTGTAATCCTTATTTTTGTCCCAACACAGCCCCAGAATGTTACAGCGAGTGCAGCTTTCCTCTTGGGGGCATATGTGAGTCAAAAAGTTTCATTGGTTCTTCCTTGTCCTCTCACCACTTAGGTGCTCACCCAAAGGACTTTGCAACTCTCTTCTTTCTCGTGAACCGTTCTGATTCCCACAGCGTGCCACGATCATGCAAAACTGGGTGTCAGATTTGTACGCTGCCTTTGATTGTTTACTTCTCATGCCATTATGTAAGGAAAATGAATTATACACAAACGCAACACTGTGCAACTTAGATTGGCTAAGTTTTTCTTAGAACATAGCCTACAGATTTTTGGACCACTTCACAAACAACACCCACAGACATCATTGTTCCCCACCAGAGGCACAACGCTGACATACATTAACGTATGCACTGATACACATAGACAGATTCACATTTTAATGTTAATTATTTGCAACTGGTCATTCTCATTTGTAGCTATTGAAATAAGTTACATTACAGAAAAACAAAGAGGAGCTCAGTCTAGAATAACTAGTCAAAATTAGTATCTCTTTGTTTTTCATATGACATTATTACCAAAGAAGACAACCTGGATGCTGGATTTTGCTGCAGCTGAACCAGCAATAAGAAAGTGTTATGTGTGAAACCCTGTGATATAGTTTATAGCTATCAAACACATGAAAACAGGGAATGCAATTTCCGTTTGTTTTGCTATCCTGCAGTAAAAGTCTTAATTTCTGTCCTTTTCTTTGGCCCGACTGCTCTCCTTCCAGCTTTTCTCCTAACAAAAGAGAGTGGGTCAAACAGCCACAGATTCCTCTGTTCCTCTCGATAAACTCTGACGGATCAGAATTGCCTGGCTACCACAGCCTCACAGATTGCCTTCATGTCGACAGGCCTGAGCTGCACTCCCACCTCCCTTCAGACGCTATTATTGATTTCACTGTCATTGAATTACAGGCTTTACAACCTGTCTTAGGATGGCTTCTGTCAAAAAAAATGCGATTGTATTAAAGTGAGAGGAAATTTTAAACTTCATAGCCTGGTCAATGCTGGAAATCTGAAAGTACTGAATCTCTGTGTCATAGGTCTCTTAAAACCACAATACCATGGCGATGCTATTTATTATCCATCTTGAGCAACTCCACCTTATTTGAAGTGGGTTTTTTGTCAGGCACCAGATGTTCCTGGCACCCATAAATCTTCATACATGTTTTTTCATAAGACAATCTCTATAACATTGCTCATCCGGTGGGAAGGAATCTTCTGTACAGCTAAGAGTATAAGTTTCACCTTGCAGATACGGTGTTACCAGCTCAACTAGAGTATGACATGAAGCCAGTGTGTTTCGAGAAAGGGAGCTGTGTTATTGGTCATTAACTCATCACTTTCCGAGTCATGTTATTATACTTCCAAGTGTGGTGTATCACCCTGTCATATTTGCAGCAATGACGGTTTTGTATGAAAACTGCATAAAAGGTTGTGATATAAATGGGAGAAAAATGAAAAGCAAATTGCCATTAATCATAGTAATTTGTATTACATTAGCAGGGCGTTTAAAATGTGGCACTTTAACATCAGTCAAGTTATAAAAGACCGGAGAGCCACACAAGTATAATTGATTATGAGTTTTTAAGGCTTGTTGAATAGTTATGCCAGCAGGCATCAATGGTCTGCACTGATTGTTTTGGTAGGAGGAATGTGTAATAACACCTGAATTCCCTGTACGTTGTCTCCATCCTTCCATCCACCCTTCTAAGTATTTATGAGAGTGAGGATGGCAGAAGAACCCGGAGCCTTTCCCAGGAATCAGAGGGCGCAAAGCTGAGGAACATTCTGGATGGGATGCCGATTCACTGCAGCGCACACACACATATTCATATATTGAGGGCAATTTACCTAATTTCATGTCTTTGTACTGTGGGAGGAAACTGGAGAACACGGACGACACCCACATGACATGGGGAGGACACGCAGAGCAGAGATGGGAGTCTGACTCCCAAACCTGGAGGTGCCGGGCCGCAGTGCTACCTACTGAGCCACTGTGCCACTGTCAGCTGTCTTTTATGCATAATTTTTTAAATAATTCAAATTATAATAAAATGATACTTAGTTAATTTCCCAAATATTAGCCTTATCTATGAAAGGAAGCCTAATCCCAATGTGTATATATAGGAGATATATTGTATAAATCCTGCTAATTGTATCTGCAGCAATTTTACTGTAGGACTGACATCCTGTTATTAAAAAAGGAAATTAGAATAATTGGGTTCAAATCCTTTTGGAGCACGAGGGCGTGACAGTTTCCCGAAGGCGACTCTGGGGGTCACGTTTAATCAAAACTAAAAAGCAAATCTATGAATAGGCATGTGGGCCAAGAACACAGCTGTCCCCAGGACTGCCAGCTTACCCCAAGCATGTCCTTGACTAATGGCTGACTAATCGCACCCTCAACCAGGAAACAGAAAGAGAAACAACACAGCATAGTGGGTTACAGAGCTGATTATTCATATAAAGTGCAGAGTGCAGGAGTATTTCAGAAGCCCATTGCAGCCAGCTTTGGGGAATAACCTACTCTTGATTCTTGCAGTTTGACTCCACTAGCTTGTGGCTGGGGTGGTTTGGGTTATGTAATGTACTTTGTGTTTTGCTGTGACAGCAGTAGATGTGTCCGGTCGATGGATGGCAATTCGATCGCTATGCTCTTCTGGGCTGACCTCTCAATCATCTCCTTGGCTTTCCTATGCTGAGCTGTGGCTGCACTATGCCATTCCCTAATACCATTGCTGAGGCGTCTTTCAGTGTTACAGCAGTAGGATGAAATCACCCTGTGTTGCAGGTTGAAGTATAAACCAAGTTCTTCATTCTTGTACTATTCAGCAGTGCTGAAGAAGACCTTGTCCTGCCCTTCAAGACTGAATATTGTGTTTAGGGCAAGGTGGTAGAAAAACTTTCCTTTCTGGAAAGATGATGCATAGAATGAGATCATTTAACTTACTATTAATTTACTATGTCTCTGAATTTACTGTATGATTTTAATTGTGAAACTTTTAAAATATATTTTTCTCTCTAGAAAAATATTTTATTTATCATGTCTAGAGTTCAAACTGATATACCCTAAATGAGGTAAGACAGTACAGTCATTGAACCAAGATGAGAAGTCGCCTTTTTTCACTCTAACAATCCTAGACAGCAAGTCTCAAATCTGGCCTCAAACCTTCACGAACAATGAATGTGAATAAAAATGACATGAAATTCAAAGCTTGCTTGAGTTTTTCCCTAGAACACCTGACTGTGTTGCATGTCACCAAACTGCCTGAGAATGTGTGTGGAGGATTTTAGTTTCCATAACAAACCACACCTGATTCTGATTTTGTGACTAAATCACTAAATGTTTCGATATGTCTCTGGAAATGACTGTAGCACATACTGTACAGCAGCAATGTGGTTCTACTTAATTATGCACCTCTCACTAATACTGTAAGTACCCTGGGTTTCCATGGCAACATCTCAGACAATAGCTACACAAGTCCAACAGTACTTGGCACGTACACCAACTCGAACTCTGGGAAATTAGAAACACTTGGACAAACTTACAGTAGGAGCCATCACTTTTAGTAAGTAGACATAATGAATATTTCTTCTTGGCAAGGGTGCCCACATATCATAACTTCTCTCTGCCAGCTGGTAGTCGTTTTTTTTTCTTTAAAATATAATCAAATTAGCCTACTAATAGCAACAGCTGCCTGTGCTGATTTCCAGGCCATTGAAGTGTCTTCCATTTCTTTTATTTATAAGTATGGGTAGTAACACACATCTTTTTTTTATGGTGATGATAACAATGATGATTAGTCAGTGAAAGGTGTTGTTACTGCTGGATGTTTGGATTAATGTATTCCTAACACACGCAGAACATACATAAAAAAAAATACTGGCTCACCACCACGTGTTTTCGATGTTTTTCTGATTGCTTCCGTCTACTAAAATGCACCTACTTTTACACACGGTTTATTTCTTGCAATTTCCTTCAAGATTAATAAAGCATCTGTTTATCTACCTATCTATCTATCTGGATTACATCGGTCTGACACCACTGGTGACTAAATGTGCAGGTAAATATTTGCAGCTGCAGATCTACAGTTGTTGCTTATTAATATCAGTAAAACCTCGATGTTCCTCAAATAAATAGTTCCCCTAGCTTAATCCCAGATAATAGGCCTTCACTGCCTTTAGCAGCACATGATTCTTATTTTTTTTCCGGCTTCTGACTGGCACATAATCCTTTCAATTTTCAGTTTCAAATCTATAAGCAATTCAGTCGTATCCCTGCTGCCGACTCCTGAAGGTTTAGCTCAGTCAAAATGCAAGCACTTCGACCTAAAACATTTTAAAATCATAAACCTTGCATCGTTCTTCTCACTATAAAGTAGAACTGACCAAACCAATGTGATGTCAATTTTAAGGGCCTTGCCCCTCATCCATGTCACTGTATGCCAGAGGCCCTCCACCTCACCAGGTTCTTAAGAATCATTCCCTTGTATCTTCAGCCAGAGTTCGAAGGGCTCCCAGCAGCCAAGCAGAGAATCACCAGCCAAGCGAGATTTTTACCACATGCATGACATTTCTGCAGTGCAGGCAAACAAAGCTGAGGCATGCTATGGGACCTGGTGAAAATGGCTTTTCGCCCCCTCTCACTAGTATCACACCTCTTTTAGGTGTGCATTCATCCCAGCACCCAACTCCAGCATCCAACACCAACACCCACGTGTTCGGTTAATTAAGCCAAAGACCAGATACACTGATAAAGATTTCCATTCACAGTTGTTAATCAACGGTTTCTAAATGCCTGAGGTTCCCACTTTAAATTAGTATGCTAATCTAAAACCACCAAGCAGACTGATTTATCTACACACCCACATGCTTGAACAGTCCATTGTATTTTTTTAGGGTTTCTGCAGTGTGTAGTAAATTGGACTTTCGGATCAATTTTACTTTTCTGCGTGCATTTTTTTTTTTTTTTGCACAAGCTTAGCACATTGCTAATAAGATTTAATTTTGTTTCCATTTATTTAGACATAATGACATATTTTCTGGATTATTATCAGAGGTTGCTGCCATTGTTATAGCTATGTCATTTCAGGCGAGGAATTGTGGGCTCATGTTGTTCTTCCAAATTGAATGTCAGGTCAAATGGGAAGGCGGGTTCAAGGGCACAGAGCATTTCTACTGCGAAGTATCACACCCACTCGATTCCGGTGCATTAATGGGACCCAGGGCCAAGCAAAATCTCATTTTCCTTGGCAGGGGTGCCAAGCTTACTCTAGATCCCCATGTATCATGATCTGGCCAGTCTATATGAAGGAAACACAACGTTCACCTTTTTGGCTGAACTGAAATGTGATGTTTTTTATGCAACATTCTCATCTCCCCGCACATACTTTGAACAATGGAGGTATCAGCGATAGCACTGAGGGAAATTCATTATTCTATTAAACTTAAGACCCTCGTAGTCAATGGAATAGCGTTTGGAGATTGTCCTCCAGTCACCTCTACTGACACTCTATTTAAATATTGCAACTGGAACAGCTCTCGTTAACCAGTACACAGTGAGGCCAAAGGCAAGAGGTTGCTATTAGCTTTGGGATTGACCATTACCTTCCGTCACTGCAGCACAAGGCCAGCAGGCGTCGATACACACGTGTCATGCAGAGGACTGTGATGTTCAGCAGAGACAGTCAATCCAAGTTTAATGGTGTCTCACCGAAAGATGGACGAGGCTCTATCTTTGGGAGGGGGAGTTGGATGCGGAGGCTGCTGAAAAGGATGCATCTGCTACATCTCAAAATTACTTTTGCTGGTGAATTGACCCCCCCGCCCAACTCCCTCCTGCTGCGTCGTAAAATTTTCCCACCGGCTTGTATTTAATCGAACAGAAACAGGAGATGCGTGAGTGATACTGTGAAAGTCTTCTGAGCTTTACATTATATATTCATCTCGTAGGACCTTCTGCACATGTCATGGCCATGTAAACGAAGCTGTGACATTACAGCTGTCACCAACTGCCACGTTGCTCGTTTTCAAGACCGTCTGGGTGAGACGCACGCCATGCGGCGGGCGGGCTTGAAAGATTCCTGTGCTTCGCTGTGAATGTTGGGTTTCTCCTTTTTATAGGCCACACGAAACTCTGGCTTGTGGCGGCCAGCAAACCTTGAAGCCTGGCGTTGTGTGGGACTGACGTCACCCTGAAACAGAAACCAAGCACTACAAGGCATATCCCTCGGATGTGCTGCGGAATGACAGGTAAGGTAGCACCAAGGATCATAAACCTGTAGTTATTTAAAACCAAGACCTACATTTCAGGTTCTGCTGCTAATGGTGTTTATTCTGGTTAAATCACTCCTGACAGCTGTTAAGTAAGATAAAATGTTGTTCAGAGTTGATAAACTGAAGGGGTTTGTGGAAGGCTAAAGCCATATAAGAAAGCAATGTGATGTCAATATTAAGGGCCTTGCCCCACACCCGTGCCAGAGTGGTGAATTAAAATATGGATGCATATTGGATCCCTTTAAGAACAGCGATAAATGCCACACCACGGCGACAGAGGCTTGGTGCGTGACACAAACCCCTACAGGTCTGTGAAACGTCCTCATTGACGCTTCCCTTCGGCAAAAGCAGTGAAGATCGATGCAGTTCCCTCTCAGCCGCCCTCGCTCCTGTGGTGCTGCAACCGAAGGGCTAAACATCACGCTTACCATAAATAATCCGAGGGCCAGAGGCTGCCGACGCTTAGGGGAGAATTAGAGCTACGAGTGACGGCCATCGAGCTCAGCAAAAGCTCCTGTGCCGGCCCCCATCGTGCCCTAGGTGCCATCCATGGCTTGGGCACCAAGCGCGGCTTAATGAGCTGCAGGAAAAGCCAAGTGGTCCCCCTCCTCAGGGGTCCAGCACAGTGTGCTGGAGAGCAGGCCGCAATCAGGGGGCCTCAGATAAGAGTAATTATGTAGAATTATCCCAAAATCAATGACAGGAAAATAAAAGTCTATTTAAGGATGGGGATTTAACTTGCTGGAGCTCGTCTATCGTATCCATGACGCTGAATAGCTTTTCACGTGGCTGGCCCTAACAATCTAAATGATAGGCTCGCATTTATGATATCTCCAGCCGGCGTCCTGGAGTCAGGGGACAAGGTGACACCAGGCAGAACAAGGACACCGGGACGGAATAAGAAAGAGATAATGCCTTTCCTTGCCTTTGACCTTATGCTTATTGTGGAGCCGAAAAATACAAAAGAGATGAATGGAAATGAGGATGTGGAGGGAGACGGTAAGCAGATGGCAGGAGGGGGAATGGCAACGTGTGAAGACGCAAGCAGAAAAATGGCTGGGCTGACTGTAGGTAGCTATGCAGGGGTTGTTTGATGATTCATTTAAAAAATCTGTACAACTGTGCTGGCTCCAGTATGATTTGAGGCAAACCCACTTATCGCCTGATACTGTATATTACCTGCATTAGGCCTTTCAAAAGGACATCGCTCAATTTTACTTAAGTCCTTTTAAATGCATTATCTCCCGGTGATTCCTGTAAACAGCACACTCGATAACACAAACAGAGATAAAGAAAAGCATTCAGGTGCTGTTTTTGACTCTGACACATTCCCATAATTTGGTCGTGCAAATCTATCATCCTCTGCACTCCCTCCCCTCTAGCTCTGCACTGTGGCAGGTTAATCGCAGCTTCAAGAGAAGCATGCAAGGCTGGTGACCACCCCCCCATCCCTCGCCGTACACCCCCCGAAGCCAAAGCTGAAGACCAGGCAGGCAGTCTGCACCTTAGCCTGTGTTCTGGAGTCAAAATCTTTCGTGGTAACAGGGCATTATAACATCGGGGTATCTAAACACACGTGTTATGTGTGCTGCCTCTGTGGAAAAGCATCCCATCTTGTGTGTACTCTGCCTCACTGTGGGGTTCAGTCCAGGTGGGGAGGTCACTGGAGCCACGTGGCACTATGATGAGAGGAAGGAACAACGACTTTATTTAAGGGACAGGACTGGAAATAGAGATGAAATGAAACCAAAACCCAGCTATACCAGCACAAGGGGAAACCAGGAACAAGCCAGAAACAGTCATCAGGTCACAGAAGGGGCTTTTTGTGGGTATGGAGACGGGCATCAGAGTACAGTAACAGGGATAATTTTTTTTTTGCCTTTCTGTATCAATGAGGAATACAGTACAGCTGAAGTGACGGAGTGTGTCTGTTATCTGACATTGCTCCGACCAGCGGTGTAAACTCCCACAGCACCCTCAAGTCTCACAAACACTCTGAAATGTCGAAATCATATAACCCACTGTAATGGCAAAGGGTCAGAGAATGAGTATTGACTTACAAGCACATTTGAAAGTGACACGAATTTTGATCGGTAAAAGCAAATTCAGATATAAATTCAAATATTGCCAGGCTAACCAGAAAAAGAGTGGAGGGTTATATATTATATCCCGTACATTAGTCTGATAACACAAAGGTATTGTTACCATAGTAACCAGCATAAGAAGGGTCAGGCACTTTTTATTCATTTAATTTTAAATCAAATGAATATGTATACACTCACAAAATAGCAGCTGTCACAAACAACTTTCAACTGAAATTTGTATTTTTTGCCAGTAATATGTGATACTATCCCAGAATGTTCCATCATCCGTCTGTGTCTTCAGTCTTCCCAATGGTATGTTCTGGTTACAGTAAAGACATTAAAATGTCTTAAACTGTGACTTTGAACAGCTAGAGTTCAACACGTTATATTCTGTCCCTATGGCTTATTTGAATTTTACAGTTGCGTGCTAAGGGTTGCGCATTGGCTCAGTGGGCAGCTTTGCAGCCTCACACCTCCAGGGCTGTGGGTTTGACTCTTGCTGGCTTTCTCTATAATAGCCTGTAGTCTGCATGTGTGCATCTTGTAATGAATAAAGCATCCTGCCCTTGCCTCATTCCACGTGCCTCCTGGGATAGTCTCCAGGTATCCTGTGACTATGTACTAGATGTGTATTTATGGAAAATAAAGGAGTAAAACCGTATTTAATGACGTTCAAGTTGACATTGAGTCGGTGGGATAGTTATGCAAATACTGTAATGCTGCTCTCCGGCTTTCCACTCTGCAGTACCTGACATAGGGCGGAAGGCTCCAGGCCCAACATTACTCTATATTGTATAGGCAGTATGGAAGTTGGATAGACAGAAAACGTGAATGATGTAGCTCCTTCCGAGCATGACAACATTTGTGAATTTTCAAGAACCAGGTGTACTAGAAATTAGCTTAAAATGAAGGGCAGTTGCAGCACTCAAAACTATACAAATCTGTAATCCTATATTATCAAGCATTTGTGAAATATCTCTGTAATTTGCTTTCAGACATTTTAATTCACTTCCTTGACAGGAGGCTGCAAGATGGTTCTTTTAATTATGATCGCCTTTGTGCACTGTCCATGATAAGAACAAGGACTTCATTCATTTGAGAGAGAGTGCTGAAGAGTTAGCTCAGGGCAAGATGACTTTTCAGGGCTTGCCCTTGCACCAGCCCATTTTGACATAAACTCAACAATGTTCTTTCCGGAAATATGGGTTGATATTTTTCACTTTGCAGGAGCTCATCCATAATAGTCAAAGACTTTAGAAGGCAGCCTTGCACCAGACTGAGACCTTGCCTTTAAAGATGATTTTAGCGACAGACTAGCGAGTGCCTGCTAGTCTGTCGTCAGCTGTCTCCGCTCTGCTTCTGCAAGAGTGGGTGCTACCAATCACATGCTACACAATTATCCCTTCATCAAGTGGATATCTGAGGCTCAACTGCACTTTTCCTCTGGTGCACAATTCAATTTCAGAAGCCTGTTTAGCTGTAACAAGAAAAAGCACATGGATCGGTCACACGCTGGAGCAGAAACAGTCTGCTAGGCTTCCAACACGTGCGTGCAGGGAACGAGGGAACTGTACCACTCTAACCTTAGATGTCATTAACTAATACTCGTATACATGGTGTTCTGTGATGTCTACAGTATGTAATGCAAACACCAACATACTGATGGGTATAGTTAGTGGAAGGCTGGTTCCAGCCCAGCGTATAGACCAATTCTTTTTTCAACTGGGGGGTGGGAGTGTAATATAAAACGAACTGACAGATCAGGGCCATGTGACTCGCTGTGTCGTGCCAGGCCCCCGTGTCAGGAGATAAGACATTATCTCAGGGGCAATTTCTTCTGTGCAAAAGAGGAGTAGGCCGGAGCAGCCGGTGACTACTCCCAGTCCCATTATCGGTGTGGGTTGGCCACTTGGCTTGTAATCCGATCGGATACGATAACGGGAACCATGCCACGGCCTTCTTTTTAATTATTGTTTCCTGATGCCAGATACGGCTTAGATATTTCACTGCGCTGCCAAATCCAGGCAGAATTTTTTAATCCCCTTTACTAACCAGCCACTGGGTTTTACAATTCACTTCAGAAAAAAGAAACTCCAGCGTGAGTCTCAGTGTCTATTGCAAGCCATACAAATAAAATCTGATAATCCACAAATAAATAGATTGAATACATGAAGGCAAGAGTGGAACTCAGGCACACGAATACACCAACTGCCAGATCTCCGAGTGCTGCGACTCATATGGGTGGATCAGCAGGGAGGCCAGCCTTCAAACAGCGGTGTCCCATGCAGGCGTGTGCACAGCTCCTCTAAGGTAGGAGTTGCCATCTGACAGATCGACAGCGTGGGATCTTCACGGCATGAGAAATCATCAGTGGTTACAGAGGTAAAATAACTTTGGTGTGTCTACTACTTATGGGATTGGCGTTGGGTGTTCACCTGGCATTCTGAGTTATGGTTACTATGTTCATCGGTGGGGGGGGCGGTGATGATATGCACGGTCCCTAAAAGCAATCACCAGTTTGTTTACTCATCTGCATGGTAACGGTTGAGCTCAGCAACAGTAATGAAACATTTTACATCACGACCAGCCCAGATGGACAATATAATAATGTGTAATCATTTGCTGAAATTAAGTAAGCCCCTCCGTTCGCCCCTCCCCTCCCCCTCCGCCCTCCCCCCTCCCACCCTACTCTTGCTTTTGCCAAAGCCTCCTCGCCTGTCCTTCGCTGCCCTCTGCTCTCCCGCACGCGTT
>JAACJT020000030.1:6973626-7067589 GCA_009936485.2 Gymnarchus niloticus
AAGGTTCCAACCCCAGGCCAAAATGTGTGGCTGTGGCAAAGCATTTTGTGACCTCAAGCTGGGTCCACGTCTACGGGATGTGATCACTTCTACACAGATGTGCTAAATAATTTAATGCAAAAGGCCTCCATTAGGAGCCGGTGTCTCCACACATGCAGAAAACATAAATATGCAGCATGTGTAAGGACCCCAGACGCTGTTTTACACTGCGTTTATATGGTTTTGTTTATTTACTACTGGTCCAACGCAATGCTCTAGAACTATAACTGCGCTGGAGCTACCTAGCTCAACAGGAACAAATAATGCAAATAGCATCATCTTAATATTAGAAGCGATGGAGTGTTTGAAAAGAATAAAAAGAAAACCATTCAAGCCAACATGCCACAGGGATAAATTTTCTCACATAATCTTAAAGCGATCCCTTTTGAAAACGATTTTCCGGCCTTTATGTCTGGGGTGCCATCGTTCCTTGCCGCAGAACGGCGATGGAGGAAGTGGATTGCTCTCCATAAGATGACCCTCCATCAGAATTTAAAATGTCATTTACAAATAGGCCCGTTAGAGGAATGCGGTGCAATTTCATCAAAGCTTTAAAAACCTCAGATCAACTTGAAACAATTACACAGTTTCTTGCGGCGGTTTCTCACTTTCTCCCTCTCTCTGTCTCTCTCTCGCTCTCTCTCTGTCTCTCTCTCTCCCCTGCTCTCCCTTCTCAATTTAAATGGGCCAGGTTATTGGAATTTGTAATTGCTACAGGGACATTATTTCACGTTAATGCAGTCCAATAGGTACCGTAATTGTTTGCTCCCAGGCAGTGGAGGAAACGCGGGCCTGGGAGACGGATCAGCCGTGGGGAGAATTAGATGGGCAGCGTGGGAGGGGTATGGGTGCCCAGGCCCCTTGTCCAATTGTCTGTGCCCGCACGGGCACAGCGCTTCTGTAATGGGATTCGGTAATGATCATACAAATGGCCGCGATTATGGAAATGCCCTGTTAGAGCGGAGTGCCTTGTTTTTCCACCCCCCCATCCCCCCCAGGGCCTGGGGCATCTTGACACATGCCGGGGAAGAGAACGTTCTTCCCCACTCACTCACTCAGTGACCATAAAAGCTCGGCTGGTGCCAGCTTCCTTCCACCCCCTTGGGCAGGAGATGTTGTACTTTTTGAAGGCTTGATTCCTCTCAATCTCCCTCCACCCCCTACTGTTCCCCACTTGGGTGTTTGGGATGGGGGTTGTTTAGAGACTGTGGGTCAGCTTGGAGGACAGCCCCCGAGAGGCTGGCTGACAAGATGTTTTCTGCTGAGTACAATCGCTCCACAACATGCAGGTATACCTGAGCCCACACAGAACACGGAACCGTTTGACCTGCTAGACTCAGAACTTCCCAGAAGGCCTGATCTAACTCTTGGAGCGGGGTGACATATGAATAAACCCAGAACTTCAGGGAGCAGAGGGCTATCTTTAGCCTTCATGCCTCTCTGGATTAAGGATGCAGTTAAGGAGCACGGCTTTAGTTTAAACATTTTGGCATTTTGAGCCCCAAAAGAGCCATGTTTTTGGTCTTGGCTGCTCACCCCATCAGGCCAGAAGCTGGAGGGAAAAGCATTCTGGCAGAGCATAGCGGTTGGAAAAGGGGAGCTATCCTCTCACATGGCATTAGCAGCCAAAGGAATGCGGGTCGATTCAACTTGTCTGTGTGTCCTGTGGTGGTGCAGGAAAGCATAGACGAGCACCCCTTATTTAGTTATTTTTATATATTCATTATTAGCTTGAAATGAAACACCTGTCTTTTCAAGTATGTTGACTTGATAACATGCACATGTAAAGTGCATCGTTCCACATAATTTTGATTACTCTTTTACAGTATTTAAACGTTATTGTTAAGGCCCACTATTTTGACCAGGGTAAGTGGTTAGAAGATGGACAGATGGACGGACGGATGGATGAATAGATGAATGGACTATTTTAAAACCTATTCTTGCTGTGCTCATCATACACGGCATAACTCAAACACAGGTGTCCCATCATGCCTTTGTGATCCTTAGTTATTTATATACGTGTTTGATCTTTTAATTCAGTAAACTCAGACATTGTTTATGCCAGATATAATATCCTCAGCTACCAGTTGTTTAACTGGTCTTTCCTGTTCCTATCAAAACAGGATCATTTGGTTTTGCATGTTAAGGCCTTCATTTCCAAAGTTCCCATGTTACATGGTTCAGTCTTTGAGCTAAACCACCTTTACCATAAGGATCTTGCCCATTTTTTCTTTATGAAAAACAGTGAAATGTCACTGCATTTCTGTCTAACCATATTCCTGTGTTCATTAATGCTAATGAACCTGATTTAGCGATTGTCAGATATTGATCTGAAATTGACTTGGAAAATTTTAATTGAAAAGAGGTTGTACAGCTTATGTGTGACTTGATTGTGAGATACTGCAAGCACAGGCAACAGCCTAAGCTATTTCTGTGTATACTCTCAGCCTTGTACCACAAAGGACCTATGATTGTTGTACATCCAAACCCTTCAGATGAGGGCCAAAGAGTTAATATTTATGAGAAAGATACCATCTGCCATGTCACTGCCATCCCATAAGATCTGCCAGCATTATTGACATGTAACACCTACCTGGATGAAGCATGGGGACACTTTGGCGAAGAACATTAACCACACACCATTTGACGTGAAGAGCCAAAGGATAATTTTAGCACTTTTTATAGTCTCTTTCGGTAGTCTTATTTTTTGACCTAGACGCCAAACAGTGTAAAGAGCACTGCTGGATCATTGATGACCACAGGGAGCCAGGGCCTCAGCCTAGTCATCCATAGCAGCCAGCATTTCCAGCAGAGCTCCGATGGCTCCTTTTACCATACAGCCGTGTTCTTGATGGGAGAAAAAAATTGAAAGTGCCCCCACCTCCCAGGCAAACAGTGCTTCCTTGAACAGGCTGCTTTTGAACCCAACCAGACCAGTGCAGCTTGATATTATTGTTTGGTCTTCCCCTGAAGGTGTAACAGGTTAAACTGTGTGATGGGTTTAAGAGAAATCTGAAGACCCTGATATGCACCCTGACTCACCAAGGTTGTTTGCATGTAACCTCATCACGAACCCCAAAATAAGGGAATTTAAACCATGTGGTTGCTACTGATTTCCTATGAAACCAGGAACACTATCTTTTCACAATCGTCTCACTTCCATTCAGTCTAAGGCAGAGCCTTTTATCTCTGATTGTTTGCCTGTTTTCTTTCCTCTCTTTTCCCCTAGTGACTACACGTTTGCTGTTCCACCTGGATAAATTTGGATGATCTCTGACCTTGTTTGAATGACCTCCTGTCTGCTTGTTCCCTTGGTATTCCTCGCTTGATTTACTTTTCCGATTCTGTACTTGTGCTTAAATCCTGTTATCCACCAACTCACCTCTAGATCGAGGCCTTTACATACTAAATCAAGAAGCACTCTTCACCAGGTAAATTTGTTGTTGCACAGAAACTAATTGCGTCATTGATAAAAGAGGGAGCTGTACTCCAGACTCTCAATTTCCCAGTTCCCCTGGATAAATATGACATCACAAATAACACAAAGATGAAATTCACTGCTTTGACTTGCATTTCTCAGATTTTTCTGATGAAATCGTCTTTGAAAATCGCACAGCACTTTTGGATCTGAAAAAACAGATTTCTGTAGGGTTTCGGAGCAGTCACACTTAATTACTACTCCAAGCATCTCAGGATGTCATGAAATGAGATGGTTGTAGGATGTCAAATATTTTTCCCCCTCCCCCCATTGATCGTATATCTCAGTCTAAAATTTTAATTAATTCTCATGTGATTCTCTTTATTTCTTTATGTATAACTCTCTTTTTAATGTATTTTATAATTGCTCTAGAAGCAATTCAGGCAGCAAAACCCGTTTACTGAGCGAAAAAAAGAGACGTTTCTGCCATGAAATAATAATGGCAGTGTGGAGCAGTAAAATTTTTCTCTGAGGTGGCACAGAGCCCAGATCTATTTAGTTATACGTGTTCAGTCCAAACCACTGCCTTGTCACAGGAAACATATTCAATATATATCATCACAGACTGTAATGGACTGGCATCCCATCCAGGGGGTCCCCTGCCTGGTGCTTTGTGCTTCATGGGATAGACTCCAGGCTCACCACAAAAAGTCCTGGAAAAATGGTTTGAGGGTGGAAAGATGATTATAATTATATTACTTGTTTTTATATTGATTGCGAAGTACATTTCTAAAGTAGCTCCTCCTTTTTGCTACACATCCATCCATCCATCCATCCATCCATCCATCTTTCAACTGTGAATCCTGTACAGTGTTGCTGGGGGGTCTCAGAGCTTACCCCAGCAGTACCACCTCTTTTCAAACAATGTCTTTGGCTGGTCACAGTAATGCCAGTAATAAAAATTTTCTTGTCTTTGTGCAGAGTTAGTGGCAAAGTTCAGTCTTGTCTCTGTATGCCTACAATTCCAAGCAATCCTGCGGTACCAAATGTAAACCTGCGTCTGTCTGCAGTCTTGAGTTCTGTTGATGCCGTGACGAATCTGTTTTTACACTCGGCGCAGGCTTTGCCACTTCTTTTGACCAGAAAAGTATTTCAGCTGGAATGGTAGGTTTGTTTCGTCCGTTGTCAGTGACCCAGCATTCGTGGTGGTCAGAACCACAGGGCCCACCGGCCCTGCTGGGTCACACATTTCCCCAAGAGGAGCTGCATACATGCGGGGTTTCTGACACCGTGCTAGGCTGGAATCTCACTGACTAGAATGTGACCTCGGGACAGTATGAAAAATGAGGACGACAGGGAATTTTTCAAATGAAGCACCGAAGGAAAATGACTAGCACAGTCAAATTTCCCTATACAGCAGGACAGCTCTGTGGCTATTTAAGATTATTAAGGCTATTAAAGAAGCCTAATACATGCTAGCAACTGACTTAGCGTGTGCCAATTCAACATACCTGCTCTTTTAACCAGCCACACAAACGGTTGTGTTTAATAATATGTTAACTTCAGTAATAGTGCCCACTAGCTCAGCACAGGCTGCATTCAGTAACATACCAGCCATGCTTTATATGTACATCTAAACACAAAAGAAACTTGCCTTATGTCAGCTACACACCAAATGAGCCATACATATATATAAGGTCAGGTGCATGAAGAATCATTTTCACACATGATTTCGCCACCACAGAGTTCAGACCTTAACCCCACTGCAAGCCTTTGGGATGTAGTGAAGAAGACTGTATGGAGTGACTCTACTCTCCCATCATCAGTACAAGATCTCAGGGAAAGACTGATGCAAATCTGAACGAAAATAAATGTTGAGTCAAGCATAAGCCTGTCAAAACAATGCCAAGATGAATGCACGCCATAATCAAAACTAAAAGCGGTCCAATGAAATTATTAAGATGTGTGACCTTTTTTTGCCCGGGCAGTGTATATAATTTAATGTTACACTCCGTGACATTAAAATGTGTCTCTGGAATGACAGTTAAGTACTTACTTCTTATAGAGTTTTAGCAGATTATTCTGTTGAACTTTAGTGAGAGGGAAGAGGAAAATGATTAATTCATTATTGAAAAAATTATACCAAATGATTATATTTAAATGTTCACAGGTTATAAAAAATAGCATTCACTGTGTGGGACTCGAAGGAAGAAGAAACATAACCACATAGTACACAATAGACAATGACACAGTTGGATATATTCTTTCATGTAGTCTTTGCTTTAACGTTTTAGGTTTTTGTGTCCCTCTTTGTCAGAGATCTACCATATCTGCATGTGAGAAGGTGACTATGGGAACACTACTATGTAACAGATTTCTTACTTCAGTCACATTTGAGTGAGTTTAATTCAGCAGAGGAAACATGCGTTTTCCCCCTAGGAACACAAGGCCTGCACATCAACGCAGAAACCATGCCATAAACTGCAGATTTGCATCATTAAAATTCCAATAGAACCACCTGGGACTAGAACAGTTTAAGCCAGCAGTCGGACAGATAATCAGAAAAAGAAAACATGGAGACATGCCTTCGCTTATTTACAAGCTGGCACGTTTTAATAACGTTTGTGATCTGAGTGACCTTTGGCACCCGTGCATTAGGGCGTATGCGTTGACATAAGATTGACAGTTTGAGTGATGAAGTGACAGCAATTCTGGTCGTTATTAATTCCCCACAGAAGTCTCATATTCCGTCTCCAGACGGCGTTCCTCACACCAAATGGTTCAAATTTTGCTTTCTGAACAAACCATCCATTTGTAATGCGTTCCATCTTGCAACATAGTCAGGACACCAGATATTATGCCTGCAAGAAAAAGACTGATATAATTCAATGAAAACCGGATATTCAAGGGATATACCTCTTAGACAGGAATTCTAAAAACAAATTTTGCATTTTGGTAAACAACTCAGTCTTCTTCCAAAACACAACCAGAATTCTCTCCATTTTATAAAGTTGTTGAACTTCATTGTCAGGTGCAAAACCTCCCCAAATCAGGAGGAAATATTTAGAAATTCCTTCTAAAAGCAGGAACTTTCAACTGAAGGTTCCAGAGGACAACCCTAAATGTTGCTCTTGGCTTGGGAATGTGGCAGGCCTGCCAGCCTTTGCTTTCTAAATGAACTTTTAATGAAACATTTTAATGGAGTGAGATTTTGCCTTTGTCTGCTGTACATTAGCATTATAAAGTGTTTCTGATTTGGTAAAGTTGTCATGCTGAATTGCTGTAAGAAGGGCCTGTTCTAAAAATCTTCATAGAGACTCCATGTTTCACAAAGTGCACTGTAGTTTTAGAACTCGGAACGAGAATGACAGATATAGTCCTTATAATGCAAACTCTTCCAGCCTTAGATTAGCTAATTAGCGCAACTGTTACCTGCTCCATCTGACCCCTACATCAGAAACACAGAACAGAAAGTCCCACCCCTGTCATGACAATTCATATCCCAGCCCTGATGGAGCATAGCTGTAGCATCTGCAATGCAATTCACTCTGATTTGCTCAGTGTTCTTTCCGAAGTGGAAGGAACTAAACTGATTGGACGAGGTTGTGTGTTAAGTGTCAGATATCATTAAGTGAAGAACGTGTGGTCAGCAGAGATAGCGAGCAAATGTTTACGTCACAAAACAGTGCCCACCAAAGGAGGCTGATTGATCAGAGGCTGACAAGGACAAATTCTCCTTCCTTGTCATTTTATTTTCCTTTCATAGCCACCAGATAATGCAAAGAAAAAAAATGCTCAAAACCACTGACTTCAAAGAGCCACATCCAACGGGTTTATTCATATAAAATGAAAATCTACAGGTCTTTGATTGCGGTTGACTGAGGTCAGTATATTTTTTAAATTTATATTTGTCTCTTTTCACAGTTTTTTTTTCGGCTCAGAAATGAGGGGCTATTTTATATGCTAGATAATAAACAAAACTGCATTTTTTCATTTGCTCTGATGTGCTGTTTAACACCAAAGCACAAATAGAGGACACTTTAAAGAAAATAATTTTAAGGTGAGGAACGGCAAAAAACAGCGTTAAACGACAGTTATTAAAATTTTGACTATTGAATGTAGCCATCCTTTGTATATAACACAATGAAAACAGATTTTTTAATCAAACAAGACATTTTATTATGCATTCTATAATAACTACTGCTTGTTTTACACCCCACAAGATGTGCATAGCTGTCCTCATTATAGTCACCTCTGAATAGCTGAGATTTACATTTTTCTAAATATAAATTTCCAGTTACACATAGAATATACATTTAGCCAAATGTCCACTCCCGAAATATAAATACATTCAAAGTGTTCACAACTCAGGAAATTCATCCAGCCCATGTCAGCATCTGCTCTGGTCCAAATGCACACACCCAGAAAACCTGACTGATTCAAAACAATTTGAATTCTAATTTAGTTCAAAGCATCCATAAAAAAACACAGATGTAGTGAGTTATTTTCAGGGTGACAGTTGTAGGGAAAATTTAAAGCAGCTTTCACGTTTGCGTACAATCATTAAAAATGATTCTGTCTCTAGTTGTTTGAAGGGAGATTATTGGAGCTGGTTCTGGTAGGATGCACCAAATAATGACACATAACTTACAATGATTCAATGACTCTGTACTTGTTACAGGAAAAATAACCCCGATTAGTGTTCAGCTGTAAACTTCAAGCAGGGAAACTTGTTTTCTGCACGTTGCGGGGACGAATCAACAACAAACGATAAGGCGAGGATAACACTTGCCCCATTAGCATTTAGCTGAATCACGCATCTGCACGGAAAGGGCCGGCCTAACTCCCACGCAGTCGAGTGTAGAAAAACAGAAGTGAACTGCAGCACCAGCAGATTGTACACTGTCCCTTTACCTGCATAATTACCCAGGCATTCTCTGGATTCTTTTGAATGGCGGAATACCAACGACTCGCTAGCTTTGGCTCGTGGGTGAAGGAGGTGAAGGAATGCCAGGAAAGATATGGGCCCTTGCTATCTCTGTGTTGTATGTTAGACTGGGAGACTTCTGCAAAACATGGCTGGTTCTCTGCATTAATGTATGAGCAATGGCAGCCATTAGGAAAGTGAGAGGTTAGGCCTACTATCCCGACAATGGCTTGTACCGCCATAACTGTCTCAGAAGTCATACCTATCGGGGAGGGGGCATTAAATTTGGTTTGCCCTCTCTCTTCACCGTGCTTTCTTTAGCAGAAGATTAAGCTCTTCATGTGAACACACATGTCAGTGACAGAGACAGTGTGTGTGACGCTTGTCCTACAGAAGCCCGGCCTCATTTCCACGTGTGGCAGGTAGATTTCTAGTTGCTAAGGGACAGCCAGAAGCTTCATTTGATAGGGTTGATGACTGCAGGCTGGACAATCTCCGAAGGGGAATATGCACTCGCCCACAGAGGCCAGCAGAGTGACAGCTGTGAAATAGCATCCGATGGGTTACAGACTTCCAGTAGACATTTCTCTTTAAATGTTATACAAGCCAATAAATGAATAAGCCCACTGAGTTCAAACGCTGGACAGTTATGTGTTTCCTGCATGGTGCTATGTAAAGCATCCCTTGGACATGAATAAATGGATTATGCATATTAGCTCTTTGAAATTTGCTGGGACCAAAAATCTGGGCCTGGCTGTCTTGCAGATGCTTGCTATCTCACCAACGCCTTCAGAGACGCCTCAGATACCATGGGAGATGTACCTTGACACCTTTTCCGGAACAAGCGGACTCTAGGCAGGCGCTTCCAAGCTCACCTTGTTGGGCGAAGCCTTTAAAGCTGGCCAGTGAGGATCCGCAGTTAGGCACAGAAGTGTCAGTGCCATTGTACCATTGGGATTCATCTGCCATTTGTCTTACACCAAGCAGATCTCCTAGAAAAAGGAGCGGCTATATTTATGAATACTCCTCTGTTATGTGTTACACTGGGTTGTTAGCCGTAAACTAGCGGTGTGGTGGGAGATTAATATCAGAACGCGGAGTGGTGGAGTTGGGGGGGGGGGGGGGCAGCGGGGAGACTTGTAAATGAAAACAAACTAACCTGTCTTCATCCACCCCCATTTTTAAACCTTATAATACCATAATGCACAGCGTCTACAATCATAACACCTAGCTGTATCACACTGAAAACTATAATAACAAAATAAATGTTTCCTTAAAAAATAACATTTCTTCTCAGACTTTGTAGAGAATAATAGTGCGGGCATAACAGGACAAAGTTGCCTTTGTTGGTTCACCCATTAAAAACATATTAAAAGGCATTCTAATTATCATATTCTTTCTTGTGGTTAAAACATGTTGTCCTAAAAGGACTATTAAAATTACCATAGGACTCAGTATGTATGCAGTATGTACTGTAGAACTATTTAGGATTTAACAACAGTATATTTAAGTTGCTGTTGTTCAAAGCAAAATGCTATTGCACTTCAGAGTTAGCACAGTAGTATTGACATTATGTGATTATTGTGTTGCCATTGTAATATTAACATTGTAAAGGTCCTTGTACTGAAGACAGTTATTAAAGACATTTTAACTGCCTGGCCTTATATAAATTTAAGCAGGTTGACATAAGAAAGCCCTAACCCATCTATCCTCATTAATCATAGCCTTTCTCTCTTCTGTTTCTTGCCATGTGCAAATTATCCAATTTATAATTCACTTTGTGGTGACATTTTTATTCATAGTGGGGTGCGAAAGCTGTTTGTAACCAGCGAATGACATTCACCTTGCCAGTCAGGCAGCCTGAGGCGAGATGTAAAGACACCCCCTCCAGGACCCCTGACATAATCAGCAGTTTTCAAAAAAGTCACTACAGCTTTCTGTTCTGCAGCGTCACCAGAACAGAAAGGGTTAAGGTTGAAAATCAGCAGTCATAGGAGTGGATTTTCCAGGTGTAATTCAACTCTGAGTTTTCCCTCTATTGAAAAAACAAAAAAACTAAGGAATTTTTTTTTTACTCTGTTAAAGCTCATTAAGGATTTTCTAGTCTCAGAGTGTAAGAATCAGCATTAAACTCAATATATTTGTTAATTTATCAGTATATAAAATATGGAGCCCTGAAATCCTGCCCCAATTAAGTGTCAGAGAGACCCCTGTAACTAGGTGATGTCTTTGATCGACATCACTTTAGGTTTGTGGGCTGGAATTCACTATGTTTAGCTACAATGTGTATTTGCAATGCTATCTTGGTCTGTCCTTCTAACGGCTGTAAGACAGTGAGAGGGCATGGGCCTCCCCCAGGGTGGGGCAATGTTAGGTGTTGAGCCGCCCGTTAATCTTATAAATTAGCCATATCATTTTCCCCTTCAGCCCAAACAGCCAGACTTCCTCATTCGGCTTGGAACACCGGATCCTACACTCACTGTGTGTTCCTGTATTTCACACCCACCGCTAAAACCAAAAAGAAGCAATTTTGTCTTATCTTTCTTCTTTTTTACTCCATCATTTGTTAAAGTTACCAAGTCCCCAGTGAAGTGTCCTTTCCATCCAGCAGTTTCCGTTTTATGTCAATCCCCAGAGGAAGGCAGTCTCACATGATTTTCTAGTGTGAAAAGGATTTCCACTAGTTAGGCTCTGCACCTCTTTGACACTGTTTAAGGGAAGACTCAAAGGGAGGCCTAATTTAGTCTCACACGTGTGGAGATATGAAGAAAGATTAAGTAAACCATCTTTGCAGCATATCGCTTCCGTTCTGTTGATGGCAGCTGGCAGCTGCAAAGTGAAAATGCTCCCATCCAACTTCGGGTTGAGGGACTGGAAGTGTCTCCTCTGAGCGCCTTTGAAAACCCGAGAGGTGGAGCGGTGGCTCCATGTTTATTTTTCATGAGTATTGACGACGGGATTCATTTTGACATGACGGGATAAGGCTGTGACTCCTCCATCTAATTACCTTTCTCGTGCCTGCATTGTCACATCACCGCTCCTCTGACTGGGATCAGGGCTTGGAAGCCTGTCAGCTTAATGTGGAGTTGCAAATACAGATGTTACAGGTAATGGATGACTGCCCTGCTGGTCCAGCATTAACCAGGTTGTGTTAATGAATGGACGGACACTACAAAGCATCCTCCACAAAATGATGCATTGCCACGGTGACGGAAGGGGAAAGATAAATTACCTCTTACTCGCTGACACGAGCTGCCGCTTCTCCTCCCTACAAATGACTATCAGAATTATTCCTGGCTTCCCTTTCAACTCTCGCTAAGGTCTGTCAAGGTACAATGTAATATCCGAGTCCATTAGCTGTAAAATTATACTATGGCCCCTCGCAGCTCTACTGTGATGGGATTTTCCAGTTTCCCACTTGCTCTGACTCTCCAAGGAGCAGAAATATTAAATGCCTCACTGCTTGCTCCTAATCGGGCGGAAATCACAAAGAAAATATGAAAAAGAAAGATACTACCTCTCAGACAGACTGCAACAGAGGAAGAGGAAAAAATATGGTCCTGTCAATGCTGTCAATGGACAATGCTGCCATTACACCTTAATCAAAAGCGGGATAAACTAGTACCAGGTATTCAAGATACAACCATTGATCAGAAAGCTTTTGCCCTGGAGGTTAAGCTAACAGTCCTCTGACTGGAAAGTCAGGTCACCTATTAGTGTTATTAGTGAGTCTTCTGTTTTAATTCTGTTTTAATTTTTCATTAAAGCTGAATTGACTGAGGAGAAGATTGATCCAGAGATCATGCAACCCCGGCTGGGCTCTGGTCATCGAGCTTCTGTAGGTGTCATTTGATCTTGCCTGGATCACTGATTGTTCTGGAAAGAGCTTTGCCAGTCCCTCTTCTGCCATCACACTAAGCAATCACCCTTGCCTTTTGGTCTCCAATTGCAGGGTCGATGGATGTGGAAGGATTGATTTGGAAAGGATGAAAACTGTACATTATTGCATCTCCAATCAGCACTGCCTAACAGCTGAAATGAACTTAGGGAAATATGTTTAATGGTTTAACTGGTTCTGAAAAGAGATGTTTAACCATCTTTGGCACAGCATGCCTTTTTATTAAAGTGATAGAAAATATAGTAAGCATCTTCCTTTCTTAAAATGCAAATATTTTATTACCAGGAAAGTTAATCCCTGTCCATGGGTCAAACATCATTGAACAGATAAAAGAAAAAAAATTCTCATTTGTGTTTTTTTTTTTTTTTGATGTTGTAGCGATTCCATTTGGATTCCCACATGCACCCCCTGCAAGTCATATGTGCTTCTTGGCCGCTGCATCCTAACATGTAAATATGTAAAGAGTTTTGCTAAAATAATCCAAGAGGTTTTCTTTTTCATATTCATATCTTTGAAATCGTTCAAAAATCAAAACACATTTTCATGTAACATTGTACTTTTAGAAAGAAACAAATTCAATATACCACTATATAACAATAAATTTATAGCCCAGAAAAAATATAAGAGGGACTAGAAAATCAAAAGTGTGTTTCTCACATGCAGTCAATATCAGAGAGTCATGTTCAGAAATGAATGCGAAACGTGGAATTAAAACTAAAGATTATACTCCGCCGTGGTGTGACTAGAACACTTGCTGCAATGATCTCTGTGAATGCATTGTATTTGGTACTTTCAGTATTACAGAGCAAATTACTTTGATTAAGTAATTTACAATGTAGTGAAATCTAAAATGAGACTACTATTACTGCTAAAGAGACGAGAAAGAGATACAAAAAGAGTATGGGCTGGGGGGATTGTGTTTGATCTTTGTCTACATTTGACTTGTAGATGACGCTTGGTACTCCATGTTACAGTATGTATTGCTAAAATTACCTGCAAAGGCCTACAAGACAAGTGATGTTTAATTTTGCACTTGTGTTTTTTGCAATTTTGCTGCACTCAAAATAATATTGTACTCTGTTTAGTTGCAATTATTAAAATTTATGTTGTTTTTTTCATTATTAATAATATTACTCTTGCATTTCTTCTTTAGTCACCAATGATTGGATGTGATTTCATTAAAATTGCCCTATCAGTCTAACAGTCTAAAGTCTTCAGAAGCAATACAAAAAATTGTATTAGGACTCCAAGAGAACCCACAGCTGGTTCCAACATTAAACCAGATTGATTTGGGGATTTAACCCATGTTTACTCTGCATGATACCAAGGAGAAAACTAATCAAGTTAGATGCAACGTACTGTAACTTAAAAGCACCCCATAATTGAATGTCTATCGACAGATTTTCCAGTTGGAATGAAAGCTCTTTTTTTTTTTTGAAAGATTTAGCTAATTTTCTTCCAGTTGGATTATATTTACAATGCTGAGTGGCTCCATTTTCTGTGTATATTTGTTATGGAAATTTATGGAAATCTTTTTTTCTTTTTAGTGTTGTGCAGAAACCCAGCAGTTTCTATTGTGCAGTAATTCTGAGTTAACACCATGATGACAGACATAGGAACCTGAAGTGATTTTAAAATAAGTTTTATGCAAAGCATCGTAACATTCAAAAACTGAAATTTAAAAGTTCATGATGTACATTTTTCAGAAGTACAGGTTAATACTGTTAAAATATTCAGTGATTCCCAAAATAGATAGCCTTAGATCAAATAAGGCTTGAGTTTGAGATTAATTCTGACATTGTGCTTGAAGAGTGTACAGCATATATACCAGCATTACGTGACACGTCCAGTCCATTTTAAAAGCAGCGGCATGAGATCCCTTCAGACCTTTATAACCTCATTCCCTGGGCGCTTCCTTAACTCTCAAACAGAAACAGCAGAACCGCAGCTGGCCGATTTACGAACTGAAGCTACAACGTGTATCATGTCAAGCCAAGATTTGAGAGGAGTTTGCTTCGTGAAGTGCAGCAAGTCTACTGATGAGAGAGTATGTCAAACCGTATATGCTTACCCGGCTTACAGATCAAGACCAAAACGATCAACCAAGAAAAAAGAAATCAATGGGCTAGTCACTTTGTTGATCATTTTTAAGGTCATTTTAAGAAGGAATTTGCCAAGGTTATGCTCTTGACTCATCCTCAGGGGACACTCTGTAGTCTTCAGAGTGTGTCTACGGGAAACAGCAATTTTAAACCCCCCCCCAGCTCTGGATCTGTGGGGGCAGCTTTTCACTGATGCAGCCTGCGGCGCAGCCTCGCAGTCCCACAGTAAATCAAGCCCAGGCAACACCTGCGCGCTACAGGCAGTGAGGAAGGCTCTTGACAGCTCGCATGGCAATTGCAATCTCCAGGCCCCCCTTGCGCTACGCCCTTTTCCCGGAAAGCTGTCAAATATGCAAAGAGGGTAAAGAGGAGCTGTCATCCGGAACACGCTAGAACACTCGGGCTCGGTAGGGATGTTCCCTACAAAGGCCTTGATATGAACTAATAAAGCACTTTCATTTGACAAATGTATTACGGTGGGCTGACCTGTTTTGACTTGGGATGTTTCTTAATGCTTCTGTCTTTTTTTCATTAATTAATCATGAAACAATTTAAATATGCTTGCCCAAACAATTCCTTTGCCATCTCCAGTTAGTAAAGGGCCAAGAGGAAAATGCAAGAATTCGTTCTCTGAATAGACTTCAACACAATGGATTTCCACAATGAGATTCCAGTAAAACCAGAAAACATTTCAATGAGAGCGTTGGCTTTGTAGAGTTAAAAATGTTTCCGAATTTTACATCCTACATTTGACATGTAGCTTTTGATTTATTTTCAAATTCAGCAATTCATTTTCAAGTGAGTCCGCTCTTCATTCTTGACATTCAATGGACTCAAAATGTTGCACCTGTTTCTGATTAACTCACTGGTGTCCAGTGTTTTCATTTTTTTTTTTTTTCCATGAAGTGTGTATACTGCATTTTTGAGTACAATAGAGTATCCAAAACTGTGTGCAGCTTGGCTTGCTGATGTAACATCTACTTCAGATTATGATAGGTAAATGACTTTAAAAAAAATGGATTGTGTGAATAATATAGGAAAGGAAAATAGGCATCGCAATATTGAGAGAGGTCAATACTGAGATAACACAGGGGGTGTAATTACAAACTTAGTATATGTTCCTTGCTCTCTACCACCACTAAAATCCGTTGTAATAGTATATTCATTGGTCACATTTTACATCAAATCGAACAGCATCCAGTGAGTTCCCATATGGTTAGAAGTAAAAATGGTTTCAGTATTCATATCATGCTATTTGTGATTCATTATTACATTTTACCAATTTATATAAATATACTGCACAGTATAGATTAGTACACTCTTAGAGACCTCTAAACTAATTCACTGACTGATAACTTGCAAAGCTATAAATATTCAAAACTGTGACAGTTTTACCTGTAACAGCAATACTCAGCCGGGCTTCAAATATACAGCTCAACTTCTAGAAGACGCCATGTTTTATTGGCGATAACTGGTTTTATATTATGTGATTAAGTAAGCTTAATGTGATCTGCTTTCCTGCTAACTATGAGTCTCTGGTGGGGGAGACCCCTTTGCTTCAAATGTTTGACATCTATTTGCTGAGGGGTGCTTTTGGAAAAGTAAAGTAATTACACTGATCTATTTTTCAACATTGTGACATTTACATGCATGCTGAGGTTGGAGATTTCATACCGTTGTCTTTTAGCCACAGTGGCTACTCCCTCATAAAGTTCGATCCATTTTATTGAAAACATGCTGCACGAAGTTTTCCTGCAAATGAAACAATTAATACCTCAAATTAAAAAGCATTGTTTCTCAAGCTACACTGCTGCTGTACATGTGGGGAATCTCTTTGTGAAAGTTACAATTAAATGGAAGGACATGTTCAGTTGTTTTGAATAGTAATTTGTTTTCAATGTGGTACATTTCTTGGCTTCGGAACAGCTGTATTCCTCCACTGTAAAATTTCAATATATATTGTTTTAAGTCTCAGTATTGTTTTGGAAAGCAATTTTCACAATAATTATAACTGTTGAATCAGCCGAGAACATGTGCTGTGGAACATTCCCGCTTATTCATCACATCCTAATTAAAACATGTTTTTATCATCCTTTCAGATGTTTAAACAATTACTAGAGGTTTCCATGCTTGCAATAATGATTGCTAATGTGTACTTAATCACAAGTTTATGCTGCAGATTGAAAGACAAAGGCAATTATTTTAAAAAGAAAAAGTAAGTAGATCTACAACAGCATTTTGGATGGGCATAGTTGCACCTTGTTAAAAAAGAAAGCCATTATGTCAAGACTTGTCAAATTCCATGACGATTTAAATATCTCCCGTAAAATTGGTGTGTAAATACCACTTACCGGATGGGTGAAAAATGGCGATTGTGAATCAAGCCCAAACTGTGTTTTACCATCTCAAACTTGCTTTTTTATTTATAGTATTCTGTCAGACAAAATTAATATCAAAGGACTTAATCTCTGCTCTTGTCAAACTGTCCCAGTGAAGAGCTATGTGGAGAGAGCTCTGGCACTGAAGGTCTGTCAGAACACACAATCACCACTTTGTTTCCAAGACCACACATTCCCTTAATCAGGAATTATTATACCTGGCTCATATTTCTCTGTCTCTTGACTGAGGGAGACAACCTCTGTGTTTTGCACAATGTGTTCTGACAGAGTCAATTCCGCCCCTGCTCCACCATGCCGTTCCAGAGTTCTCCTGGGGTATGGGACCTAGGATTCCTGTCTGAAGTATCTTGGGGACTGGCTCGATTCTGTCAGGAGCCTCAGTAGTCATCACCTTATTTCCCATATAAAGTGTAAACTGGGGCGTTCAGAGGGCCTCGCCGCCTGACGTGAGCGGGTGGCATGGGCTCTGCTACACTGTGTGGCAGTGAGAATATATCAAGAAGGAGCCAGGAGAGATCCCCAAGGAGAAGAATGTTAATACTGAACAAGCTTCCAGCTGGTTGGAGCCAGAGAACGCATCGTATTTCTGTTGTGATATCCATGTCGGCCACATGCTCAGGAAAAGGTAAGTGCTTGTAAATGATGGCTTAGAGGCACTTCCTCCCCAGAGGGACCATGGTTCTGAGTAACACTGGAGACAATGTGACAGTCGGGAACCGTGTGCGGTGAACCCAAAGTATCTAATGGCTGTTGCGTTAAAATCCTCCAGGGCTGAGTTGCTCTCTTCTTCACCGGTTTCCTGATACAGAGCCCTTCCATGTCTACGCAAGTGTTGCAGCTGACATTTGACCGTTTCTTATCAGTTATTTATTGCACTGGAAGGGACATCATAGTGTAGGGAATATTTCAGATCCCATCAGAAAAACCCTGGCTTCCTACAACAGGAAACACACGTGTCAGGGTTGACCCCATTCGGCAAAACTTCTCGCGTGGGATCAATAAAGTACATCTATCTGTCTATCTAATGCTCATTGTTTCAAGATCTCAGGGTCGGGCTTTTTTTTTTTATTTTACAAAGCACACTAGCAATTGCATCCTGAGCCTCTTGCCCAGTGAGCTACAACGTAAAAGCAGGACTGATAACTTCGCTCCATGTTTAATTTTATTACCGCCGTGCGCACACTTCCCCGTGGATGCGTCTGCCACAGCCTGCAGAGGAGTTTCCTGGCACAACAATAGGAACAGCAGTCTGGGGACATCTAAGAGGGTCCTTATTGATGATGTTGCTACAGCACAGGCAAGAGGAGCTTAATCTCTTTCAATTACAGCCCCTGCCTGTGGCCATACACTGCCCTGGCGTCCCAGTGCAGGGTGGCTCCCTCGAAGAGGCACTCCTGCCTCTCTGCCACTAATGAGTCACTTCTGCCACAGCCATGGGCATTCATGTCTCCCAAACCCTGCCTAGCAATGTCACAGCATACAGTCTCCAGACACCAAAGCTCTCTGCCAGACAGATTTCCATGTGCAGGCTTCTGCCATTCAAATACGGGCCTCGTTAACACTTCCCGGGCACCGGTTACTCAGAGCGCACGGCAATGCATAATTGAATGGCTGGTGTTTGCCACCCGCCATGACGGGCCACTGGATGGTATCCGCTACTTGCTGCGATCCCCTCTGAAAACAAGCCGCCAATCACCAACCTACCAGGTGGTTTCCCCCTCCTCAGAACTCGCGGCAGGAGCCCATGATGCACTGCAATCGTCACTTCGTTTATTGCCGGATAGCCCAGTCAAATAGACCATGACAAACAAGAGCCACAAGCCCGCAGTGCAGATGGTGTTGGGGGGAGCTAATGCTGATGTATACTCCTACATAACCCAATAAGGCCCCTGCGGTTCCGGTAACGACCCAGAGCCACCCTGATCTCCACCTCAGCCTGCCTGTTTCACAACAGCCAGACGAATGACTGCTTACCGCTGCATGTTTGATTATCCTGTCAATGAAATGCTGTTGGGATTTAAGAAATAAATGTTGAATTCATCAAACGAATCATTGCTCGGGGTCTTGTGACATCAGAGGTGTTCCTCAAGTCTCCCGTTCTGCGCGTGCTCTAGCAGAGTGTGAATTATACATGAGTCTCTGTGAAGCACAACCTGCCTGTTTTTGAGAACAAAGGGGTTTTTCATGTTTTTTGGGTACTCTAAGCTGCATTTCATAGAGAAGGTAAAAAAGAGAAAACAAAAAGAGCAAAATATGTACAATGCCTCCGAATGCTGCAGAGATGATTATTTGAAATGTCTGCAAGAGCTTTGTTCCCCAAAGGAAATGTCAGCTGCTGCAAGCTGAGCACACATTGTTCCATCTTGATCTTCCTACGTCGAGGCTTTTTCGGTACGCCGATTCTCCTGCGCGTTCCATAATGCTACCAAACATGCTGATCTGTAGTCATCCAAGCTCCTGCTAAGAAGTTCCAGACTTTGAATTTTCTAAATTCAGTCACATTCATCAAATGTGTGATGCGATCGTCCTTTCCTGTGTTTAAAATGGCTGCTTATGTTTTCTCCCTCTGCCTTTTTAATTTAATTTCCCACAAGAAAGCAGCTGAATAGCTAAAATGTGCATCAATGACAAGCATGTACCTTAGTTTTCATGTGAAATGAAAAAAGCCACTTTGGTTTTAACAAACTGTGTCTGTCTGCACAATTATTTTTAATCCTGTTAACCCACTCACTTCAATGCTCTACACATATTAATGGGTTGGACAATGAAGAGCAGTATTTCCTGCCTTCGGTGAATTTCTTATTAATCCTTATGCATGGCTTTAAATTACATAAAACGTAAGCTAACATGAAGTTAAAGCTGGGTTTCAGGCCCCTTAAATAAATAACTTTCCTCTCCCACGGTAATGTCATCATCTTCACAAGACAGAGTATACTTGCTGAGCCCGGTTATTAGTACCAACCAAAATGCCAGTATTATTGTCAAATGTAATTCAATGGAATATAAAAATATTTCTGATTAAAAGCATTGACATTCTGCTTTTGCTGGAGCAAGAGTCATTATTGAATTACCAAGCATGTTTCTCTACCAGTAATGGCAGACTGCAGTACAGAGAATCTCATTGCTTTGAGTGTTTCACTCATTTATCTTAAAAAAATAATAATTTTGCTATCATTTAAGAATGCTAGTTGTCATTAAGCAACTGAAACAAAAGTAAATCACTTGTAATTTAATAGCACTCTCTGCCACTCAACGGCACAGCACGCTACGTTATAACCATTTTAACAATAAATCGGTTATGTTAAGAAATGAGTTAAGGTCACCTGCTATACACCTCCATTGCTGCTAGACGCGATGATGAAATTTACAGCAGATTATCATCACTGCATTGTTGACTGTCAGAATGGTGCCCAATAAATGATGTAAGTTTTATAGATAACTGGTGGACGTTTTCAGGCAAGTCTGGACTTTTGAAGAGAGACGGAATTCACCACACATGGTCAGGTGCTGCTCTTTTATCAAAAAGCATAGCTAATAGACTTAATGGAAAATCTTGACTAAGCAGAGCTAAGTCCAGGTTGCAGTCTCGGCTTAATCAACTGTCTGCTAGCTGCTTAGAGTTGTCACCTGAGGTTCATAATATTGAGACCATACCTATTTCCTGTACTTTTAATTGCAGAGGACTGTTCCACAATGTCTGCTTTAATAACCTGACAAATATCAAGTTAGTACCATTGCCACAAAGTTCCTGCGAAGTCAAGTTCAAGCTGGGGCATTGGAATGTGAGATCATAACATGGCACTAAATGAGTCTATACCCCTCCTGGGTACACTTATAAACATAACCCTCATTCTAAGCATTGAGGTGGCGGTGTTGCTACCATAGTCAAGTCTAGTCTAGCCGTTTCTGAGAAGTTGTGTTACAAATTTGGCATATTTGAAATCCTGGTCATTACTGTTAGCTCATGTGCTGGTAACTCCCAGCAATCATTTACTAATGTTGTTGTTCATATACCACCTGGTCCATATAGCACTTTTATTCAGGAGTATTCTGACTTCCTGTCTAATCTAGTTGTTAATACTGACAAAACAGTAATTGTTGGGGATTTTAATATTCATATGCAAAAACAACTGTGATCCTTGCAGAATGGTATTTACCACTCTTCTTGACTCATTTGATGCTCTGCAAAATGTAGTAGGGCCTACTCACTGGTAACCCTGTTTTAGACTTTTTTCTTTTTTCTCTTTTCTTTCTTAGTCATGGTATCTCTGTGGAGCACGTGTCTATCTTCCCGCTAAATCCTGTAGTCTCAGATCTTTCTCTCCAAACATTTAAGGTACAGCTTAGGTCTGCTGCTCCGCCTAGCTCCAAATTGAGTGTTAGTTGTTTTATTTGTTCCTCAACTGCAGCTGCCATTGTCAACAGGCTTCCCCATGTGTTCTTCCAGATTGATAAGGCCACTAAAGAATCTGAACTTGAACAGGTATACGATACACATTCATTAGTCACTTTTTAGCATTCTTGATTTGGTTGCTCCTCTTAGGAAGAAGATGCTTAAAGATAAGAAATATGCTCCTTGGTATACTGACTACAACTGTAAACACAAAACAACTTCAAGGAGTGTGGAGCGTAAATGGCATTTTTATAACTTAAAGGTTCTCAAGGTTGCATGGAAAGATATCCTTTTAAAGTACAAACACTCCCTCGTCACAGCTAGATCCAAAAATCTTACCAGGCTGATCTGAAATAACAATTTTGGATTCCTTTACCTCTATAGGAGAATTTGAACTTTTGAACCTGATATCTTCCTCTAAAGCAGCAAGCTCCATGTTAGATCCCATTCCTGCAAGGCTTGTTAAAGAGATTGCTCCTTAACTTACTAAACATGATTAACTCATCACTGAGTCTTGGATTTGCCCTGAAATCACTAAAAGTGGCTATTGTCAAACCTATTCTTAACCTAAACTTGATCGCAGTGACTTAGCAAATTATAAGCCTATATCAAACTGTCATTTTCTCTAAAAATAGTAGCAAAACAATAGTACTTATTCCTACAGAGTAATAACATTAAAGATGTATTTCAGTCTGGGTTTAGACAATATCACAGTACCAAAACTGCTTTAGTGAGAATAACAAATGACCTGCTCTTGGCCTCTTATCTTGGTTGTTTTAGTTAGTGTTAAAGGACAGGCCTTGTCTTGGCTTCAGTCCTATATTACTGACTCATACCAGTTTGTTCATGTTAACAATGAATCCTCTGCCTCTACCAGAGTTAGACATGATGTTCCACAAGGATCAGTGTTGGGCCCCTTGCTGATCATCTTGTATTTGCTGCCACTTGCTGACATAATTAGAAAATATGGTATTGATTTCCACCACTATACTGATGATACACAACTATATGTATCAGTTAAACCTGGTGAATTGTCACAGTTTTCATAGATTGAAGATTGTGTATTAGATGTTAGCTGGGTGACTACCGAGTTTTTATTCCTAAATCAAGATAAAACAGAGGTAATGCTGCTTGGTCCTAGAGTAGCTTGAGAACAGCTTATTGATGTAAAATTTAATGGATGCTCACTTAAACCAAGAACTGCCCTTTGATGCTCACATTAGGAATATCACTAGAACAGCTCTCCTCCATCTGAGGAATATAGCCAAGGTTCAGAAGATGCTATCCTTCTATGATGCTAAGAAATTAACCCATACCTTTATCAGATCCATATCCAGATTGGACTATTGTAATGCTTTGTTCTCTGGATGTAATTCTGCGTTGTTACACAGACTTCAGCTGGTGCAAAATGCTGCAGCCAGAGTTCTTACTGTAACTGGGAAGTTTGATCATATTAGTTTTGTAGTCATCTTTATATTAGCTTCTTGTTAAGTCCTGTGCTGACTTTAAAATACTATCACTAACGTAAAAGGGCCTGATCATTCAGCTCCATAGCCCCCCCCACCACCACCACCCATTTTAGGCTGGTTATTTATTAGTTCCAAGAGTGAAAGCTACTTTAGGCTACAGAGCATATTCCTGTATTCCTACAGAGCTCTGCAGCTGTGAAATGATCTTCAAGCAGCAGTGTGATACTCTGCTTCACTCTCTACTAAACACACCTGTAAAACACACCTGTTTAGTCTAGCTTACTGAGTCCTTGGGTAGTTACTCACTCCCCAGTTAGGCTGTATTCTGAGGTGTAGAGCTGAGTGGGGATCAGTGCCATTGAATTTGATGAACTGTTCTGTCAGTGCTGTCACTCCTCCTTCGCACATTGCTGTGTGTTTTTGGAGTGCTGGCAATTCTTCGTGCCTGTGTACCCCTGGCCTCTCCCTTGTAGTTATGCTGCCATATATAGTTTTGCTGGAGCTCTTGCTGTTTTAGTGCAATTATTCTGCCATCTTAAATTGTTGCTCAGTTCCTCATGTACTTTTTTCTCTCTCCTCACCTCCCTTTCTGGGGTGGTCCTTTTTTGAGGTCTGGGCTCTAGAGGTCTTACTATTTGTCTGCTGGCCTACTGTGCCCTCCCTCCTGGTCACCTGTCCACCTTGACTGGTTTGCCATCATGTGAAACAGCGAACCTGAACTTAAACCAGATCACGTGACTGCCTCTTCCAATACACTGCTGTCCTGATGTACTGTTCTACATCATTGTTGTTCATATTGCGTTAATGAACTTGTCCTGCCCGGTGCTGGCCAAAGGAGGATGGGCTTCCCCCTTGAGTCTGGCTCCTTTCACAGTTACTTCCTCCTGAGGGAGTTTTTCCTTGCCACTGTCACCTTTTACTTACTCTCTGGGGACCTTGGGCCAGACTATGTAAAGCGCTTTATGACAATGTTCTTTGTTGAAGGCACTATATAAATAAAATTGAATTGAATCGAATATGTTTTCTCTTTAGCCAGGTATTTGAGATTTGCATGCTGCAGTACATTACAATTATGAAGGACAAACTGGAATATTCCAAACTCCTTTCGAAATTCATAGTTGATGTAAATTTTTGCTGACTTTAGGGTTAAAAGCATGTCTCATGGGTAACATTTGATTCATGAGTAAATACAGCAGATTATTAATATAGGGGTTATTTTTACACAACTTTTTGAAGGTTTTATTCTTTTAGACTAGCATAAATTAATAATAAAATTTTAGTAGAATAGAGTTTTCTAACTTAGTAAATACATTGTTTACAGCATTGAGAATAAATCTTTATTTCTAAATTTATAATAACTTTGATTCAGACCTTGTGGATACTTTCACCTGTCACTCAGTGACTACAATCTACGTTTTTAAATCTATCTAATGGTTGATTCAGGCATCATTTATAGCTTTTTGAGAAAACCCAACATCTCTTATTTTGGAACGACGGATTTTTATTTTATGGATCTAAGTGTCGTAATCTTCCTTCCACTGTATGCAATGCAGGAGCGCGAGGAGATGAGCATTTCATTATTGTTCAGAAGCTTCTTATTGATCAGTCAGATCGATATATGTATAATTTTTCTTTCACTCCCCAGGTGGCAGCTTTAAATTTAGCATTGAAAAATTATGTATTGATGACCTGCTATATCTGCAAAGCCATTTATTTATTTATTTTCAGCAGTTGCTCTATTCTGTATGTGTCAGGACCTTTCAAAGGGAGCAATAGGGTCTTTCTGCACTACAAAATACAGCTGAAATGACATTGAGGCCAACTCTGTGGTGATGCTGCAGAAATGCTACCCTTTAAGTCAATATTTCTTTCAAGTGGTACATCTACAGTACCTCCAGCTACCCTATTGGCTTCAAAAAACAAAATTAGCCCCTTTAAGCTGGAGGAAGATGCAGAAAGACAGTACAAAAATTAATACTTTTCACCAAGTACTTTACAGCGCTGGACCGCTGATTGGCATTCATATTTTGCAAGCTGTTAATTATTGACAAGGAGAAATATTGTATGCAAAAACAAAGGCAATAAATCACTTACGTTGAAAATTAATTGAGCTCTATCTATAACAGCCATAAGACATTGTTGCACAAAAAGATGCAATTGAAGTTAATGAGGAAATAGCTGCAAATATGTAATGGAAGAAAACAATACCAAGATAACTTGAAAAACTGAATTACGGTGTAATTACTTAATTTAAAAACCCGTCATACGAAATAGCCAACTTTCAAAACATTTTAATGTTTCATGCCGTTTATTTTACAGAATTTTCTCTCTAACTGGTGACATTTTTTCAGGCAGGGAGATGAGAGCGTGTATCAGGCTTTAAAATCCCATCCATCCATCTCCTGCCTGCTTATCCCAGTCAGTGTCATGAGGAGGCTGGAACCTGTTCCAGGTAGCATATGACACAAAGCTGAAGTACTACTTTCTAGACAGGATGACAGTCCATCGCTGGACACTTACTCACACAGGCATACACTATGGACAATTTAGAGACACCGATTAGCCTAACTGAATGTCTTCCACATCATAATGGCTTTAGGGACTTTTTATACATGTGAAAATACTGACTGCAGAACTAAGAATCCATTTTTTTAGGTTCAGCCTAGTTTTCCTGTGTATTAAGGTGCCACATAATTTTGGTCTATATCCTCATTTCCTTTTAATATGTTGTGTACATCTGTAAGTGAGAGGACACATTACAGTACATTATGCTCTCTGAGGTACCATAATGTAAGATAATATGGCTGTTGTGGCACTTTCCTTTTGGAAAGCCAGTCTCTTATTTCACCCGGCTATGTTAATCTTGTCAAATGTGCTGTTATTTTAATCTAAATTTCCCAAATAAAGGTAACTTGCTGTAGACATCCTCATTTTTAAGGCTGCTCTTCAAATCTATGCCCATCATTCAGAAGGAGGGAAACTGAACACACCCAGCACTGTGACTGTCCATGACCACCCTTTGCTGCCCTTTGAGGGGGGCACATACCCCCACCAGTTGTTACTCGGGGCGAGTAGCGCGGTCTGACAACACTGCAGGTGGAGGAAAGTGTGGCTCTGTCGCGGGTCAGCGCTAACAAGGGCAAGAACGCTATCCCCAGAGGGAACAGGCAGAGGAGGGGTGACAATGAGGCTACGCCACCTGACAGGTCAGCACGTCGAACATCCCCCCCCCCGGGGACATGCCACTTTGAGAAGAAAACACTGCAGCAACCAGACAGGACAGGACACATGGGTGTGGGGGGGGCTTAGGCAGGCAATGGCAGGACAGATGGGTGCTGGGCCTGTGGGAGATGTAGGGAGGGTTCAAGGGGGGTATCGTCAGCATCAGCACCCCCACCTTGTCAGCTTGAGAAGGGCTGGCAGACGCTCACTCTGTTTTTTTCTCTCTTTCTCTTGTTTTTCTGCACGTCTTTCACCTAAGATTTTGCATATGGGGGGGTTGTGTCAGTTCAAAGGATCGCCAGCAGCCTGTTGATGTTTATGTCCATGAAAGGGTGAATGTCACAGAGCAGGCAGGCGTGAAAGGCCAGGGTGAAGACAGGAGTGAGAGTGGTTATGTTCCGGCCGAGCAAAATCGGGCTCTTTCAGACAGTTACTGGAGAAGAGGGGTACACATCTTCTCACTCTAGAGCATTGCAGAGACGCAATCAGTCTGTGGGTTTGCTGCCCTGAACAGCTGGGCGTTTCTGCTGCTGAAATCAAAAGAATGCTGAAAAACTACATGAGAGACCCTGAAAATCATTACTTAAGCTCTCAGGGCAACAGGCAATTTGAGACTTTTGCCAAAAGCTCACAGTCCTGCTTATGGCAGCTGTTGTATGGATGATAGGGGTTTTGGTTGTTTTTTTCCAAGTTCAAAAAATAGTAAATAATTTTGCCTGTGTTATCTTGTTTTTCAGTCCTCAGATTGTTCCCGAACTTACGTCACAGCAGGACCTCCAGGCCCGTTTGCATCCAAAGGCATCGCATTGATGTCCCATGAGCCACTGGGTTTCTGCTGTCTTTCCTAGGAGAGTAATTACTGGTGGAGCTGCCAGAGTGAGTAATGTCTTTAACTTTAATTGTACTTAAAATGTCATGCAGCCATCAGTAAGAGATACTAACTGCAGAGACTGTGTTCTGCTTTAGCTCTCCCGAATGTCTCAGGTTTTTTTATTGGACTTTTTCCTTTTTTTTCAGATGGCCATCTGTGATACCTATTTACCAAGAGGGTATCTGCATGGCAAGCTTTCTGCGACATCTTTAAGCACTGTGTTTAACAGAGCAAAGGCTTTAAGATTTGTGTGTGTGTTTCTCAATGCGTGTGCTCTAGCGTTCAGTCTTGAAGGTTCCATCCAACCCCCTTCCAATCCAGTACAAGGTCACTGTGAGCCTATCCCTGGAAGCACAGGGGTCATACTGGACAGGATGCCAGCCCATTACAGGACACAATATGGGTAATTAGGGGCATCTACATGCTTTTGGAAGATACCACATCAACCAGAGAAAATTTGGTGTGAACATGAAGAAAACATGCAAACACAGAGCCAGGGATGTAAATCAGACCCACAGCCCTAGAGGTGTGTTGCTACGGTGTTATTTGCTGAGTCACCATGGCATCCTCAGAACATTCCAATTCAACAGAAAAAATGTGCAGTAACACAGGCTGAGGCTGATGGGAATGGACAGCTTCTGTAAACATAGAATGAGATATATACAATATTCTTACAGTGATCTGTAGTAACTGTTCTTAAAGATCAACATTGTTTTCCAGCCTGTGCAGATCACTGAAGATGCAGGCTAGTCTGTGCTTTGCTATCACCTACTAAGGTGAGGCTGTCTTGGACCTGTCATGGTGATTTTCAGGCTTGAAGTGGACCTTGTCAAGGTATGCATTTGTGTCAGCACAATGGAAGGCCCATGTCCTGAGTCCCCCGCTATCAGAACCAGCCAATAGAGCTGTTCTGATACCAGAGAGGTCAGTAGCAGCTGTCCATTTGTCACTTTCCGTAATGACTCCTAATTTTAACCTGGATGTGTTCTGACAACTTTTTCTCAGTCAAACAGAAAGTGAATTTTAATCTTCTCTCCTCTACTCTTGGGTACACAACAATGACAATGGCCAAACAAAAAGTGCCACTGGGTACAGATTTGTACAATTTCCCTCAACACATGTGGACTGTGATGTCATTACAAGTTTGCCTTATTCTGATCTTGATTTTCAGGGCATCCACAGTACATTTTCAGTCTTTCGTTCATTCTCATCTTTTTTCTGCTTGAACTAGTGGGACGAGTGAGAAATTCCACAATTCTGATCTGTGTGCACTTCACGTCTTGCAGAATTGTACCTATCTTGTAAAAGTGTGTCTTAGACTTCAGAATGCTACACAGACCTGGAGCCTTTTGAAAACGATAATTAACCATTTTTTTAAGCTCATCCTGAACTTCATTGTCATTCTAGGAAGAACTGTAAGCGGTTTCCCTTTTTGGCCACAGTATTTCAACGTATTCATCTGTGCCAAATGAACTATCAAGAAGTTTGTGACTTCAGATGCTAGATTATTGGAAGACATTATTGCAGATGATCAGAAAAATTGGTTATGGCACAGACGCGACTCCCTGAAAAGCTGTCACGCTACCATCTCTTGTGCTCCTGTATGCAAAGCACGCAGTCATATAAGCAACAAAAAGTAATCATCATCTTACTGTCAATAAAAACCCCATTTGAAATATGGATTAGGAGTCAGTCCAGAAGAAACTGTTTATACATGCCAGTCATGCACACAAATATGGTCCATGCTGCATTTTTCACCCTTGATGTGAGTTCATTTTATTCACTTATCAGGACATATGTGGAGTTGTAAGCTTGGCTTTTGGTTCATTTGCCACTATTAGATGAGTCTGTTAGGGTCTTCATCAATGGCTCTGCTGTCATCTTGTTTCATTCCACACACGGCATATCGCCATTGTAATATCTCTACTTGTACAATCAACTAAAAAAACCTACAAACCTCATAAACTACTTTGTTCTTTATCTATGCAACATCAATGAGAAGAGGAAAACCTTGGACCTGAAAACGTGCGGAATACTACCAACATCATTCTGCCCACAGTAATAATCTATAACTAAATACTTTTCTCTGGCAGGATGACAAAAATTTTCTTCGACAGGATGATCACACACTTCGAAGAAACAGTCACAAACGTCACCGGGAAATCATCATTGCTAACAAATCAAATTGACTTGATAATAACCACATTACTTTGTTAGGTCATAAAATACAGCTTGTCATGAAAAAAATGTATTTCCTAGATAATATCACAGCAAAGAGTTAGTAATATTTCTTTATTAAAATGACTTGTGATGATACATCTTCTACTTTTAACGACTTTTTTCCAGTTGCTTTTTACTGTGACCGTTTTAATTAATGTAGCGCTACTGCTACGACGGTGAGTTGATATATTCTGCTCGTAGTATTCGTGTGTGCAATGCATGCTAATATGGCAGTTACTGGAGGCACATTCGCACAGAGAGGAATCCATCCATCAACATTAAAACCTCCCATGAAATCTTTCCCAGGGGCCATTAAGTATCAAACCAGTACATTAAAGCATTAACAAAAAGGGATGTCTGGCATTCTTTAAATAAAATGTAGTTAAAGAAGGAATATTGTCATGCTTCTCCGGCAGAGTTTTTCAAACTCTCTGTGTTTGCACAGCGACAAATCATTTCATCTTTTTACCTGGAAGCAGGAAGTTCACCAGCTCTATGGTGCTGTCAAGTGAAGGCTTTTTATTTATTTTATTTTTTTTCGCTGCAGCATGTGGAGTTGTGATAAATGAGAACGTTGTGTGTCGTTGCTATAGCGGTTTTAGTACCGCAAGACATCTTGAAACAACTGGCAGGCCAATTTCCAGGAATTATTTTTAATCGTACTATGCAAACAGTTTTTTCTTACCTTTTTATACGGCTCAGGGCCCCCTAAGCAGATGGCCAAAGGGGTTAAATTGAATTTCCACCAAGGCTGCTTCCATCCCCTCCGTCACTTAAAAGGGACACAAAATATGGGGGAAGTTCAATCTAATTGACTCAGAGTTTCGTTATTTCTCAACTCATTCAATAGGTACGCTCTTTACACCGCCATCCACCAGTACTGTAACACCCTCTGAGGGTGACCTGATAATTGAGCTAAAATGATAATCAGGTTAGATATGACGTTTTCTTGCCTGCACGGCAACATTTCTACTGTAAAGTGGGAGGTGCAGGACTCTCTTGCTTTTCCCATGAATCACCATGTACCTCCCAACCCAGTCCCCCCAAAGATAAAAGAAGGAAAATATAGTGTTGGATTCCATGAAGATCCCAGAAATGGCACATAAAAATCATTTAAAGCGTCTATACAATTAATCATGAAGCAATTAAGTCATTTTTCAGTCTGGTTTGTCACCAGCTGCAGTTGTTTAGAATGAAGTAAATCAGGACATCAAGCGGTATTTGTACACATTATAAGAATGATGGCTTCCATTAAGATTTTTAGAATTGTTGCTGGACCAGAGGAAACATTTTAATGAAAGCCTTACCAGTTAGAAGAATGGATTGGCTACAAATCACTGCATCTACATTATTGTTACCGTTAATGAAATTGTTATTGCTGTGGCTGTAATTACCGTTTTTGTGTTGTGTTTTGTTGGACCGAGGAGCAGTACACGTTAGACTGCATCATAATTTTCATGGTCGGAGCAGGAACTTTATTTTTAATATTCAGCTGTATAAAGGATGACTTGCATTGCGCTGGATATAAATCAATGGTTGTTGAGACCGTTCTCGTTAAATAGATATATATTTACCAACCCAGCAAAAGGGGAACGTTACAGGTATGTTACAGGAATGATAAGAACGTAATGAGAATGTTATTGGACATTGTGGGAATGTTTCCTGTTTGCTGGGAAGGATTAGCACATATTTATTGGTTATGGATTAATGAATGGGTAGTAAATATATGTGTACCTTTTAAATTACAATATAAACAGTAAAGTATAGAAAACATTTTAGCTGTGAGAGGACATTCATAGAAGCATGTTCTTATTTGAAATTGAAGACTTAAGGCCCTCCCTGGTCAGCTGACCTCACCTACACCCCCCCCCCCCCCCCAGTTGACCACAGAGGGCCCAGGGGACACACACCAGTGTAGCACCTTCCAGCAACCCCTATGATGTCATCAGAGCCTCTGCCAAGCCTACCGTTTATCTCTGGCACCAGCAGAGCCATGCTCCAGCAGAAGGTTCCCCACCCACCAGGGAGCAGCCCTGCTGCACATCTGTGGGCTGAAGAAGATTGATGACTACGCAGCCGCAACCCGGATAGTGCTGCCAGGTCTCATCAGCAAGCGGAGCTTTCTGAAATGTCGGTCAATTACAGCCAGTTTATTCACTGGGTTAAAGGCTCGAGCTTTGCTGGTCAACAGAGACTAGACTCATAACGATAAATCGGGAAGAAGAGGCCAGTAAAGTCATGACACAGCCTCCCAAGTCAGTCACTAACAATGTCAGAATAGACGGGTGGGTGCCATCACTCCCAGCAGGGAGAGTCATGTGACCGTAATTATTCGCATGGATTCGTTCCACCTGTTCTTTTTTCCCAGTCCTGCTGCACGTTAGTGCGTTCTGCTTTTGTCTAGACAGCAGTCCCAAACCAGAGTCCCCTTTATGTCTGGATGAGTGTCTGTGTGGTGTGCTGCTGGAAAATGAGGTTTTTGTCCTTTTACTTACTCTGCCTTACTGGCCCACATAGCTATTTGTTTACTCACAGAAGTAATATCCTCCCTTTCCTATTATATTCCTGTCTAACCCCCAAAAATGTATGCTCTAATGAAATATATTGCATATTTAATATATCCACGCATCACATAAGCAATGCATAATATTCATACATCTAAAAGTAAAACAACACTTTTTTTGTAAAAATGTTGTGCGTGTGCACAAATGCCTCTATGTTAATATATACTTAACATCATTCTTATGACATACGGCGTCAAAGCGTTCTCACACGACTTCGATGCCCATATCTTGAAAGCATACAGGTGCAGAGTCAGAGAATTAAGGTCCTCGGGCTGAGGGACGACGCCGGGCTCCTGCAGCGGTGTTTAAATTGCGTTTTATCGGGTTGCGTGATCCTGCCTGCTCTCCTGGAGTCAGCCCCAGCCTGTGTCCTGCTCCGACTCGTTGAATGTGGAAGCTTTTCACACTCCCCCCCGCCCCCCACACTCCATCCCCGGTGGCTCGTTCACACAGTGTGATTTTCCAACGAACAATGTCTTCCTCTCAGTACAGCGGGTATCCTAGTAAATGACATGTCTTTTCTATGCAGCCTCCCGGCTAACTGCGTCTGTCACCAGCGTAGTACGTTTCCGTGCGCGTAATGTTACTTTTCCATACAGCTGGCACTTCGGCGAACAATGTGTATCTTCCTGGTACAACAGGTTTGCTGTGTAATGCGTTTAATTCGTCCGTAAATTTTTTTTTTTTCAACATTTTTTTCTGTTCCTCTTGCACAAGTTTCAGTTCTTGAGTTGCTCACTCCGCTTTTACCTCAAAATCTGAATGCGCAGCACACCATCCTGGCTCTGAAGAAATCCTGTAAAGGCGATTCATTGGGAAAGATCTCAGAAGAAAATGCATCTTCTCCTCAATATATGATGCCTTTCTTATAAATAATGAAAAAAGAATACACTCATTTGCAAAGAATAAAATATATTAAACATCTTGCTGTTATTAGACTCAAACTAATGTTATCATCCATCCATCCATCCATCCATCCATCTTCTACCTACTTATCATGATCTGAGTTTCATATATCTTTTGCATATTTTTTACATACAGTATGTATGTCCATATATCCATCTGCCGTGTAACTGGTCAGGGTGACATGGGGGCCTGCAGCTTATACATAATTACATATGCTTTTTATTTTTGCTGCTAATAGCCTGAATGATGATCCATTTTCACAGGTTTTTTTTTTCCTAACTTCTTTTCAGTATGTACAACACTGCAACTCTAGACTTATTTCCATGCAACAATTTCATTTGACAGCCAGTGATGGAAACCCGCTCACTCTCTTCTTTGTCAGGTGTGATTTAGTTCACATGAACGGTGGGGAAAGACATCGACCCCCTAGAAAAAGCACCGAAACGATCACAGTTAGTGTTGGCGTTTAATTACCAAGCTAATTATTCAGAGCCTTTCATCACCGCATTGATGCCGGAGCGTAATCAAGCTGACAAGATTATACCCATGACACCGATAAATAAATTCCAACTTAATGCATCTTTTGCATATTGTCATAATCATATCAAATCAGTTTATTAATCCTCAAAAATAATTAACCTGAGACATGTAATTAAATAGTGGGTATATTTTTGTCACTCACAAGCATGAATGAATAATACCATACATGAACAAACCATTTATCTCCAAATTGGACGAACAAACAACGGAAAGAAATCATCACCGAGAGAAGATTTTTTTTAAGTGTCACTGATCCATTGTTGAGGCAGTCTGCAATTATAGTCAATTATGTCTAGGGAATCCTTGCTGGGAGTGATTAAAATTCATTTTCAGTTTTAATTTTGAATCTATAATCAGGGTTTTTGATTGTATATGATACAGAACAGGCAATTAAGGCCTAAGGAGGAGGGAAAAGTTTTACTAAAACTAAGTCCCTGCCTCTCCTTCGGGGCACAATCAAACTGGTCCCAAAGCAGTTTTTTTTTTTTTTTTTTGTTCAATCCCGTACGATATTTTGTTTAACCGAGTGTGATTCCGTAAAGCTCATTCCGGCAGCAGCCAAGTGCGAGAAACCGGGACAGAGGCTGGAGAAGCGTTTTTAGATTACATTTGGCCAGCGCTGGCTGCACTCAATCGCCTGCTGCAGACCGAGGTGAGAGCGTGGTCACTTTTTATTACCAATCAGCTCCTTCATGCAGAAATAGTGCTGAGGCAGAGAAGCACTCAGAAGTCATCCACTCGCAGGCTGTGTAAAAATAGGATTCGTTCTTCCTATACTGGAAGCAGCTTTCTGACGCATTCAGCCCCTCAGCCGACGAGAGAAAATGCAGAGGTCTGGCTGGCAACGCAGCCAATTATGGAAGAAGTCTTATCTTATCAAAGTGCACCTGACATTTCTTATCCTGTCATTTGTGATGCCTTTACCCTCTTGTGTGTCACCCCGTTTAACAGTGAGTCACCGGCCGCTCTGTCTGTCCCTGAGCTGCTAGCATTACCAATATTGATTCAGGGTTATGGTACACCTAACAGTAGAAATATGATCGCCTTCAAATTGATCTACTGAACGAGCACTTTGTTAGCCAGTGTAAAATTAACAGAGCCATTGGTTAACCTTGCCAGGCCTTCAGAATAGGACACGTCCCGAAGAAACACACCAGCAGTGGACGATGGACTTGCAGCCTTTTATCGTCTTCTTTAGGAAGAACTACTGTAGTTCAGAAGATCCTCATTTATCTTTTGTTCACAGAAATAGCAGTGTTCAGCACTTTTTGGTGTCAATGGATTTTTATTCTTGTCCCTGGCCACACACACACTACACGTGCTCAGATACTCAAGTGAAATATACTCACCTCTACACTAAAGGGGATTTCTGCTTTCTTTCCTTCATGCAATTATATATCCATCCGTCTCACTTTCCTGTTATGGAATTTATCTTGTAGCCTAACTGCATGCGCCAACCACGTACGTGTTATTTTTTTAAATATCCAGATATGTCACCATGCAGACGGAGTTTAATCTTTTTTCACACACAAACAAAAAGATCATGTTTTTTCAGGAGAAAATATTCATAAACATTTACCAACATTTGATAAACGAGGTCCTGTGATGTTACACTTGCTGTCCTGTGATAAAACCTGCCTTTTAAACAAATTGTAAAGGATTTGATCCACGTAGTCTACCTGATAATTAGAGACATTTGTCAACCTGCAATTAAATGTCTAAATTGAAAATCCTCTGCAAAACAATCTAACAGGCTGATTGGCCTTGTCTGGCATTTTCACAAAATCCTCATAATTCCCCTGTACAATTCATGTATTTCCAACTGTGTGTCCTGCTGTCTGTATGTAGAATATTCACGTAAAACAGCTTATGTTTCAGTAAGAGCTCGTTTCTATAAGGCAGCGTATGGCACCCATATGTATGTGTGGCTGTGTGACTATGTTTGTTTGTTTCCAGGAGGATAGAATGCAGGGAGCACTTCCTACCACACAGGAAACTTGGGAATGCTCACCGGTGGCACTCACCACATGTCAAACTTCAGCTGTTAGTGCAGTCTCTCTAATTTCTCCTGACTCTTATTGCATGAGAAACAGCTTTTGCAGATACCAGGATGAAAGTTATTGATTTATTTGCTAAGCGAAGTATCTCTGCATTACAAAATGCATATGAAAGCATGGTGGGTAAAGAAGTAGACATGGAATCGAAAGTTTAACGTCCCCTGAGGGGCCACTGAGTTATAGTACTTAACCTCAATTGCTTCTGTAGCATTTTCAGCAGAGTAAATGGGTGGAACAGAGAGCTAAGTAAGTTGCTGTGAATTAAAGCAACTGCTAAGTTAATAAATAATGAACCCCCCCATGAAGAGCATCAGCTAAATGAACAATTGTAAAAGAGAAGCCATTTGTCAAAAATTGCATGTACTAAAGTCACAACTCTTTAATGAAAGTGATGCTCTGTACTCTTTGTATTAAAAAACATGCCTTGATCAATAACCACTACAGTGTATTATGGGTAAAACACCTTGCCAGTGGCAATCAGTGCTTCAGAGATGACAGCCATCCTCTAAGGTCATCGACCGGGTGTGGCGTGGGGGGATTAGAGTTTTGTCCCATCACAGGACCATTTCAGTCCAAATTAATCTAAAAGTTGCTTCCAAAGTGGCATATAAGATTATTAGGAGGGATGAACAATATTCATTCTGCCACAAAGAGCAAAGAGATACCTCCATAAAATGCATTTTGTGCCAGAGGCACTGGACTCATGTCAACTGGGGCACTGGCATTTCAAGCTGACAATACGGATGACGCTGACTTGCTGTCACAACAGAAGGCCTTTTGCTGGAAAGTGGCATACTTACACCGTCATATAAACTAAGGATGAATAGGAAGATCTGTGGAAAAGCCCTGTCGGCATGCCCATGATGCCCAAACAACAGATGCCTCACTGGCAGGGATCATCGAAGGCCAGGGTGGACACCGTGGCAAAAACCAGCCTTCCCAGAATGGCAAACTCCATTTCTGCCAGCCCATCAAAGGCTTCCATCCGTGTGCACCTGCGTGCCCCATTGGTTTTCATACTGTGGGGAGTGGGGCTCACCTACAGTATCCAGGAGGGTAGTTGGGATGGTGGTTGCCGTGCTGGAGTGATGCCACGAGGCTCTGCGGGACACGTTGAACAACAGAGCCAAACCACCTCATTGAGTTGACAACTAAATCGTCTACCACCAATGAGAAACAGAAATGGCCAATCATTTCAATATTTTATAAGTACCCAATGAGGCGATACATTCTCCCCTGGTGGCTAACAGCTGCTCTGGCATAGACCAGTGTGGCTGAGAGCAGCAACGCAGACGTCCCATCGGCACCTGGCTCTTGATGCCAAGAGATGCCGCTATCATCAGATGAGCTGTCGCAGTCGCCAACCAAGGAAAGTCAATTAATGGGATCACACAGGACAAAAACAGACATGGCAATATCGCTGAGACAGGTATTACTAGGCAAAGCTGGCTCTGTGAAATGCAAAAATCCCAGGGTTCACGAAACAAAGTCTTTCCACAGTACCTGGGATGCTTCCAAAGCATCTCCTTTAGATCTGGAGCTGCACCAGAAACTAGCTTTCAGGTAGAAGGTGACTTTTGGGGGACTGTTTGAAAAACAACCGAAACATCCACAGACTAAATCATTCGTTCTGTGGGGAGATTATTTAATGAGAAAAAGAGAGAGCGCACTTCCTTGATTCAAAAAGGCTGACCGTTTCTTCCCAAGGAAAGGAAACAATCTCTTACTCCAGACGGTGCAGTAAAAGTAGCCGCTGCTCTCCGAGCTATAACAGTGCTAAAACCAGGGGAACATTTTTCATTCCCTGGATTAACGCCAGATTTATTTTCTGACACAGGTCTTTTCATTTCTTCCCCAGTGTCTGGGTTCTTTTCCTAGAGGGGGGCTTCGAACTATCAGCTGCTTCAGGCTCAGATCTTAAAGCGATACTACATGTCACTTTTGGGAAAAGGTGCCTTTTCACACTGAATGCAGAATGCTGCAGCAGCATACAGCGTGAGTCTAGAAAAACGAGATTCAGTTATTTACCACAACATGTGGATTCCCGTTGTTTTTCTTTCCCTGTTTCTTTATTGTAGCACAGATGTTTTTTTACCACACAGCTAAGAGTGGGGGGCTTAAAGTGAGGCACCATGACAAATGACAGCATCTTTCAAACTGTACTCGTTGTCAAATAAGAGCACTGTTGTAATTACTAATTTTTGCCACAGTATTTCTTGGGCGTTTTCTGTTCTTGTTCATTTTCGTTCTCATTCATGTGATGCTTGATTACCAATCTGAGTCGTCCCTTTAGCAAAGCGTCACCCCACTGCTTCATCTCCGGTTTCCACGTTAATTAAAAATTCAGACAAAATTAATTATACATGGGCCGAGCAAGTCCCGCAGAGATATCATGACACGACGTTGAAAAATTAACGCACGCTCACGCCACCCAGGCAGACGGCGACGAGCTGCACCGATGCCAGGCCGCGTCGATGCTGGGCACCCATCATGAGTCGCCACATGGCGCCACATCCTGCTCCTGCTTGCTGCTGAGTCCTCCTCCCCACCTGGCAAGGGGGGGGGGGGGGACAAAAGCTACCTCCGGACTCATGAACACCAGACAGCATGGGAGTCTTCAGCATGGCACAGGGTACTGAATACCTCTGTTCTCTTTCAAAAATAAACAAAACTCTAAATAAATGCTCTGTCTATTTATTCCACCACAGCTGGACAGGATGGATCTTTCTGGATAGGAAAGAAAAATTTTCACAGCACGCTAAAATGATAATTATAATAAATAATAATATTTTATGGGTCTGTCTTTTTTCACCTCCGGAGCTGTTTCTGTTGTCCTGTGATAAGTTCATATTCGTTTAATCCAGTTGCACAAAGCCCAGATTTAACTATCCAATGAAATCAATCTGTTGTCCAATTCTTTGATGGTTTGCCTCACACTAGTTACTCCTGTAAACTGAATAGGGTATGCAATGTTCTGACTGTTTTGCTGTGCTTCCCATTTCTCCCTACTTCCTTGAGATAGGCCCTCACCCTGCCATGCACTGGACTTTGCTTGTGGGCAGAATATCTAGGAAAATGAGTGACAGGCCCTCTGTGCCAACCAGATGCCAAGCCTGCCCCAGGACGTGTCGATGCACATCTTCATTTCCCCGTGTGGGCGTGCCCTGCCATCTTCTTGATGTGTCGAGAGCTGCGGAAAACGATCTGTCCCTCTTCTGCTCTAAACGCTTGTGGCACGTTGACGAATGAGACATTCCCACCTCCGACTCCTGTTTCTCTATGCCCAGATAGAGTAAATGATGTCATAAATTATTAGCTGGAATACTGCTTCTTGGATTGATGACCATAAATGTCTTCCTGCACTGAACACGTGGACAATGCAGGCAGAAGAAAACGGAAACTGCGACTCTTGCCTGCAGCCATTATGGAACTTTTTTGGCATGTCAATGGCTGTGGTAGTAGAATTAAAAAAGCTTCTAGAAAAATCTAAGCAGAAGCATAAGAGTGATACGAATGTGCATATATTATGGCAAAAATAGCTGTGTTTTTGAACAGATGCGTAAAATAAATAAAATATCCATAAATGCCATATCCGTTGTGGCTGTTATTCATCTAGTGCTGGGAACCATCCGTTATGATACTGGGAGAGTGTTATACCATTTGGGAGTAATAAAATGTTTCCAGATACGTTAGTACCTTCATGGGCTAAGCTGTTCAGAACTAACACTTGACAATCTGGTGCGAAGCCTGAACTTGCAGTTCACACACGTCACGCTGCCATGACCTTATTATCCCACAAGTTGACCCCATTTGACCTTGCAGCCATGGCGGTGACCTCCCTCGTCTGGTTTCTCCCACTCCACATGCAATCAGGAAATAAAAGAGAGAGGGGGGAAAAAATATCAAGACGGAAAAGAGCACTGAAGGACCTCTTTCCTACTCCAAACGCTGCGATCGTGTTTGGATTGGTAATTGGTGAGCACCGGCTGAAGCAAGGGAGCATATGGCATGCTCGGCGTGCGGCGAAATATTAAAAAGCCCTGTCAGCACAGAGGCCAATGTCCCGTCGGGCCAGGAGGCCAAGCGGACAAACGCATCTCCACGCGACAGCCTGCACGGCACAGATGCGTGTCCTCTACCCCGACAGCCAAAGACAAAAGACGAAAAAAGAAGCGTTTTTTTTTCCTCTCCTTGGAAAGGTTTCAGAAGATTAATTGGGGAGACCGGCATGTGGTAGTTGGGGGTGATTCTGGAGGAGGTGGGGGTCAAGCGGTAAATGTTCTGAGCTCTGTGTTGGTATAACGCTAACGCATTTAAGCTTCGGCATTTAAAGCCACCACACACGTGCAACAGGTCAGGGAAGCTGAGCCATGTGGGTTAAAAGCCGTACACCAAACATGAATACCGGATATCCCGGTCTGCCAATCCAGCCTGGCCCACAGCACTGCTGGCCTCAAAGCGATGGTTTCCACCATTACTGTCAGCGGTAAGAGATAGTAAAAAGTGAGTGGGCTTTCTACAACATTCCTCTCAAAGATGGCATCCTGAAAAACGCAGCCCTTTTTCCTTACCACAGATCCCAGCCACTCAGATTAAAGTATGAGCTGAAATATACTAAAACCCGGAATGTTCTCTGACCGAGCAACGCTATTCCCAGAATCCCTAAGCATAACTGGATGGTCGGCAGGTGGCTGTGGTGTCTTTTGTGATGCTGTAAGCTGCCTACCGCGTTACAACCACCCATCACACCCCAAAGTTTCAGAGATGGCGCAGCCTGTTAATGCTGAGTAGCCCACAATATTGACACAAGTCTTGCTGACTTCCCAGCTGCTGAGAAGGATAACAGGTCAGGTTTGCAGATCACATGGGCTCTATTGCTGCGTGTAACTCTAAGAGCCAAAAAGGGAGTTGCAAGCAACAAACAATGGAAAGATCCCAACTGTAAATCCTAGCAAAATGAAGCAGGAGCAACTGTTCTGTGAGCCAAAAAAATAGGCCAGTAGGAGGCGCCCTGGATGAGACTGCTGGCTCATCAAATCTCACATGCACATTGGTCATATAAATATTTGACAGCCATGTGCAGTGGTAGCAACCAAAAGTGGCCTTTAAAAATCACCATGGATGTGAGTGTCTCATATTATGTAGCCTTAATTATGATATAAATGATTGCACATAATTGTACATTGAACATATTAATACATTATAAAATATGTGAAACTAAATGGCAGGTAAATGAAATAAACTGTTGGTATATGTTTGATAATAGGTAATGTTTAGCTGAGATACTGGGGGAAAAATTATATAACAATGAAAAATAGTGCAGTTGGCATCCGATATGGAACGAGCCATTCTAGTGCCATCTCCGCTGTAATTGTGGTAAAGCATTTGTTCAGTTTTTGTCTGTCCAAGAACAAACTGATAAACCAGGAGATTTATTTATTTGCTGATGTTTACGGGGGAAAGCTGTTTTTTTGGTGGGGGATATATGCGTTGCATTTTTTCACCTCATCAGTGAAACAATGTCACAGGCTTGATCACATGTCAGCACTCGCCGGACACGTGCAGGAATTTGGGGCACTAGCCTCACTGGCACGGAAGATGCAACACGGGGATTACGGGTGGACGCCAGGCAAGAAAGGGGGAGGGGCACAGGAGATGACTCATGAACCAGTACGAGGAACCATGAGAATGAAGCGACAAACAATGCTCGTACTCCAGCTGCACTTTTGTGGGGCTTTATTCACCCGCTTGGCTTGCTGTGACAGGAACGCAGCCTGCGATTCACTTGCCGATGATGCCACTGATTTTTTAAAATAATTTCTGCCCCCCTCCCAGGTTTCATTAGCATGTGTGCGACGGCAGCCGGTGACATTCTCCGGATGGCGGTGTCAGAACTGTCAAAAATGGCAAAGGGCACAGATTTGGACGGAGACATGAGGCAAAATGACGGGTCGCAGCGGAGCTGCCTCATCGACGACGGCACTCAGAATTAATGCTTGCATCAAGTGGCGTGCATATAATAACGAGGATCTCCGTCACTCTTTATCGAATGTCGCAATAGGATCAGTATTCCGCCAACTCGACGTGACTGAGCTCATTTCCATTCCCTGGGGAGCTTCATGAATTTAAACAACACTCGTTTCCACACAAACCTCAAGTTATTCTCATCAATAAATTGATTTGAGTTGATTTTCCCCTCCGCTTCATTATTTCACCTATGTTGCATCATGATTGGCCTGATCCCCTCAGTATCATGGTTCGATGAGCGTGAAGTCAATGAAGAGCCTCAGCAGCCATATTGCAACCAAAGGGGACACGGCTATGCCATGAGAGAGAACAAGAGCAAGCCCTGGCTCGAGGCTGGCTGCCCCACGGCGGCACGAGGTCACACACTCAGCCAACCAATATGTCACCTCTACTAAGTACTGAGACTGGGAACATCATACAAGGTTTCCTCAGACAGGATTGCCAGTCGGCAACACCACGCCAAATTAAAGAGTCACAGCAGAAGATCACAAGTTACCAACAGCAGCCATGCTTTGTGTCTTTTTTTGGGGAGATTCTTACTCACTTCTCACCAAGGTGACTGTCTTGTTGACCCCAAACCACTTGAGCAGAGCCACAATTGGAGAGCTGGGTTATGCCATTTTCCATAACATAAAATGAAACTCAGGTACATTGTGAAATTTATGTAAAACTGTAGCAGAAAATCTCACAATTGTCAAATTCTTAAAAGTCTATCAATCCATCCATCCATCCACACAGAATTTTCTCCAGGTGATGGTCAGACCTCCCTTTCCAAAACTGTAGACTTTAGCATCCACCCAAGGCATTTGGGAGGTAGAATCTTTCCAGCTTGTCACGGGTCTGAACCAGGGTCTCTGGCCAGTGGGGCATATGCATAATAATTTCCTAGGCACTATCTTGCTCTGATGGGAGTAATGGTGAAAAAAAAAATGAACTCCATAAGGAATTTAAAGAATCGCAATAATTCACAATCTATTTTACTGATGCAGAAATAACAGGCATTTAAAATGCTGCATTTCTGTGATACTGGACAACAGGGGATACAACTATGCATCAAAGTGTCTCTATGGGTCATACCGTCATGGGTCTCTTTATCACACTGGCTAGCATTTCTCAAATTGCCCACTTCATGTTTCTTGCTGTCGTGACATTCAGGAGGTGTTACGGAGATTTTTGATGATAAAGCCACAAAGCACCAAAAGCACTAGAAGCGTCACAGCTTAGAGTGCCCTCTGTTGGTTATTACTGCTAGTCACTCTTGACTGCTAAATTCCATTATGACTACAACTGAAGAATTTGCGACGCTATTCTGCTGTGTTCTGAGGAGCACTGGCTCAAGTGCAGTCAATGTAGGGCTTGACTTGAGGAGATGAGTGGGAAAGGGCACAAGCTTACTGTCCTGCTCTCTTTAACAGGATATTACAATTACTCTTAGAAAACCGTTCCCAGTTAGAACTCTAAGGCATCACAGTCCATCTGAAATTCCAAAACATCTCGTGTAAGAATGCAACCAGCATCACCCTAGCTGGGAGCATACATATGGTAGATATCTAAATTCATGGCCAGAGCACTAATACTAGCAAATCTCCTATCATGAGGAGCACAGCAAAAAATAACATTCACACATCAGTGTTTGAAGTAACTGATAACTTTTGGGTGCATTAAAAATCGTGATAACATGACATTTTTTTGCGGGTTGTTCCTTATGGCTTAGTGGGGATCCTGTCATTCCAGAACCCCCTATTGTCAGGCTAACATCCTGCTGAAGAGAACAAAGCATGTCTGTATGAAGTGGGTACTGGGACATGGATGCTTCTTATTAGCAAACAATTTTTGGTTTCATGAGTGAAGTCGACTGGCTGTTGGAAGTGCATTTGCTTACTTTCACCACAGATTTTGAAACCCACTGCGAGGGCTTTCATGGTTGGCTATCACAGAAACACATTGTGAACTGTGAGCATCGAGGATGATGGAGAGTCGAATTCCCGGCAGTCTTCATCCAAACACTAGGAACACATCAGCGCACCGGACATACAACGGCATCATCCCTTATATGGCTTTGTGATGCATCCCCCCCCACTCCCAAAAACAGGACCTTGTCGCTGACGTGACCAATTTCAAATATATTTGTAACATTCATCTGTATCCAACTGCTGCTTCTCTCCACAGATGCCGCCACATTGAGACTGACCTCAGATTTATGTTGCCTGGCAACCTACAATCAAATAGAAAATAATGAGTTGATTACAGAAAATTGCACTATTTGCATCAATTAAGACTCTCACTTATCTGCTGTTTAACACAGATGTCAAATTATCTGTCCGTCACTTCTGAAAATGATTAATAAGCGCCCAGCTCTCTTGGTGAATGACTCCTCATATCAGCTTTGCCCTGTGGATGGTAATATAATAGACAGAAGGGGCTTTATCTAGAATCTATGCTTTAGAAAAGTAAGCCATGCATCCTAATGGTATCTTTAGTAAAGACTTGATTATGTGCTGTCATTGTTATTACAAGAACCTTAGAGAGACTGACTTGTTCATTTGGAGTCTTTTGAATTTCACAAGAAAAGAGTACTGAACTGTTTCGAAAAAAAAAATACAAATTCCATGACATCCAGAGGATTGTGAGCATTTTTAGATGGCACGCATCCTGTGAATCCCTCCAGTCCTTCGAACTCAGGATTGTGCAATATTCAGTGTGCATGTTTGTGAGGTTGCCAGCTGGAGTAATCTGTACAAGCGTTCACAATACGTGCATGTGGAGAGAGGGCCATACCCAGCTGGTGCTTGTAATCCCCCATAGGTGATCGTCTCTGCCACTGTAAATTTGAAATGATTCCCAGTAAGGAAGGAGAAAAGAGAGTAAACATGGCTATATACAAAATGTTCTTTGATTTGGGTGAGAAAAAAAATCCTTCTCGTACGACATTATTTGTCTGGTGCGATTTCCTTTTCTGATTCACATTGTAATCTCGTTAATCGTGTCTACCTCTACTAGGAGCTGCTACAAATCAGCGAATCAGACTTCTACTTGTGGACTGAGTTTGGCAGGGTTTAAGCAAATTAACACAGTCCACATCTCATCCGACCTGGCCACAGACTGTCAAAAACGTGTAACTGTAAATTTAGTGTACATAAAGCTCTTGTCATGCCAATGCCAAGCCAAACAGGCCCAACTCCTGCTACAAGCCAGCTATGCCCAGCGTACTCTCATTCCTCATTCCCAAAGTACAAACAGCTGTGTTTAATTATTCAGTGATGTGGTTCTTTCATATTCCCACAGCCCCCACACCTCAATGTGAGGTATTAAGTTTTGCACCATTACTGAGTGGCTCATTCATTGAGAGTTACCTATGTATGATTCCCCACTAGTTCTCTATCTTTCCGGTTTGCCTTTTGATTTGTATTTATTTGCTGTGATGATTTTGATCACTTTGCCTGTGAACATGACTACGTTTTTGGATATCTTTTTGACTTTGGAAATCTTTTCTTTTCCAATTTCGACCCTGCCTGTTTCGACCACAATCGAAAAGCTTTAATCTGCACTTGGATTTGTCTGTGTGTTCATTACAGCTCTCGCCACCAGCTGCAATGTTCATTTTAGCACTGCCTAACATGTAACTGACACTTGATTCTACTTATCAGATGTATTAATTAAAAGGTAAGGACAGGACTTGTGGTGTTTGATGAGGAGGCTTTGGTAATTCGGGAATATCTATACTTGTAGCCTACTGTAAATGCTAAATTAGATAACTAGTAGATGAAAACAATTTAAACTCTAAACTCCTTCAGTGACAATATCTTCTTCTTCTACTTTTCCAAACGTTATGTCCCACCTTAGTGCAGGGTCCACCTGCAAGCTAATGCGACAAGGAAGTGGTCTCAACCAGCATGCCACACAACTCAAATCTGGAGCCTTCAATGACAATATCTAATGTAGCTTAAATAATTTTCATCTTCCAGCTATGAGCTTACAGCTTGCTGCATCATAGCTTTATTTCTTACTTCCTGGTTGCTTGTGTGGGTGCATTTTAATTTGCGTAGCTAAGATCCTTCAAAGCGAGTATTTCTTTAACTGTGACCTGATCCTCCTCATTCATCACAAATCCTGTTCTTGCCTACATCTTGGTCACAACCGTTGGTGGACTCCAGTAATACTCTGTCCATGTGTTCCGACGTATGTCCTGCACGCTGCAACTCATGGTTCATCTGAAGTGACACGTTATTTGGGGGACATTATGAGAAAACAAGAAGCGCATGTAATACAAGACAGATGTTAAACCACGCAGTTAAATTGTTCAATGATTAAATATTAGCTCATTTTCCTCAAGCTCCATTAATCGTACACAAAAAAGATTTTAAGGCAGTGAGTTTTAGATGGCAGTCGCAATGCAATATTAACACTTGTTAAAATTCGGAGGTAATCTGCATTAGCATTTCTCTTTTTCACAATGTTCTTGAAAAGGATGTTTGAAAGATGTTTTGGCCCAACCTGTTGGTGCACAACTTAACACATCTCACATAATGTCTCTTCAACTGTGCAAACAGCCAATGAGATGTGAGGAAAACGGCAAAAGCCTTAATTCTCACTCGCGTGCCTTTCACCCGCTCAGTTTCACATTCATTCTCACACAAATGTATGACACCACAAGGTGAATTCTGGGGTCCTAGATCAGAGTCGTCACCATTGGATGGGGAGGTAACACTGGAGCAATTATTTCTCTTCAAATAAATAAATTATCAGCCCAGTCTTTGAGACGACTAATCGATATAGCCTGTCGGTGGTAGAATTTCATTTAAACATGGAATTATTCCAGAAAGTTTACACTAGCACATACCAAGAGGAGCCATCCAGCAAGTGCTGTCCCTGATTAAAGCAGTCACACACTTTTACGGTCATCTTTTCAGTGTGGCAGGCAGCGCATTGCCAATTAAAAAGGGCTTTCTTCTTCATATGTCTCTGGCTCTACGGACGCAGCGAGAGGAGAAGAGTTATGCATAAATAATCGGGTCCCCTCAGATTAGACCTGCTCGGTTATTCATGGCACGGAGCCCCTGGATTGTTTGAGTGTCTGTCTGGTGTCTCTCTACATCGCATGGCTGTTTTTAACCACAGGAACACTTTTGACAGCCAGCTGCATATTTTGAAATTAATCACTGAAGTTGGTGTCTGGCTTGCTAATTGATGTACTTGTTTATTTGTTTGTCTGTTTATTCATAAAATTGATCATATGCACAGTGTGCCTGGCTGAATCAATGCATTGTATAGAATTAAATGCAAAAAAAAATAGGTACTTACATTATCAATACAGGAGTGATTTTAAGCAATACGGAGAATTGCTGATATCATGGTCCGTCTTATTTCTACGTTGTTATGTGTAAGAAAGTGTACCTGTATAATGTAAGGCCATTTCCTGTCAACTGTAAATTTTATATGAGCATTGAATACAGGTTGCTGTGTTAAATACGAAGGCATTCTGTCCTATCTTAAAATGGTACTGGTCTTGTCTGAAAGTATTTCAGTCTAAAACAGCCTGTACGGGCAACAATGAAGCACGTTTTTAAATAATGAGCAGTTGTCATATTATTTCAGTCTATCGCTAGGTTAAATGCTTCCTGGATTATATTATGGAGTCTGTTGTCTTGAAAAATGTTGCTGCTGTCGCTAGGATACCTGTGTGGGGTCCAAGGAGTCTTCATTTCTCCATTAAACTTTAAATGGTATTTTTTTAACACCAGAAAAAAGTATAGTGGAAATGTGCATTTTTCAGATTTGCCTTGATTTCGGTGCTGTTTATTGACTGGGGTATGGTGAAACCCAGACCCTTCAGTGTTGGTATCGAGGTACTGACTAGCAAAAGGGTGGTGGGGACCAGGGTGCAGTCTTACAGCTGGGGTCCAATGCAGCCTGCAACAGAAAACATGGGGTGGATCATCTAGAAGCAGGCCAAGATGGGTGTAGACAGGTCATCTGAAGGACGGCTCCTGGGGAAATTGTGCTTGGCTTGGATACCGATCAGCAGCCTTAAAGCAGCGTGGCGGATGTTCCCACGGCGACGTCCGCCAAGAGCCATTTCGAGGGGAGATTAAAGCACATGATTGCAGGAAGGGACGTGATCAAACTCTAACTGGTTGTGTATGTATCCATGATGAGAGGTGGCCTAGGGCAGCACGTGCTTGTTGTTTATCGTACCTGTCATCGTAGCCTGGGGGCGGGTCCTCTGGGTATGCAGCCTCTTTCCTTTCCTCCAATCAGAGTGGTGTTACCTGAAAGGAATGGGATGGCTGTACGTGATAAACTTACCTCCGAAAAAGTACATCCAAGGTGATGCTTTGAAAAGCAGATGGTCCATATTTAATAGTCTCACTAAATAAAAATCAGCACTGAAACCCCAGAAACATTCCTCTAAACATTTTTCTCCAGGCATGCTAAGAACTTTTGGCTTTGAACTTTCAAGGATCACTCAACAAACTAATATCCTCAACTCTGAACTTAAAACACTGATTCATACTTTTTCAGGTTCTTCAATTTAATCCCTGGAATTGGATATATATACAAAAGGGTCATTCCAAAGTGCTGGTTAGCAGGATTCAATATTTATGTGTATAAAAACCGATCGGATACCTGCTGAGGTAGCAACATCACCATGCTGAACGTAAACACTCTTTCTGTCTGCAGTAACATGAATGAGAACCCTGGAAATCACAGCACTCTGTTATTCTCCAAAACAATTAACTTTCATCACTGAGCTGTCTCACACTTGAATGCTTCTCATAAGTTTGGGGTTGGGGGGGCAAGTAGGCAGCACACATCTGCTGTCTGACAACGAAAACTCGGAAGTTAACATTTTGCTCCCAAAGTTTAGTCAAAGTGTAGGGTATCGCAGTTTGTTTTTTTGATTTTTTTTAGATACTACTACATCGCTGAATTTACATCCCCATGTGGGATCAGGATGCTATCCCTCTGGGAGTTGGGGTGGGGATGCTTCTGTACCTGAATTATGTGTTACATTTACTCTCCCAACATGTGTTTTGGAGAGCTCTGTATCAAGGCCCCAATTTTTGGCCGATTCGGCAAAAAAAGTCTACAGGTGATTCCCAGGGCACTTCTTAGAGTGACAGAAAGCCATTCCTCTTAATTACGGCTTAATTAGAATCTCAGGAGGGCCGAACATCTTTTCGGGAACTTGACGACTAGTCGCAGTGAGGGAGTTCACGGTATTCTTGAAAATATGCCGGGAGGTTTTTGAGGGCACTGCAACCCAGCTGATGTCAAACAGACCAGAAGCTGCAGAGGAGTTGAGAGAAATAAACACTGCTATGAAACCTCAGGACTGTGGGTTTCTTAATCTTCATCCTGCTGGTACACTGTGCATGAGGCTTTTTGTTCAAGATCAGTTCATAATTAACGGGCCTTCAGTGAACCACTGAGTAAATGTAAGGCAGGATAAAAGTTGCATTGACCTGCAACTTTTGTCAAGTTCTTAGCCCTTGGGCATTATGAACTTGAATAATTAATCTTATATAACGTGTTTGTTTCACAAATCGTCAAATAAGCTGAATTTGAAACACACCTGAAACACAGTTCTACATAACGAATGAATAATTAACAGAAACGGCAAGACGTTGCTCCTTCTAGGGGCAAAGTAATTACTTTTCAGAGTTACCTTTACTTTGCCTGTACATTACATTTAGCAATAAGACACGTTCCTCAGTTCACACAAATTCTTATAAAAAAGCCTTTCAAAAATTTGTGAAAAATGAATCCTCGATGATGCATTCATTTTCACACGATTTTAATTGTGCCATTCATTCATCAACTCAGTTGAGACTAATTAATTGAGAATTGACTAGCTAGTATCAAATCTAGCTCATACAGCAGGTCAGCAGGGGCAGGATTAAGAAAATCTATTGTAGAGCTTTCACTGACCTGGCTTCACTGTTCTGAAAAAATATGAATTTTCAACTGATTGTAATTGTCAGACTAAATACAGGCATTGATCTAGCCTTCTGTTAATTCAGGTTTAGATCTTACTAGGTTCTCTTTTGAGAGATATTTGCATGTAGACTGTTTGTTACATCTGAGTCTACCTACTTAATAAGTTTATCACATTACTAATTTTTTACGAGCATCATGGAGCTCTTCTTCCTCTGACCATCTTCCCATCGTTTCTTGAAGCTCACTGGAAGCTTACCAAGCTGCAGTAGACTCCATGACAGCTGCATGCTTGTGATGTATTATCTGTTTCACTTGTATGTCACTTTGAACAAAAAGACCTACAAAATAAATGTAGATATAAATGTTCCCAACAAAGGTGGGTGGCCAGTTGACCAATGACATCTAGAGGGTTTTCTTCCTATTAGTCCAGCCTACAGGGTCGACGTTCCTCTCTTTCACAGTCTTCTGCCTTTTTCTGCTTGCACAGTGTTCTGCGTGTGTTTACACATGTATATGTAAAGTGCTCTGGGGCAGCTTTGCTGAGAAGAGTGCTTTTCAGAAATTGAATTGAACTGAATTGATCTCTCACTTAACACACAAACGTAGCTGAGCTGGCCATATACCTCACAATGATATACGGCTGTAAGCCCATATCCAAAGTCCTCTGTATTTCAGATAAGCAGTAAATTGGGAAGGCACATCTGACCCAGTCTGACCTCATGAGGGTAGAATGGGCATGGAAATTACCCCAGGCCTGGATAAACCCCCCCACCCTGATGATTAGGCTCAGGCATGGGTGATGCCAGATGGTTATGCTGGCAGCATAACTAATGGCTATAAGTGGCCACTTGAAGAAGCTTTGTTCCGCTGGCTGTGGTTTAAATGCAGCTGGGACACCCAACACGGGTCAAGCTAAACCTCGTTATTACCCTTACGTTTCTGCTGACTTGCCCGCTTCTCCGTTTTAATTACGTGAAAGGCTCAATAGAGCCACCATCAGTTTCTGTGATGCTGCATACTAATGTCAGATGGGTGTTAAGAGCAACAATTACTTAAGTAAAAAATAAGCATATGGCCATAATTATAACCCATGTATTGTCTTAGCAAATGCCTTTAATGATGAACCTCATTAAATGCACCATGAAGCACAAGTTATATCTGAATTTTAACAGTACTGCATGTCTTGCCCCTCCCCCATACATATTCAGCACACTACATCTTTGGCCTAAAACGCCCCCGTAAGTTAAGTCGTTACATGCCTGCGTTGGTCACAGAAGCATCCGCCAGTATTAATCATGCAGCCAGTTAAGCATGATTTTCATTATAAACTGTGATGGTATCTATAAGGTGGAAAGGGATGCATGACAGCACCATTAAAAATTAACCCCCGCCCCCCACCGTCTCCTCTGTGGCCTTGCCTGCAGGGCTTCTTTAGCCCGTCCAGTTCCCTGACAGGTCCATGCCCCCTGCCCCCCATTCCCAAAAAATGTGCCAATTAGCCAGTGTCCTGAATGTATTTGTCTCCCGAATGACTAACATGAAGCAAAAAGGCCATGGAATATTTTAATGTGCCAATGAGATGTCCTCCGTTTTTTTTTTTTTTTTCTCACATATAACAACAAGAGACCTGGTTCCTTCACACTTTTGTTGCTGGCACTGGGTTTCCCCTTCAAACCTGTATCATCTGGCAATCTGGGGATGTGTCCGGATGGGACAGAAACGTCAGGGACGAAGTTCAGTAAATCCTTAGGGGGGCTCTATTTATAGAAGGTGAAGGAGGTGCTGGAATTGCTGCGTCTATTTTCATTTGGTGAGTTGTCCCAGTCTGAATGGTGACTGAAGTAGAGCAGGTCTAACTCTCAGGGTCTGTGTAACCAACAGCAATGCAGGCTACAGGGATGACCTGACCTCACGGGGTGAAAAGAGATGGGAAGGTGGTCCTAAAATATTTGCCTCACTACACTGATTATGTATTTGCACAGGTAACATTTTATAAATGAAAGGAGTATTTAAAGAATTGCGTTAACTCTTGGCTAGATGATCTGTGCATTCTTTTCTTATCATTAGAAAAACACTTTACAGTTAATGGAAAGTCGTTTCTTAACTAAATGATAATGTGCAAGATTTTCAGTCCTATTTTAACACCAATCACAGTTGACTTTTTGTTAGTTTCTGGAGAAAGCCAATTAAAAGGCAATTATGTTATTCTTATTTTATTAGGATTTTATTTTCCTGAACCTCTGACTCACTGCTGGGCTTGTTGTCATGGTTAGCATACATCTACAAGGTGGAGGGAAGACAAAGCGTAGAGCAGCAAGGGGTGGAGGAAGGTGCCGGGAGATGGAGAGCTGTGGAGAAGGAGGGGGTGAGGCAGGCCTGGCGGTGCAGCGTGAGGCTCGGACCAGCCTGCCGTGTTTTTCTGCTGATGGGCATTGCGTTCCCACCATCTGCTAGCCTGCAGACCCCGGGGAGGCCTGTCAAGTTGAATGTGTTCACTGAGCGGAAAGGAAAAAATTGTAGCAACATTGAAATCCCCCCCCTTATTTCGCCTGCACCCGGTCTTTGTCCCCAAACCTGAGAGAGATGACAGGGCTGAACCTGCACCCGGGGCACCATAGCACCGCAGGCCAGGGTCCTGGCACACTGCCTACCCCTGCCCACTTGCACCCAGCCAGGCCATGCCAGTAACCGAGCACCAGGCCAGGGTACGGAGTGCACAGGATGGGACGCTCAGCTCCGTGCCAGGCCTGGTTCAGCAGATGCTGACCCCCCAGCCATCCACCCTGCTTTGCAGCATGGGTCACTCAGTCCGACTGCATCACAAATCTGCTCTGACAAAAAAAAAGTCTCCTAATTGCCTGACAAAGTACAGCTTGTTTAGACCATTTGGTCGCTTTAGGCTTTTGCAGTTTTGGTTCCAAGGACATAATGTCACACCGGCATCTTTCTTTTCTTTGAAATGAGTCACATTATGGATGTCTAAATGCACTACCAAAAGTTCTTATTTTATTTTTTACGTCACAGAACTTTCATTGTTATTCCCTGCTGGAAATGTGCTGAAAGAGCGAAGACTAGGCACCCATGAGAGAGCACTGTGCATGTGCTTCGTTTTCCTTTTTATCCCTTTGAATGCCTTACATCACTTAGCAGGTCAGAATGCCCCTGAGCGGTGGGAGAATCTGCCATAGACTTCTGCAGTAGCAACATGGCCATTAGGGGGCGTGAGACGGTGGGTACCTGACCACCCAGCTGGCTCAGGTCACATGAGGGCACCAAGCACATAATCCTGGGTGTAAAAAAAATACACACCAAAAAATTCAATTAGATAAAAAGCGAACAAATGTAACTACGGGTATCAAAATTGTCATTCCAGCTTATCACTTACCCCAGCAGCTGACTCAACAAAACCAGCTTACCTCAATTACTAGGTCACTGTTGGTTTAAAGCCACAAACAAAGGCAGCGCTGTGTCTGCCTCAGCTATCTGAAAATAAAGCAGCATTTTCAAACTATAGGCTAAAAATAAAGCATTGTTTTGCCCTGTATCTGATAGCATCCCACAGTATGGGCTGCCTGATTCTTCTACCCCAGATTGTGGTTCGGTAGCAGAGTTGCAGACTGTCGTCAACTTGCTGTTTCTTGCTCCTCAGACCCAGGACTTCAAATCCACACATTGTTCGTAAGATAAGCGGCCTGGGAACGTATCTGTGTACCCCACAGCATGCAGGAATGGCACACGGGTCAGCAGGGACCTGGGTTCCTGGAGAATTCATTTGCAGGACAGCTTGATGTCTTTTTCTCTTCTTTTTTTGTTTTTTTTTCTTCTCTAGCAGCAGTCTGATACCAGGCGGGAGACCACGATGCTACACACAGGGCTGGAGAATTAGGACAGGAAAGGCCGGCTTTTCATTGCCATATTTGCATCTCTGTCATCACCTACGACAGTGACGTCACCGCCTCCTGTTCCCTAAAGGATCTCAGTACATCTTATTCTTACACAGCTTGAAAGGAGGATTTATTCTGTTTTCCTGGGATTTTTTTTTATCTTTTTAATTTTTTTTATTTTTGCTCAAGAGAATTTCATTAAAAAAAAATGAAAGGGGGGGGAAATAACATGAGCCATCATTGTCAAAATGCTTGTTTGCTTGTCCTTATTACTACCATTTTGAAGTCAGGGGTTGGGGAAGACTGACAGCCATGGGCCAAGGGCCTTTTATTAAACCCAGATGATATGATGGCAGCTGGATCAGAGTGCTGTATGATGGCACTACCTCCCCCCCACCACCACTGCCAGCACAACAGGCAATACCTCCTGTGTTTCAGCTTACAGAGAGAAGAATGCGATTAAATGTGATTCTGTTTGGTTGAAAACACACATATGGGGGCGGGATTTAGAGTGCCGAGGGCCTGATTTAACGCGCAGAGGTCATGGCTTTGGTGACGATGTGAGCGGATCAGCGGGGTGATGAGCCCTTCCTTTCTCATCTCATCAGATTTGATTTTAAATCACAGAGCTCTTTGGTGCATAAACAAATGGTATCTGTGTGGCTCTCTGTCAACCCCAAGTGAAGGTCAATAATACTTCCAGCCCCCTGTGTCTTTCCTTAATAGTGATGTTGTGGAATTCATTTCTTTCGGCTTGAGAAAAGTCATTCTTGGCAAGGAATATAGGGAAAACTTGCCGATTCTCGCAACAGTAGTGTATTTGAATAAGTGCGGGGCAAATATGGCCTTTCTCGAAGATACATCGGACAAATTACCTTAATCCCCTGCCACTGAGATATACGTTATCCTGCAAGAGATTGTGTGGCATTATTGCCAGATTATCCAACAGTCAGTCATTCAGGATCTCAATTTTGCAGAGAATGAGTAAAAAAAAAACAGCTTCAGAAAATTCTTCAAAGCACTCTGCACAAATATAATCTGGCTGCCTCAGAGATGGCACTGAGACTCTCCAAGCGTATCAGATAAGACAAAGCAAACTTCCTCTCGCGGGCAGAGATTATAAGCTCGAAAAAGCAGCAGGCAGACGGTCTTAAACAGATCGTCAGTTAATTTTTTCATATTATCTAATCCATGCCGATCGCCCAGGTAAAGCCCCCCACTGCTGTTGCCTTTTCACCTTGCCAGAGTGGAAGCAGTGGATAACCCATTGCTGGGTAAATGTATTAGCTGGCACACTGCAGGCAGTGATGAGGCAGGTTGCCACGGAGCTCCTGCCATCTACATAGAACAAATTAGGCATGTGTGACTGGAAGAATCTGGAACGGGATTCAATACACCTTCGTACCGCAGGACACAAGCTGCATCAAAGTCCTCATCCAAGTTGTTAGTGGTCTTTAGCAGACAGCAGTATTTTCTTATGTTTGGTCTTGGGCAGACAAAAGTCCATTTGTTTGGACAATTTTAATACTTTTCCACATTCAAAATGCATGATGTTATGCAAGGAATGCAAATAATGAGTAATCAAAGTTTATGAAGAACCTAGTAATACATTAGTTAAATGTATCAAACACAGAATTCTTTGGTGATCATGGTAGAATACAAACTATGATCTCGTTTGAGGATAATCAGTCATAGCTCATCAACAGCATTCCTTGTGTGATACCAAATTTCCCCTTGGGATCAATAAACTGTACTAATCTCTATCTCTATTAAACCATTGTCTCACCTACACAATGAAAGACACACCTCTGCCTACTGATGAGCTCATGATTCAAACCATTTGAGTTTGGCACTGAACATTTTTTTTCATATTCCACACAAACAACTTCTCGGCAGGCTTTTAAACAGCTTGAATATATAAGAGGTTGTGACAACTTTATGAAAGCTGTGAGCCACCAAAGATGTTTGTTACCAAGAAGTGTCCGAATGCTCTGTCCGGGTCAATGTGTCTGGCTGCTGCACACAACACTGCGAGCACAGACAAGGCATGTTAAACTCAACGATTCACAAATCACTTAAATCAGGTGGGATTTTCTTGTGAAAACAATACCTTTACCAAATGTTAAGCTCTAGACAAAAAACACAACTACTGTCCACCTAGATTAACATTCATGCAATTAATTAAAATATTGATTTATGTCCCAACCTAACCCAACTACTATGTATTCAGTATTTTATAACTGACCGGTAAATAAATAAATGAAGAAGGTAAGGCATAATAGTCAATTTAATATAATGTTATATGTCTGAGGGAACCTTGGTTTCCAGGTTCATGGTATTCATGTTGAAGGTTGACAATGATTAAGTGTGCTGCCTTTTTTGAAACCGTCCAAGGTTTGATAACGATGACCTAGCTAAGGACTTTGGCCTGGCCATTACCGGAGATCATTTATACGTTATAACTGCAGCAAATGGCATGTAATTGGAAAGATATTTAAGATACTCCAACCGAGAAAAGATCAAAGAGTACAAACAGGGGTTTGTGCCCGACCTTGCATAAGGTGAGCATTTACTGATCTCTCAGAAGATGTGAAGTCAAATGACTGTTAGATCATGCCTGGCCAAGTAACAAAAAGACCTGTCCATTACTGCACTCAGGTGCCCACAGTGATTTTCAGTGGTATCCTTTAGCCAAGCTGCCTGAAAGGAATTAAAGTAGAAACAAATTGTTCACACCCAAAAACAAGTAATAGCCGAGACACTCTGTTCCGTGTCTGAAGTTTAAGTGCTCTGACAGTCGTTTTTGAAAGCATGGTAAATGTTCACCGTGAGCTAGATAAAGGCAGCTCTCATTTGTGTTCAATGATGCAACTATGTAATGTATATAGCTGAGCACATCGGTCCTTCGTGAGTCATAACAACCTTTTAGATATCATTTAAATGCCAACTGGAGCATGATGATGGACAGAAGTCAAGTCAGACCAAGTTTTTTGGAGCTCCTCGGTCAGATAATCTTTGTGGCTGGAAAGGTTCCACTCAGAAAAAAAAAAATTGAATTTCAAATGGTAGGCATCATAGTCAAAATCACATTCCTCAGAGGCATAACTTTTTCTTTTTTTGCTGTCTTGTGTGTTTATGGTATTGATAGATGTCACCTCATACGTAAATTGCAGAGCATTTTTACAATAGAGTATCTGCTTTTCCACTCTGTGTCCACCATTTGAAAAGATGGATTATTAAATACATTACAGCTGCTTTTTCAGAAAGATCCAGTGTAACTACTATGTCCTGAAGACTTTGCTTTGCTGTTGAAAATGATACAGAAAAACAGGGTGTAATAAATGTGGCTTTTATTCTGGGTTGAGTTCTGTGCCACTGATACAGAAGAACTCTGGGAAATTTAACATCACAGACAGAGAGAATGGTTTATTTTGCTTCATAATATACTGCTATTGTGTTTGAATAATCTGCTTTTATAATCGACTTTATTTTCTGAATTAGAATAATATAAAAAAATCAGTAAAGCTTCATTGACTTTTTGATTGTTTGTTTTGTGCTTTATTACACAGAGATCAATTAGCAATTTTTGACAGCCTTTACAATTTATAGAATTATTTTGAAGCACTTGAGTCAATTATTCATGTGAGTAAAACTGTGTCTGCTCTCCTGAGGTATCTCAGATATCAGCACAAAATGGAGTTTTGCATTTTTCTTCCTTGTTGTCAACAGAAGCTATTGAAAATCATTCCAAGAAACATACTATAACGGTGGTTTTATTACCTTTTCTTATGGTGTATTGATGCAGTTTGAAAATATGCCTCGAGCAGCCAGTTTAGATCGTCCGCCAATTTAAAACAAATACCTATTAATCTGATTTGCCCACTGGGAACTTTTGCAAACAGAGATTGTTCATAATACACAGGTATTTAGCTTTTTTAAACTCAAAACATAAAAAATCTTACAGAAAACAGTCATTCAGATTTTTTTTTTTCTATTTACCCACTGCAATATTGGAAAAGTCACTGAATTACATTAGTCAATATGGAAACATTCCTGAACTCCAGGCCATACCAAACATAACCAGGCAGTGGATAGGCATGACTAATGGGTATCATCTAATTTACAGACATACACTGGAGAAGATACCTAACTTTCCTGAAAATTAATGCAAAAAGATGAACACTAATTTGACTTGCCTTCAGCATTCTGCCTGTAATTCCTTTGCTATTCCTGGAAAAAAAAAAAATGCATTCCTAGTAACACTTTATGGTTATGTATATTTTTCAACAATTGAAGCTGAGTTTATATATGTATGTTTCATTCTTTATATCCATATATATAAACTATGAGACTTGTACTGTATATACTGTATATATCAAATGTCTTTCATAGTTTTAACAGGCTTTTGTAGTGGAAAATTCTGGAGATAATAGTCCTGATAGATAATAAATAACCATTTCAAATAATTAAAGTTAAAGGCAATGTTTCACTAAAAAGACACATCAGTTATCTTACCATGTGCAAATAGCTGCAAAAAACGAAATGGACAAAGCCCTTCCACAACAATTAGATATGGCTCTTGTCCCATTAACTTAAAGAATGCTGGTGCCGATAGGTATGCACACAGGTAATGGATGGCAAAGGGAGGTAGATTGTAGAACTCTATTAGGCACTCAGTCAAGTAAGACCTTCATTTAGAGCACCACTGGCACACATACACGCACCAGCAAGGAGCTTCAGCACTTCAGGATAAAAGTCCGCCAAGATGCAAATAAAAATGGAATGTTAATATTGCACTACTGCTAAATAATAGAAAATCCACACTGTGGACATTATGGATCTAGGGTAGACAGGGTATTCTCATTATAACTTGGCACTTGCATCATTTATGTCATTATTAATGCATTGGTGAGAGATAGCTATTTTATTTGTCCATAATATCACTTGGTTTTGAAGATAATTGTAATAGACATAAGGAACACAGTTTTAGGATATTTTAAGAAGGGTTTTGGTTGGGTCAGTGCAATGTTTAAGCCGGGGGTATGGCATCCTCACATCTTTGAAGCTGCAGGTCTTAATCTAGCCTTAGCTATACTTGGATTTTCCTCCAATGACGCGGAGGTCTGGTCATGTGGTGGCTATAAATTGCCCTTAGAGTGTTAGTGTCCTGCGGTGGACTGGCTTTGCATCCAAGTTGTACCCTCCATTGTGCCCTTTGCAACCTGGGATGAACTCCTAGTTAGAAAAGCGGTTATAGAAGATGGATGGATCAGTATAATGGAACTCGGAGTGAGACTATGCATTAATACACACTGCCCTCTGGTGACTGTGGAGCAAAATAACACAAGTCCTGTCTAGTTATTCACATAGGATCACAATTAATTTTTATTTTTACAATAACTTGTTCCGCAACGCAGAAAATATCATGATTTACTTTAACCTGAGTTAAAGTAACCTTGAGTAAAACCACATATAATTCCTATGAAATTAATTTATTATGCAATATCAATATTTAATTATAAATATTTATGTACATTTGTGTTCACTTTCATCAATTCACTACATTTCTGACTTTCTAGACCATATATTTGTTTTTTTATTGCCAGCTGAAACTCATCTTTCTTTATACTTCATCAGCTAAAACATCCTTCCAACCTTAAAGAAAGCTTCAATAACTTTGGAGATTAACTCTGCACTTAATCACCCGTTTTAATTTAAGAGGCTGGAATGGATGATAGCTTTTAATATACAGAGGCTTTACTTTTTTGTTGCGACTACCCAACCTCATGTCAGCTTGTATTCTGCTCTTCTGGAGAGCCAGAGATGCTGCACTTTCACATCAAAATGCTGAGCTGGTGAAACGGCTTTGGGACTGAAAAGCAAAACACATCTGCAAAGTATGGAGCATTCCTGATGCCTATATTTTTCCTTAAAAATGATCTTAAAATACACATACCACAACTGATTAAAACCTGGATTGAATTCATGCTTTTGTACCATCTGCAAGAATCCAGAATCTTCTTAAGGAGCAAAACACAAGATATGCAAATTACTCAGAATAAGGACCAGGTCAAAAAATAAGAATGTGTGGCATTTAACAGTACTACTCTCAAAATACTAAACTCTATAGCTGTATATATTACTGCTAAATGCCACGATTAGGTTAACAAGCTTCTAAATCAGCAATGGCTTTGAGAACCAAGAATACATATACTGTATATTGCAGTAGGACCAGCATCTATAAACTGCATCAATGGATGATCAAGAAAGGAAATGGGACAAGAAAAGCAGAAAATCAACCTCAGCTTACCTCAATTAATTTCAGATGGAAAGTATTGCTATCCACAGTGGGTGCAATAGCTTATTAATATTACAAGCAGCCTATCACAGGATTATCATTTCAGCTTATTTATTGTACCCAGGATTCCAGAATATTCTGTAAACATATGCTATATATGATTAACGAAACGATTTAACCGATATTGATTCTTGTTAGAAAGAAAAACTGCACAAACTTAAAGTTGAGTTCTGATGTTTAATTATCTATAAAGGTATGCATCTTCTAGCAAGTATATTAAACATTTTAGATATAGATACATGTTTGAAAAAGGTTATGCAATAACTGTAATCATAAATCTCTAAAAAAAAACTAAATAACAGATGACTTTTTTTGCAAAAGGTTTTAATTCTAAATGTTCACCATTCAATTATAAGAATGATGGTACAATATGTAATACTGAGAAATTATTTGCAATACATTACAGTTTATCATCAATCCACCCTTCTTCACACTGATTTTCTTGATTGTTATAACTAATAACAATAATAAATATAACCGCAAGTGGTAATGGGTGGGCTCAGGCACACAGTACCAACAAGGACAACATGCACCCTTGACTAAAGCAGTTTTGATCATCAAACAATGCAAAGAGCTTTGTTTGAATGTTTGAATTGAACCAGGTAGTGTTGGCTTAGGCAGTCCCCAACTGCTTACGCCAGCACTGTTTGCTTCATCCACACCCGAAGCACATATGCCCCCAACTGCCTATGCCAGCACTGCATGCTTCTAGCAATTCTACCCATCCAGCACTGTTTGCTTCAACTATGCCCTATGTGCTAATTGTTCCTCAAGTGCCTCTGCCAGCACTACTTGCTTCAAAGCATGATACCCATTCCAGCATTGTCTGATTAATCCATGCTGTGACTGTTGACTTTGCCTGTAGTAGGGGGTAGTGTTGGCATAGGCAGTTGGGAGCATAGGCTCTTGGGGAGTGGCCTTTGGACAGGCAGTGCTGGAATGGGTAGCGTAGGTTGTAGCATACAGTGCTGGTGTAGGCAGTTGGGGGGCATAAGCACTTAGAATGTGTCCTTCAGGAGTGCTGGCATAAGCAGGGAAGCATCCATAGCTAGGCAGTTGGGGGGTATATTGCTTGGGGTGTGGCCTGTAGCAATGCAGAATGTCACACATAGGATTTTTGGAATATGTTTTGACCAGCTACACCTCCAATGCAAGAGGTGTTGCTTAGGGGGTTGATGTAAGCAGTGCTGGATTTGTTAGAATGGGCTGAAGCATGCAGTACAGGCCGGTATGTGTGTGTTGGGGGGACAGTAAGGATTTACGGCGTGGCTGCATACAAGTGGTTTTTGGGAGAATTTTTGACCAGCTGCGTCTCCTGATTACAATGATACCAAATGTGTCCAAATTGAATGAAAATCATTTAACTACGAGTAAGTATGCAAGACAAATCGGGCAAATTTTACAAATTTGCCAAAACAACACTGAAACTGCTGAATTCTGCTTGGCTGGCCATGGAATTATGCAAATTAGCAAAGATTTTAAGGATTTTTGATTGGTACGGAACTCAACGGAACTCAGAACTTGTGATGTCACAATTGCATTAAAAGAGACAAACTGACAATGGGGGTACAGGCCCATTTTTGGCACCTGAGTAGTGAGTGGGCATAGGCATCTTGTGGCCAAATTGGGTGATGCCGAGACTTACAGGCTGGGTGTTGCATTTCAGGAAAGAATCAGAATAGAGAAAAATCCAGACTGAAATAATAGGGCTCCACACAGAACGTGTCTGAGCTTTAAAAACAATAGGGTTCCGCACGGAATGTGCTTGAACCTTTCAATAATCAACTGTTTATTTTACTCAGGGTCACTGAACAGAGCTTATCCCAGGCAGCATTGAGCACAAGACTGAGGTACGCCATAGATCCTGGATGCAATCTTATACTGCGGGAAACTTAGAAATGCCAGTTAAATTAAATGTGTGTTGACTATGGTAAGAAAGGAGGGGGGATAACATGCAAATTTTTACTCATGCACATACACAAAGTGGGAGGTGAGAGTCCTACTGCAAAATCTTTAGGTAACTTACTAATAATAATAAGCCTTGGTAATAGTAACAAGCATTTGAACACCGATTCACCTTCGTATTATTGTTTAAGCAATATGATTATTTAAGAAATAAGAAACGGCTGAAATCCGCCTCTGAACTACAGCGGCGTGACCATACGGCTTACACGTGGGATTGACGTGTTACCCAAAGTGCACCGCGCCGAGTCAGCGAGGAGCCGGACCTGGGCCCTGAGAGGAGCCTCTCTCTATACGGGCAGCCTTTCCTCACGCTTGCCGGGCTGAGCTTGGGTCTCTTGTGCTGCAGCGCATTTCTATCGACATGCCGCCGAAGAAACCACCTCAAGCTTCAGCCGGCAGCAAGAAGACTCAAGAGAAGAAAAAGGAGAAGATTATCGAGGTGAGACGCCTGGCTCCGAGTCGCCGGTAGGCTGAGCGAGCCGGAGCTATGCTGTGCTCCACGGCCTAACTTAGGAGCCTGCGCTCGTCCCCGGTGCGGCTGTCATGCCTACGGATCTGATTCATGTCTGGGCGACTAAAGCGTTCGTTCACCGTTCGCCCCTGGCTCAGATCTAGTATAAGCGGCGTAAGCGGGGCTTTGAAGAAGGCGGCCCTGTTTGCGGCGTTTCCCGGCCGGGAGGTGTGGAGCCACCGCGGCCTCTGGCTGCATGTCGAGCGCCGGGACTGCGGACAGTCTGGGCGCCTCTTTAAGCGGCCGTTTTATAGTGTCTAAATTTAATTTAAACGTTCAAATACTAATGGGGGAAAGCAGGTACGTGCTTTGTAATGAGCGAAGTATAGGTGGTTGTTTCAACTGTTTTAATGCATGTCACGTTTTAATGTATGTCTGTTTTAGACCGGAACTTGTGTGGACTGTTTATTATAAATAGTATTTAAACACTTTGGCCGTTTTTCCCACTCCAGGATAAAACATTCGGGTTGAAGAATAAAAAAGGGGCTAAGCAACAGAAGTTCATCAAGACTGTTACACAGCAGGTTAAATATGGACAGCAGAATGCACGCCAGGTACTTGTCATTAATGGTTTCATCTCTTAATTCTCACCTTGTGAAACTCCTAAAATTGTAGCGTTAATGAATTCTGCTGTTTGTTTACAACAGTGTGTATTGCCCTTAAACTTATGGGTGTGTGAGATGCTTGTCTCAGGGTATTCTCTGAAACTTGCAGTCAGTAACACCTTAATAGTAATAATAAATATCATTTATTTCTTCAGATTGCAGCGATTGAAAGTGAGAAGAATAAGAAGACCGATAAGAAGAAGGAACTGTCCGAGCTGAATGAGCTCTTCAAGCCGGTGGTGGCTGCACAGAAAGTCAGCAAAGGTACTTGGAGCCGGCCACTGTTTGAATGCACGTCTATGGACGTGTGGGAGATGTGTGCTGCGGTGTTTGTCTTCTGTGCCCATCTCTTATTTGCTATTAGTGTGGCACAAAATAATTCGTTTCAAGAGGCAAAACGTCCTTGACAGAAATGGGTTAGTTGTAGACTTGTGTGTAGCTTGGATATTACACAGCTATTGTACAATAGTCATTCACCTTATAACAGGGCATGAGGTGGCTAAATGTAAAATGATCCATTGATTTCTGTTGAATTACTTAGTCTGGTATCACTTATGATGCTATGTAGATGCTGTCTGCCATGGAATATTGTCATACTGACAGCTTGCTTGGCACAGTAATTAGGTTACCTGGTCTTCCTGGTATTCAGACGGAAACCCTCCACATGGTATATGCTAAATATCCGTTTATTTCCAACCACTTATTCTGGTCAGGGTCACAGGGTGCATGCCTAATCCTTTTGGGAATAGTTTGTTTGGTTGGTGGTCATTGTATAGCTGTGATGCCATATGTTTTTAAATCGTTACAGTGGGATGACATTGCGTTTTTCGTTGCTTTTTTAATTTCATGTTCTGTTAGAAGTGTGCCAACTATGTCAGATAGTTGTGTCATATCATACATGCATGTGACTCCAGTAAATTGGGATTTATTTTGTCTGGGTGCTCCTGTGCTGCAACGGGGAGTGAGGCCACATCCCCACCTCCCGGCCTCAGTGAGGCCGCGTCTGTCCCTCCCTCTGCTTTGCCTCCATTCACACGTTTGCATGGTAGCAAATACTTCCAGTTTAATAAAAGTCTGAAGCAAAAGAATTGTAGTACATCACTTGGATAAATTGGCAAAGCAAAAAAAGTGTTATTTTTAAGTGAAAGTAGCTGTTTTAGCTTTTAATGTTTAATTCAGTTGCAGGTACACCTGCTTTCAATTTAAAGTATGTACATTACATGGTCTACTGTGATTAGTGTGTTTGTTTTTTTTTTTTTTTAATAAATGGTGTAAAAATTGATGTTAGCTTCATGTGCTAAGTACTTACAAACATGCTGAACCTTAGCAGAGGAACAGGTTTTTTGTGGTCAGTGCATTTAAAAGGAAGGAAAGTCTGTCTCTTTGGACAGCAAAGGTGACTTGTAACTGCATCTGGCTGTCCACTGTATGCTGGGATGTGAGAAAGTGTAATGCATTGGGACAGTGCGGTGGTTCAACTTCTCTGCATGCAGTCTTTACAATGTCAGGTTACGTTGCCACAGACCAGAAAGTGTAGTTAGCTTATACTTTTCTTGGACATTGTGTGCTTGTCATTCCGCTACAGTTAGTCTATCCTTGGGTTATAGCTTTATTTTTAAGCAATGTCTAGTTTAGACCATGGCAGAAAGGCTGGGATTAAAGTACATGACCTGTTTTGAACTGCATAATATAGCTAGTGTTTTCTACATGGATGGAACAGAGAGAACTCGCCCTGCAAGCATAACTCTCCCCCCTTCCCATTCTAGGTGTGGACCCCAAATCGGTGCTGTGTGCCTTCTTTAAGCAGGGCCAGTGCACCAAAGGAGACAAGTGCAAGTTCTCCCATGACCTGACACTGGAGAGGAAATGTGAAAAGCGAAGTGTCTACGTAGACGGCAGAGATGAAGATCTCGAAAAGGGTATTCTCCACGTTTTGATTGGTTTTGTGATGCTCAGGAAGGTGTGCTGGTGCTACCTATTTTTATGTGTGTTACGTGGGTGTATGGACTTTCTTGAAGTTGTTTGCTACTGAAAATATGGTGCCACTGTAAACCATTTTGGCAATTGTAATTTTGAACTGGATTCTGAGAAATCGAATTAGTTGTAAGGATATCTTATTAAAGATGTACACTTGTCTGCTTTGCCATTTTATAGATAGCATGGATAACTGGGATGAGAAGAAGCTGGAGGAAGTCGTGAACAAAAAACACGGAGAAGCCGAGAAAAAGAAAGCAAAGACGCAGATCGTAAGGGGTCATCACCTTGATCAGAGGGGGCTTGTCTGAACAAAGAATGGTTCCATTTAGATTAGCTTTATCAGTCAAGGCCAGAATTCAGATAATACCTTTTGGTTGCCCCCCAGGTCTGCAAGTATTTCCTTGAGGCCATTGAGAACAGCAAGTATGGCTGGTTCTGGGTCTGTCCAGGTGGAGGGGACAGCTGCATGTACCGTCATGCTCTCCCACCTGGCTTTGTGCTCAAGAAGGACAAGAAGAAAGAAGAGGCAGAAGAACAGATTTCTTTGGAAGACTTGATAGAGACAGAGGTAATGTCCAGTTTTCTAGTAAGGCTAGTCTTGTGGACATCTCAGCTGACTATTTCTTGCTTCTGGTGAGATGAGTCTGCATATTTTAAGGTTCTTGGAGTTGAGTAACCAGTTAACTCCATATTTATGTACGTCTCCAAAATGTTTTAGAAGCACATCTCAAAAAGTGTGTTTGTATTTGCGGATTGCAGGTTTTGGAGCCCCGGAGAAGTGGGTGAGGCAGCAGCAGTCTCTATGTATAGTTTTTTCCGTGATGTTTGTGGATGTGCTTCTGAATAATATGGGTGGCGCAGCATGTGTTATATCTCTGAAGCAGTCTTGAGCTAATGAGATGTTTTATGGTGGCCAGACGAGGATGGGCTTCCCCGTTGAGTTTGATTTCTCCCAAGGTTTCTTCCTCCAGAGGGAGTTTTTCCTTGCCACTGTCGCCTTTGGCTTACTCTCTGGGGTCCCTGGGCCCTGGACTATGTAAAGTGCTCTGTGACAACGCTCCTTAATAACGCTATATAAATAGAATAGAATTGAATTATGGTATTACTTGCATATTAATACGCTGAAGGTTTTTGTGCCAACATGGAGATGAAATGTTTGAATAAAGTACAATACAGTGTATATTTCTTGACTTGTGCTGTTCAAGTCAAAGCTTTAGAGTTTGCCTGAAATCTACAGAATAAATTGTAATTTTCCAAGTTTGAGATGGACTCTGTATGTCCACAGCGATCAGCCCTAGGCCTGAATGTGACACGCATCACGCTGGAAACATTCTTGGCTTGGAAGAAGAGAAAAAGGCAAGAGAAAATTGCAAAAGCCGAGCAGGACATGGAAAGGAAGAAAGCTGACTTTAAGGCTGGCAGGTCCCTGGGGGTGAGTGGCCTTTGGATTTTGTCTTGTGCATCCAAATGTGGTTGGGAATACATTGATCCCTTGTATACATTTTAAAGCAAAAAAAGACGTCTGCTCTACAGTGCTGAGTTAGAAGCTTTTTCTATGAGTTACAAAGGTGGAAGGAATATTGATGCTTAGTGGTTGTACGTCCTCCTTCTGACCAGATGGTGGCGACAAAGCTGCATAAATTGTTACTATGTTGACATGAGCCTTAAAAGTAGTTTGAAAGATATGAACAACATGTAATGAACAAAGGTATGAGCACAGTAAGCTGGTACATTGATAGATAAGGATGATATACCTGCTACCAACAGTAATTGCTCATCTTTTACTGACGGATGCAGAAGTGTTCTTTGTCCAGTATCCCGGTCATTTCTGGATTGCTTGGTTTCTGTACAGTGAATGTTGATCCCATGGAGTCCATTTTCCTAAGTGTTGGTTGTCTTTGTGGTCTTACCTCTGCCATTGGCCATAACGGGGGCTTCATGGTGTAGGTCAGCGGTCGAGAGGTGTTTGAGTTTCGCCCCGAGCTGGTGGACGATGACGACGAGGAAGCCGACGACACCGGGTATGAGGATGGTGACACGGTTCAAGAGGTATGTCTCATCATCACCATATGCTGATCTGAGTTCCATCTTATCATCTTGAAGACATTCTTAAATACCTGTGGCTGTTTCAGTACTTTGAGCGTCAGTGTAATTTTGTTTTCTAATGTGTATTGTCCAGCCTAGATTTATGGTTAGTTAATAATTCTGTTAGTGTGACAGAACTCCACGTTGAATAAAATTCTTTCATTTAGTATGTGATTTCCCCTAGGTGATGAAGTTTACCTAACTTTCTCTCTGGCCCACTTTTAATATTTAACACTTCTCATCAAAATGGCTCAGACTTCATTTGGGTTGCTTTGTATTTCTCTTGCAGTCTGACGATGCAGAAGAATGTCAGGACATCGATCTGGCCAGGTTTGTTCCCAGAGAAGTTGACAGTGCTGGAATTACGGTGGCCTCTGCAGACAGATTTTCCTCCAAATCCCAGGCAACTAACGATGTTGATGGTAAGTTTTTCTTTTTGTCTTATACCTCTGCATGCGCTGAGAAAGACAGGGCGGACTTAGGAAATGACACCATCATGCCAAGTAGCAGTCATATTTGTACATTCTTGTCACGGTGCTTGAGGGTGTTGTTTTTTGTCATTCTTTTGTGGTGTCTCCATGCTTTTTGAATCGTTCCATTTGGACCTTTCTCCTACCTAGATTGTGTAGTTTAATTTCTTCACTGGGTGGTGGGGTTAGAGGCAATAACTTGGTTTTGAATCACTTTGGAAAACACAGGATAGTGATGAAGGGACTGGAACATAATGTGAACTCGAGCATTTAGTCTGTTTAAAGATGGCTGAAGGGTGTTGTGCAAGACACCCTATTCCCAGCATGTTTTTGCTGACGGGTGGTGTCCCTCTTGCCAGACGCCAAGCTGAGTGAGGCCTCGGGAGGGGCAGAGGAGAACGGAGAGCACAGTGAGAACGCCGGGGACAGCGAAACCGAGAACGACACCGTGCCAGTCGACGAGAATCTGTTCACGGGGGAGGACTTAGATGAGCTGGAGGAGGAGCTTCACACACTGGACCTGGATGAGTAGAGCAGGGCCCTCAGACATGGCAGCCTCCACTGGACTACGCAGAGGCTTTGGGGAAAAGATGTTTTGTGTTGGCCCATTTCAGGGCTTCTTTGCTTCCTCCTGCTCCGATGACGTTCCAGGACACAACCGGAATAAACACACATGGATCATGTAAACTAGCCTTTTCCTGCTGCTTGTCCATGATCTAAACCACAATTCATAATCAGGCAATTTGGTTATTTGGAAATATGTCCTCTGAAAAGCACAGTTTTAGTTAATTGGTCTCATGCATTTTGGATCGATCCATTTTGTTAGCTTGATTTAAGATCTGAATAAAAAACTGAACCAAGCTTTCAGGTCAGCATTTTTTCTAAATTTGTTTTGTCAGGCCTTCCTACCCGCTTTTTAGCGGCTGAAGGTAAATCCTGAGTATTGTCTAGGAGGTGCTTAAAGACACCTGTAAGACTATCTGAGGCAACAGATCGATCACTCACTTGTATTTGCCCATCGTTGGCTCACATGATCATGATGCTTGTTTATGGTATGGACTGCTCTCACTATTGCATGGATCAAGATGAAACTCTACTTGTGTGATGTTGACCATCTTGGGTTTAAGCTCTCGCAGGCTGAAGGACGAGTCTGCCGCCGTTGTTTAAATCATCGCACTTCACAGCAAGTTAAGCTTTCCTAGGCCATGGTAAAAAGATTTTGCCAGGTGGCTGTCGAAGACACTGCTGCTTGGGTCTGACTGATAGCAGATTGATTCAAAAGCGCCAACAGAAGACTTAGCAGTAATTTAATTGTGGAATGCATTTGTCTTTGTTTATAGATGATTTTAAACTTTGCTCATCAATATGCCAAGACTAGTTGTAAATAAGTGATTACATATGAACCAATATTCTCTTTGTTTAGAGGAACAAATTGAAATAAAGTGTCTCACGGATCAAATGTGCTGAATACAGGTGTGTGTGTGTGTGTGTGTGTGTGTGTGTGTGTGTGTGTGTGTGAGAGAGAGAGAGACTGCTTAAATGGTAACGTGGTAGCTTTTTTGTTTTTACCTCCCCCCCCCCCCAGCAATCCATGAGTTTTCATCTCATCATTAATGTAAACGTGAAGACTCTCAGTATTCACCATTCTCTTGCTGTTTGCTTGTTCCTGGTGCTTAATGAGTCGTGGTCATATATAAATACTAACTTGCATTTGCAGTGGTTTTTACAGAAGTCCTAAGGGCTCTCCTGATCAAATGCATGTTTTTCTTGTCTATGTGTGAAATAGTGTTCCAGGGAGTGTATTCTGTGATGGGGCTAAGGAAACTGCTATATTTTCAGGCATATTGTTAACATGACTAAAGCATTCCTTCCCTGAAGTTGAATATTTTTCTCCTGGGGGTGGTGACACATTGACCAAATGCATCAGGCTGAAATGTGATCATATGTTCTGAATGACATAAAGAAATGCATGGTCACAGTGAACCTGTGTTCTTTTTCAGTATAGGTTAACAAATCTCTGGGGGAAAGGAACCTCTCGTTTTCCTGTTAAACTCCTATATTTTGGCTAAACTATGCAAGTAATTAGTGACTCATGCAAATCCAAAGGCGTTTGTTATACCTGCAGCATGAAATGACCTTTGTAAGACAGGCCTGTTTCATGTCTTGGAGGAACCATCTGTGTTTGAGAATGCACCACTGGCTATCCATCCATGACAGCTTCTAGAATCCATATGAATGTCACATTTTTGGGGGATTTTTTCAAACAAGGTGTTCTTATTTCTAGGAGGTAAATATGGCTTTTTTTTTTTTTCTTCAATGTGCATTACCTGCACAGGTTGATGTGACAAACAGTTAAACCATTGACATGAGAAATGTTTTGATTTTCAAAGTGTTTGTTTTCCTGTCATACAGATGTTACATTAGTTTAATTCCCACTCAAATTCTGTTTGTGGAATTGGGGGTCGTAGATGTCAGTGCTATGTTGCCCTAGTGAATTTATGCTCTTGAGCCAACAGCTTCAAATAAGCAATATCAGCCAGCCGTTAGCTGTGTCACATGGTCAAAGTCCGGCAACCTAGAACAGCTGACACAAAAGCAGAATTGTTCTCTGAAGGACAAGAAAGACTGCACTGATTAGGCATTGGAATTATTTTTTCAGGTTCAGAAAAGTGGCTTTCTCTAACCAGGTTCAGTCTGGATGGCTAAAATCTGGTAGTTGTCAGAACAGGCAGATTTTTATTCTATATACATTTAGTTTTACTGTCTGTTTGTGTACAATTACAGTTCTGCTTGACAAAAAAAATATTCTGACTGGTTAGTCACATAACTGCTACTTATCCATACAATGTGGGTAAACATACTTCTGTGTTTCCCTAAACTGTTGTATGGAACCAAAGCACTGAAACCACTCAAGTATCTCATTCTGTTTTTATGCAGTTGAGCAGAAACTGTTTCCATCTTCGGTTCTAACTTGTAATTTTGAATTTTTAGGGGAAGTTAAGTTTCATATTCTGGTGAGACTAAAGGAACTAAGAAATGTTTTTGTAAAGATCATCCTTCCATCCAGATGTTTAATTATAAACACAAACCTTAAAATCTGATCCCTCAGAGTTATTCATTATGTATCTGAGGACAATGATTTCTCTTGTAAGGAAAGTGCTATTTTGGGAAGATGCACTAGCATGGGGTTATCCTTCTAGGTGCCAGCTTTTTCTAGTTTCTTAAGTATTAAAATGTGCCGCCTTTCCACAACAATCCTAGGGGATTAACATGTTGCATTCTTGAGAACATGTTTCATAGCAGCTCTCAGAGTGGAGAGGCAGAAGGAAAGCTAAATATGAACAAAACATCTCTAGTCATGACAAGTAATCTGTCACTGTCATGTTTAAGAAAACAGAGTAGTGTGGAATGGATGATAACATTCCTCAGTATTTTACATTTAGAAGTCCTAAATTTGGGCAGTAGAAGAAAATGATCGCACTTTGGAATCTAGTATTTGGAACAGCTGTATGCAATATTATAAATATGTTTCAGTGCTGAAAAAAAGGAAACAGACCAGTGGGTAAAATGATTAAGCCTGTCTCACAACAGGGGAAACATCAGTCACTGTTATTTTAACCCAGATTACGCCGTGAAGACACGTCTAAAAACTGATTAAGCTATTAGATTTCATGGCTCTAAAGACACGTTACGTGTGAGTTCCTGTGAAGTATTTTTATAGTGTTGTCATCTCTCGCCTCCGGAGGTGGGGGCTCGAAATCGTCCTAAATTTGTCTACATGACGTAAGTGCGAAGGTTTATTGGTCGCTCAGATGTGAACTTTACTTTATGTATACACACACACACTTCGGGCTACAAACGTGCATGTGACAAAATATTAAATTAGAGCCATGCGGGATGACGTATCAACAGCCTCCATGACATGTTCATTACGTGTGATAGCAAGTGTCACCTATGTTCATATTCACGCTTAGGTGTCATTTAAACCGTGTAAAGAAAACGTAATTGTGACATTTCCCAGAAGAATACTAAAAACAAAGTATGACTTCATACAACTGAATAATTTTAATGAGAAACCTCTTTATAGACTTTTTTATTTCACTTTTTTGTCAACAGAATTCACTACAGCAGCACTAAAATGATTACAACCGATCAACGCAAACATACAAGCATCAAATTGGTCCTCTTAAATAAACAAGTAAATTCCTTTTTATTTACTACGTATTCCATGCACTTGAGCCAACCGCGCAGTGTAACTATTTACATCAGTATATACACCAAACAAGGAAGAGATGAAGAAAACAGGTCTCTAACCTAACTATAACTTCACAGATGCCATCCCAGCACGTTTTTCTCTGCCCACTGGTCTCTACAATACCAATATATTATTGATCGGGAGTTTTAAACACTTCTAGTGTGTGTATTGTTAATGGATCTAAATGTGGAGTGTTTCGGCCCGCTCCTCCTACTTTACTGCCTACCAAGTCACATTTGAGTTAATTTTGACGGTTTTTTTTTCATTTTGCAAAGACGTATAAAAGTTGTAACTATGCCGATCCCTCGCAGAAGGTCCCATCCGCACTTTCCATTCATTAAATAAATAAAAATAGTGCGGAAGTGTGTGTGGTGTTGGAGGTTCGGGATCATTCTGGACTTCCTGCGTGAAGATCTGGCCGGGACCACATTACTGTGCTGCGGGGCCGTGCGGGATCCGGACCCCTCGTACTTGCTGTGCGGTTCTTGTAGACCTGTGTGTGTCTCTCTGTGTGTGTGTGTGTAACTTACACTCCTCATTGGGAAACGAGCGGACGCGCTGTGGGTCAGCAGATGCGTTTGAAGGTGAATTAAGATAGTAACTTCATTAAATAATTCCACTAAGAAGTCTTCTTTTGGGCTGCACTGGTATCTGTAAGCCGTTTCACCATCGAAGACGGCGGCGCAGGAGGAATCAGGATGGACAGACCTCGCATGATCGCTTTACTTTTCTCTTTCGTCCTGCATCACTTCAGGAATAGCCATTCTTTTAATTTAGATATCGAAAAGCCCTCCGTCTATTCCGGCCCGCCGGGGAGTTATTTCGGTTTTTCTGTGGACTTTTTCAAGCCCACTTCCAGACAGTAAGTATCTACTTCTCTTGTGTCCACACGAATGCAACATGCCCTTTTCTTTTGAATCTCAGTCATGTCACACTAGTGTCTCTTTGGGTAAAACAGGAGGATTCCTTTTTCACGAAGCGTAATGTGACTGTTCTCCTAAGACTACAGCCGAGTTCGTAAAGTCGTCGCTACCAGGGATCTTGACGCCGTTTCTGAGTTAATTCATAACCAGTACAGTTACAGTACCGCTGCTTTGTTCCTCACATATGGCGTCGTGATCCTGGTACAAATGCGTTAAATAAAACCCGAGCAGGTCGACCGCAAATTAAAATGAGAAGTGAGTATAAGCACACTATACGTGTAGGCTGAGCCGGTGGTGACAGACACTTGTGGAGCAGCTCTTTATGTTGACTTGGATGTAAATAATATTTCACTTTCCTCCATGCTCAGGTTAAACGTGCTGATAGGCGCTCCAAAAGCCAACACGTCTGTTTCGGCTGTTGTGGAAAGAGGTGCGGTGTACAGCTGCCCCTGGCAATCCAGCGCCTGTAAACAGATGCAGTTTGACGACACAGGTCAGCTGCTGGTCTTCTCATCAAATCTTTTGTAATCTGTGCTCTCTGGATATACGTGACTTCTCTGGCTTTTTGTGTGTTTAACTCTTTTAAACTTGAGCTTTAAGTTAAAAAAACTGCATTCCTCATCTGAAATATGTTAACACGGGCAATACGCCGATTTAGACGCATACGGGCCGTTTAGAAGAGATGTGAGGTTTTCGTTTGATCATTTAGATGAACCTCAGAAAGATGAAGTTCTTGGATTACAGCATGTGAAAACTGGAAATGCAATTTGTGGTTGTACGTTAGGCTTATGTGTGGTTTCAGCCTGTCCTGTGCATGGTCTGTTTCCCTTTTCTGAGAAAATATAGCATAATTCAGTCTACTGCAGTTTTATCCTGTATATGTGTACAATGAGTTTTATCTGGGTTTAGAGTAGCAGGTATATTTTGTCTCCTATTTCTGCATAATGGAGATGGTGCCGATCAAATGAGGGCCTGTTGGTTCCTACACTTTATTGTATGACTGGAGTTTGCATGCTCTCTGCATAAACTTGTGTTGGTTTCCCCCTGCAGTCCATTGTGTCTGTGTGTGGGGCCCTGAGATGGATTGGCATTCCATTCAAGGTGTTCACCCATCTCATTAAACTTTCTCATTTCCCCCAATTTTAAAAGGCAGTCTACAACTACTATGGGAAAATGTTTGTGTGTTAAAGAATGCTTTTGGGAGTGACTGATAATGTGGCTTAGAAGTGGTAGCTCTAGATAATACTGAGACAGTAGTTGTTGCAGAATTCTTCATGAGTAGGATGATTCATACTAATGTGCGGACCTTTGTGCTGAATATTGTTGCAGGCCAAGTGTCTGGGTACTGATGTTGATCTGTATTCTCAGCACAAGACAGCAGGAATAAGTGGGATAATGGAGCTGACATTCACAGTGGAGAATAATGACTGTTGGGCTAAGCGCTGGTGATTTAAACAAGCACAAGATTAGCAAACCCTGAGGCTGTAAACAAAATGATTGCACAGGTCAGACAATAGACATGAGCACGTGATTTTTAGGATGATGGTGCCATTTACTTAGCTTGCAAAAATGCTTTATCGGGTCTGACTGCATCCAACACTTGAAAATGGTTCATCTGAATCCTGAGCCTGCTCAGATGAGTCTAGATGAGTGTAAAGATAACAGCCAACTATAACTGACTAAATAAAGCAGCAACGTGGGGGGTGGGGTGGCTATAATGTTGCTGTCATGTTATGGCGTTATAGGCCAGAGTGTAGAAATGCAGAAAGAACTACAAAGAACATTTAGTTGAGGCTAGAACAGATGCTAATTCTTCAGAGAACTACACATGAACATTTTAAGTCAAATAGGAGTATATTGATGTGTGGTCTTGAAGTAATAATTGCAGAAATCTGTTTTGTTTTGTTTTTTGTTTTTTTTTTGCATTGTTCAAAAATGTTTCTCAGGTTATTCCACAGGTGAAAGAAAGATGCTCATTTCTCACTTTAGAGATGCATCATAAATATAGAAAGTGTTCAACTGCAAATTCATAATTGATTATGAGTCAGGAGAATGTCTGTTCCCTGAGATCAAAATCCTGTAATCTCAGAAGAATTTGAATGGGGAAAAGCAGCACTTGAAACCTCAGGCATAGTGGGGGATTTGCACAATCAGGGTTTAGAAACAAGTCTGAGTTTTATGGCATTTTCTCTGTAGAAGACAGTAATGCGTTGTAGAGAGTGGTGAAAGTGACTCGGACAGTTACTGGATTCCTCTCCCCCCCAACTGGTCCGGGACACGTACATAAGACAGCATGGTAAGAGACTCCAGTCCAGTCTTACCGCACAGCCAGTTTCTTTTCTCTCCTCCTTTCTGCCGGATGGTATATGATGATATGCCTCTGAACTGTAAGATTCAGCTACACTTCCTACAGTCATTTGGCTGGTTACCTCCCACAGTCCAAAGGCACACATTGTAGGCTAACTGGCATACCTAAATTATCTGTAGTGTGCAATCAAGAGTGTGTATGTGAATAAGCCGTGCGATGGGTTGGCACCCTGTTCAGAGTGTCCCCTGCCTTGTGCCATCTTGTGTCTGGGATAGGCTTCAGGCCCCCCAGCAACCCTGAATAGGGTTAAGCAGTTTGGATAATGCATGGATTTGATATGTAGTTTCAAAATACTTTTGAACTCTGAAGAGATAAAAAGCAACAAGAAATAGCTCAGTACTTCACAACATGAAGTAAAGACAAAAAAACTTTCCCAAGATAACTATTCATGTCCAGTAATTAGCCATTGGTTAATTCAAGAAAAGAAATAGTGACATCAGACATCATTAAAGGTTCTTAGCCAGGAAGCCTAACATTTCAACTTTTTCTGGCTTCAGACATAAGCAATGAGCTGTCACGACATTACCACCAGTACTAGGCCTCTGTGTTCTCTCTGAGGCAAAGATAGTGGCTTGTATGCACTTGTATTTCTGAGCTAGACTGCTCAATCTGGGGAAGCTTGTTTTGTGTCATTGCTACCATTTTTTTGGATCTTTGAGTCTGCATAATTTGCAGAGTACATATTTTTGATCAATGTCATATAACTAAAATCCAAAATATCAACAAATAAAAGATTTTGAATATTTGCCACCAATTCATAAGTTGCAGCCATGTTGATTGGAGCACACGCAAGTGAAATGAATTCAGTCAACGGCATGAACGTGAGAGGATAATTTTGCTCGTTATCATGCAATAATGGCATTGTTTTGTGTGAAATATGGGTTAACCATGGTCCATATAAACACCAGGGAGCTGTATCATGAACCTGGATTATTGGGTTAGTCAGCTATCTTTGAGTTTATCTCTGGATTACAGAGCAGGAGGGTATTCCATCAAGCGTGCTTAAGAAATCCTGTAGTTAAACTAAATTCTAATTGGGGAGATTCAGGGAATTAGTACATCCTGATGTCGGTCTTTCAGTTTTTTCCAATCAGAATTCATTTAACTACAGGATTTGTTAAACCTGCTTGATGAAATACCCCCAGGATTCATTTAGTTCAATTTTATTTATATAGCGCCTTTAACAAGAAGTACTGTCACAAAGCACCTTACATAGTCCCAGGCCAAGGGTCCCCAGAGAGTAAGCCAAAGGTGGCAAGGAAAAACTCCCTCAGGAGGAAGAAACCTTGGGAGGAACTGTTCTAGATTATGGGTGAAAGTGTATATAAAGCCCAGTCCCTGTCCAATCAGATTGCTAGGAATCATGCCATCACCCTTTCCTCAAGGATAGTGCTCACATTGTAAGAAGATCATGTGAAAATTATTTTAGAGAGAAACAAAATCCTTTGGCTTTTTCTACTGAATATCTCCACAAGAGATGTACTATGGTATGTGAGGGAAATCTGTATTTGTCTAAGCTTATAGAGCTGTATGTCTGCAGTGGAACCCATTATAGCTATATATGAGAACTGTATTCATGATCCCAGGGGTAAATTCCTTTGGATACAGCCACACAGCAAGGTCAGAGCTCTATGCTTAATTTTTTTTTTCCAGGAGCACTTGTATTCCCAAATTAAAAAATTTGGGAACACGATGAAATTTTCTGGGGCATTGTTAAAGTTCAGTTTTAAATTACTCAATCCCGTACATTTTTAAGACATCATGCCGTACCATTTTTAAGTTTTGCAGCAGTTGACAGGGCAAGCCTGAGTTAGGAATTGCTTAAGAACATAAAAATGCAAAATGTACAGGAAACAAAATAACAAAGAGCATTACTATACTGGTCTGAATAGTAGACAACCGTGATTATTGGATGACCCCTACTTTCCAAACAACTGTTTTTGGAATACAACATTTTTATAAGGCAAAATAAATTCCTATATCTTCTTTTCAAATTAAATTATCTCACTATGAGAAAGCAACAACAGCCAACTGCATTGCAATAAATGTATCAAACAGAAAACATGCCAATAAACAAATGTATTATTGGCAGAGGAAAAAGGTTGATATTACAATACTGCAAATTCTGTACTTTGGTTCATTTTTGGCCGGTGGCGACAGGCAGTAAACCTGGCTCTATAGTATTTTAATAAGTGCAGTCTAAAAACATTTATTTTAGTCTAGACTCTAAAACTACATTATTTGCCAATAAATGTATTAATGTGGGAAAGCACCGTCTTATATTTGAGCCAAAATGGTAGTTTTTTTTCACGAGTTGCAAAATATAGTGTTACGGTGAACACCTTTGTTGTTTTTCTTGACCACTATCCTCATGATTACTGATAAATTCATTTGGAATTCTCTGATATCCAGTGGTGTCTGCTGTACACAGTGAGCTACCGTATGTTAAAGCTAGTACTTTAAATGACCGAAAGCAGTACTTTCACATTCTGTGGGTACTGGGATTTTGGGATTTCTCTGCAAATTTCGGTAATGTATGAGGTAAGAGTGTGCAACTAGACTGATCAGTAGGAGGCAAATCACACTTCTATCATAGGGGCTTAATTAGAGGTTACTTTAAACACTTGGGTATGCATCCAGAAGAAGTTTTAATATACAATGTCTATCATGAACTTGGATAACGTAAGATAAGGCAGACGTTCCAGCATCAAGTAAACAAGCTAGCCGTTTAGAGAACTCATCAGGAGAATCAACATGTCTTTGCTTTGTGCGGGAGTACATGAACATGTATGCATCATAGCCCTCCCACACCTTTCAGAGTTCAAGCAATGTTCTTCCAGTCTTTGCACTAGTCATAAAACTTTCTGACAAAGAAACTCAAGACATTATTACTGTAGGACATAGGTTTGTTGGTTGGATTCTGTGTAATTGGACATTTTTTGTCTTTTTAAATGGATTTTAAAACAAAGTTGGCCAAGCAATAGCATTTTACAGTTTACAAGATAAACTTAAATGCATCTGTGTTGGTACTGTGCCAGCTTGTTTGTCGGGTTAATTTGCGGTTGCGCTTAACAATTTATTGCTTAATGAGTTCGACGTTTTAATGACTCGTATATGTCGAGTGGAACCTAAACCAGTCAGTATAAAATAAGGAGTTAACCATCCTTTTGTTATGAGTGATTAAAAAATTAAATTTGGCTAATAATTGTAATGCATCCACTTACCTTGTGCATTTTATGTATGGAACATTGTTTTTATTTTTTGAAATCTGCATACCATGTAGCAAGATTGACAAGATAAACATCTGAACAAAGACCTCGGCTTTACCGAATCAGTCGGTTAGATTACTTCTTTTGAAATAATTGTAATACTACCTGTTAGTTATTGGTGTAGCTATGAGTTCTGTATTTTTAGGGATTGTGCTTGGTCTGTCACCTTTACTGTATGATAAGAAACAAGAGGAACTAACAAACGATATTGTTCCATCCCTGTCTAATGTGCCTGTAAGGCCTCTTTCCAGCATGGCAAGTCTACTGGAAAAACGGCAGCAAAAACGATTCCAGCAAATAGGACTGTGAAAGTTGGACTTGGTGTCACATCCAGATGAGTCTCTCCAGTGCATCAGTCTGTGTGGTTGAAGAATAGCAAGGTGTTTCATGCAAAATTGTCATGTGAATAAGGAAGCAGGCCAGCGTAAGGCTGAGGCAGTGTGTGAAACTCATGGGCGTTTGTTAGGGGTTTTTTCCCACAGTCTGGTCGTTAAATTAAAAGTGTCTGGAATTGAGTTTTTGCTGAAATTTGTGTCTTAAGGCAGCATATATAATGGAGAAAAGTGTTAGGCCCACATTGTCAGGGTGAAGCACAGCAATTCAGTTTGGTTGTTTTTGTTTTGTTCAGGGTCTCATTTGCAGTCTGTGGCTGTTATTGTTAGTCCATCTTGGGATTAGTTGTGTAAGGCAAGCCAAGACCCTTAAAAGGACAGCCCACAGAGGCCTTTATGTGGATTATCCTATTGTGCAAAGACTTACCACAAGTATATAGGGGGTTTTTCGGCTCTGTTGCCCCCCATTTTGCAAATTGAATTCAGTTAATTTGTTCTAAAATTGGCTTGCATTCTTGGGTTTCATTAACTTTAATTATATTTAAAGATAGCCATGTTGTCATTTTTGAAAGTGCCACTTATATAAATTTTTGGATCATTATGGATGTTTTTTTTTCCTCATTTTTTCCCCCAGACATAAGCATTTATTGGCATAGAACTATTTCCCTTGCAGTGTTTGTCTCAAGGTGGGTTTTCTGCACACCGCTGTTTGACAGATGCAGCCTGCAGTGTCGTTTCCTCCAGCGCGTGTTTATTTGCTGTGTGGCAAACTTCTTGCACTTGCAAGGAAGGACATGCCGCACGCCTCTCCCTGGGAAACCCACACACCCTCATACTGCACCTTCTTGTTCTGTATGAATGCAACCGAAATTACATTAACAGTGGTGCACATGTAAACTGACATGACATGGAAATAAACATAAAGTGTATCAAGGCTGCATGCAAACAATGCACAAAGGCAAACTGGCAACCTTACACCTCAGCTCCAGGGAAACAATCCATCCCTTGATTCACTGCCACAGTCCTCATGATGAGAGATGGCTTTGCTGAACATGCTGTCTCCACACATTTCCGCTTTTACCCGCAATGATATACGTCACACCATCCAATGGCTGAGATTCTTTTTGCTGCTGTTTCACTTGTTTGGCAGGGACAGTCAGTCACTACAGCTAAAATCACACATCCTGGCAGGCTACTGTAGACATCTGCCATGACACACCATGAACTCTCAGCACAGATTAAACTAACCAGATAAACAGCTTCAAGACTTACTCTGTATATCCCATCCAAGCTTCAGGACGTTTACACATGGTGCAGTTGTATGCAAAAGTCAGACCGCTAACCATTTGTAGCATGCAAATTACTCTCCATAGAGTTTGCTCTGTGTTTCCTGTGTAGACTCTCTCAACCAATATGGGACTGTGTGTGCTTTATTTACAGCCCACAGTATTCAGAAGTCCACAGTGAACTGACTCTAAGTTCCAAGGTGCCCAACCACATGGGTTGTATGTACAGTACCAGTCAAGAGTTTTGACACACCTTCTCATTCAATGATTTTTCTTTATTATCTTCTACATTGTCGATTAATATTGAAGACATCAAAACTATGAAGGAACACATATGGAATTATGTAGTAAACAAAAAAGTGTTAAACCAGAATATGTTTTATGTTTTAGATTCCTCAAAGCAGCCACCTTTTGCTTCGATGACAGCTTTGCACACTCTCGGCCATTCAGGTGAATTGGGTGATAGAACTTCACTTACTGTCACTCTCTAAAGACTGAATCCTCCCCTCTGTGGTTGCCCCGTTCCTCAAATGTGGACCTGCCACATGGTGGAATGAACTGGAGGCCCCTCCAGCAACGACACCATTCGACAGGACAATTACTTCTACACAAATCTTGTGGAGATGTGTCAGTTTAACAAGTGGCTGACTTTAGCTCTGAAGGGGTCTATAGATAAAGATGTCACTGCTGAGTACATAGGTTGGGTTTGAGTCCGTCCGAGAAGGAAAATACGGTTCTCGGAATCCGGCACACTTTACCAATTCTGGTCTGTGATAAAATCCAAAGTGTATTGCTGGACACATCCTGACAAAAACGAACAACCCAGAAAACATCGGCATGCCAGCGGCCTGTCCTCAGCCAAGTAAGATATAAGCAACTCAGATACTGAGCTTCTTACGTCCTGTCAGCTGTTAACAGATGTTTCAGAAGTCATCGTCATCAAGTTATCTTGGTTCTTAAGGACTTCCAGGGAGGCTGTTATACCCTCAGAGGCCCACCAGTCTCATGAGATGACATACTTCTCGATGTTTTAGTAACCTGACATGAAGCTTGTACTGAAATGCACCTCACCCCTACCCGTAAACCCCTGACATTTCTGTTTGGAGGGGGAAAGACTGCACATCTTGCTCAGGTGACGCTTGTCCCACTCTCGACTGTCTTCTAAAGCGGTTACCTGTGCAGTGTGAGAAGTCCTTCAGAGACTCGAATGGGTATCAGCCACTTCACAAAATGGATGTTCAGTGGTGTTCACCCTTTTGCTTCTGACCTATGACTGACAGTTTACCACCAGTTTGTTTGTTGCAGTAGCTGTACCCACAGCTGAGCTGCTAACACAGGATGACTTGGCCCAAACAGTTTTCATGTATTAGTTAGAACAATGCTTCTTTTTATTGTTTGGGCTATCCCCAGTGTAAGATGTTTCACTTGGCTTAAATCTCCTGAATGTGAATTAATACCATATACTGGAGTACCACTTCAGAGAAGGGCATTTTATTAGAAATCCAAACCACACAAATCTGGACAGAAGGCTATATGTTACTCATTGTTTCTGAACCAATATTGTTAAATAATTGTGCCATCCCACTGTTTTACGTAAACATTGAGTGTCAGGAAAAGAGGCAAAAAACATTTTTTGAATATGTCATGATACACAAGCCAAAAAAAAAACCCTGTGTTAGGCAATATCGTTCATGTTAAGTTGTGGTGTGGTTGTGGACTGGGAATTTTTCAGCAGATTGCGGCTGCCTTTCCCAAGCATCATGAGTCATGCCTTCCATCTTATATCTTTGACATGGGTCACAAAGCCTTCTCGGCACCTTTTGTTGTGTTGATGGACTTCTTTGCAAAAAGTTCACTGTGACTAGGAATCTGGGCTTTATGGGAAGTGTTGTTTTGCTAAAATTTTGTTTTTTTTTCTTGAAGTTGAGAGAATGAAGTACAGCAAAGCCTTTTTGGGTCATCTTTGTCTGTTGTCTCAGCTGGCTTCCTTATTATTGGCAAACAAGATCTAGTTAAAAAGGGAATTTAGTTTGGTGATACAAGGGTTACTAAAAGGACAGATGTTTCCTGCCTTATTATACCCATGAAAATACGTCTCTGACAAAGGTTAATTCCTTTCTACTGATGGCATCATAATTACATTTATGGGAATTAGGCCTAGTGTGCAACATGGTAATCATGTATGTAAGTCCAATTAGTTTAATTTTAATGCTGCCGTGCCATAAAGCTGCAGTGAGGAAACTTTCTATACCCTTTTAGAATGATCTGTGTGTTTCTCCTCAAAATATACTCTGATCTTTATGTCACACTTAGTAATATATTGTGTTGAAAGAAGTAAAACACAGAACTGAGCTTGTTTAGATATGGCCAAAAGTATGCAGACACTTGACCATCATACCCACTTGGGCTCATGGAGCATCCCATTCCAAAACCATTGGTGATAATATAGAGTTGGTTTCAACTTTACTGCTCTAATAGCCTCCACTCTTCTTGGAAGGCTGTCCACTGGAAGGTCGTTAGTGGGGTTGATGTCAGTCATGCTGGAACAGGAAAGGGCCTTCCCCAAACTGTTGCCACGAAGATGGAAGCATACAGTTATCTAAAATGTCTTCATATGCTGTAGCATTTAGGGTACCCTTCACTGGAACTTAGGGGCCAAGCCCAAACCCTGATGAACACCCCCAGACCATTATTCCTCCTCCACCAAACTTTACAGAGCCTTTGTACTATGTATTCAGGAGGTAACATTATCCTGGCATTTGCGAAGCCCAGAGTTGCCCATCGGACTCCCTGAAACGGAGATGTAATTTACTATTCCAGAGAATGCCATTGGACTGTGGGGCAATGGAAACGCAATGTGCTTTACGCCACTCCAGTTGACATTTGGCATCATGTATGGTGATCGTAGCCTTGTGTTCAGCTACTCACCCATGAAAACCGATTTCATCATACTCCCAATGAACAGTTCTTGTGCTGACATTGCTTCCAAAGGTTGCCCCTAGGTGCTCCCACTTCTCAATAAGCATGCTTACTGTTGACTGGGGTTGCTCTAGCAGGGCAGAAGTTTCACGACCTAACTTCTTGCAAAAGCTCTTCAGTATGACTCATTCTATTCTAGTGTTTGTCTACAGAGATTGGATGGCTGTATGCTTGCTTTTAGCCACCTTATAGGCATGAATGTGCATAAAACAGTTGAACTCAATAATTAGAAGGGGTGTCTACATATTTTTGGACATGTATATTTTTACTGAGCCCACTAATCTGAAATTCGCTCTTACGGTGAACCTCTATGATTATCAGCTGTATTAAGTGGTAATTTGAGTCAGATGTTCCACGCAGTGAGATATCTGTGACTTTGAGGGCTCTTTTCTGGTAAAAACACCACCAATCTGAGTGTTTTTCACAGCACAAATTTGAGAATGTGAGTCAAATGCAGAACAGAAGAGAGTTTGGAGAAAAGCTGGAGGAAAAAAGTCTGCTGATGTTCATGAGGACATTAATTTTCATAAATTCAAAGACAGTATTTTCCATAAATTCAAAGTACCTAGAATTAAATTCCATTGTTACTCAGGTAAGAGGTTGTTCATGAAAACAAGACTACCACAGTAAGTTGTACAATATTCTAGGAATTCCTAAGGTAATGGCTCTGTATCTGGCTTTGCTATTGTCAGTGCCTTTAAACAGCTGTGGTATGTGTGGCAGAATACCAGAATGGAGACAACTATCTCGGTCTCAGTTTTGCCAAGGACCGCCTAGGTGGTTTACAACGTACCTGGAGACGTGGGCATGTGAAGCTGGATCCTTAGATGGTATTGAAATGTCTCTCGGCAAAAAAAAGAAACCCTATATTTCAACAGAAGAACCTCATCCTCACCATGATGCATGGAAGTGGATCTTTTTGGTGATTTCATGAACGGGAACTGCATTGCAGTCTCAGAACCAGCAAATTCCACAAGAGAAGGTCAGAGAATCATCCCTGAGCTGAAGCTCAACACCAAATGGGTCATCCCTCAAAACAACAATCTAAGTCTACAACAGAATGGTGAAATGATATGTTTTGGAATAGCTGAACAAGACTCTTGGTAATCCAAATGAAATGTTGAGGTATAACCTGACACAAAATAGGATTATACATGGCTTTGGATGTTACCTGTCTGAGTCCATAACCAAAAGGTTGATGGTTTGCATCCCATAATTGGAAGACTGCCCATGTGACTGTTGGGCGCTTGACCAAAGGCCCTCAACCCTAAAGCTAGTAGATTAATGGCTGACCCTGCACTCTGATTCCAGGCTTTGCTTTTGTGTGTGTGTGTGTGTGTGTGTGTGTGTGTGTGTGTGTGTGTGTGTGTGTGTGTGTGTGTGTGTGTTTCTATCTTTTGGAGAGCACGATGTACAAAAAGCACATTCCAATGTGTGTACCTGTACTTGTTTTCATTCATTATTTGGGAAACTATCACAATAGTTTAAACCGTTCTGAAAAGGGAAGTGGATCATATCAATCCCTGGACAATATGCAGGATTGAGCAGTATGTGCAGGAAATTTCTGATTGCGAGTCCGTATACTTTGTTTAGTTAAAGGCTGTGAAAGACATGCAAAGGACAAATTTACGTGTATAATTCCTCTATTACGAAGTAAGTTAAAATGAACAGGCATTCCTATAATGCTGAATATTTTGTGAATTGCATACCGCTATGTATTGAAGGAAACTGTGACATTGCATTTTACTGACAAAAGGGCCTTGTTTTTTCCTGAGCAGAACGGCTACTTTATGGAGCGCTGCTTGTTTAAGTGGTTTGGTAAAACGAATGGAGCCAAATCACACTGCATCTGTGGTTGTCATCCTTTTTCAGGGTTGACGTGAATCAGTGTGTCGCTGTCTTTTTGACGGAGGCTTGTTACAAGACTTTGAAGTCTCGAGACTATCATTTAAATCCATTCATTATGATGAGACATTCTTGATGTTCCAATGAACAGGCTAGGACTTTGTGTACACATCACTTCTCCTCAAATAAATATCATACAGTAATCCTCAGCAGCGTTGTACAGAACAAAGCTACTGCATTTGATACTGAGGGCATTTGGGGGCAAACTGTTTTATTGTATTACATCGGTTACATTCTTTTGCAGATGACCGGAAGAATGCTGGTGGGATTCAGATGGAGTTTAAGTCTAACCAGTGGTTTGGGGCCACTGTGCGATCCAAAGGGGAGCATATACTGGTGAGCCTGCTTTCGTCCTGCCCAGCAGGCCCCTCTAAATAATCCGCTTTGTAGCCAAATTTGACACCACTGTCTCGTCTTTACAGCCAAGTGTGTGGTGTTCTGTTTGCCCTCCTAGGCTTGCGCCCCCCTGTACCAGTGGAGCACGCTTGGGCTGACAGAGAGAGAACCAGTTGGAACCTGTTACCTAAAGAAGGGTGGGAAAATAGTGGAGTATTCTCCCTGCCGATCGGGTAAGTGGAGTGATCTCTTGGAAATAGCGGAATATTTCCCCGTCGATGAGGTATGTGGAATTGTCTGTGCTGTGTTCATTTTCGTATCGGCTGAGTGTATGCGAGTATGTCAGGAGACAGGACTCACGGTGACAGATTGGTCTTTCACACCACTCTACACACAGCAGTAACAGAGAGCAGGGATGGCTTTGCTGTGGCTACTGGTGCTCCGTGTGCAAATGAATTCTCGGTTTGTGTTTGACAGCAGACTGCTTGGAATGAGTAATCAAAGCTGAATTTCTGGTTGTCTGTCCATAAACTGTTCCTCTGTTCTCAGTGAACTTTGCAATGGTGTGGGTTTTAATCTACTTAAAGCACTACGTTCACTCTTCTGTTTGCTTGTGCATGTGTTTCCAGCCTTGAAGACTCCTGAAGGCCAAGGCTTCTGTCAAGCAGGATTCAGTGTTGACTTTTTAAAGGTACCTAGTTGGTCTTGTGTGGTGTTTTTTTTTTTTGTTTTTTTTTTTATTCCAGCCATTAAAAATAACCGTACTGTGGCCAAACTTAATAATGCAGTCTGTTTTGTTATGCTTTTATGATTACTTTTAAACTACCCATATATCATGCAGCTTGTTAAAATCAAGTCTAAATGCATGAGTGTTCTTAATTTTATCTCCTCCTTAAAACAGAACGACAGAGTGGTGGTTGGAGGACCTGGTAGCTTTTATTGGCAAGGTAATACGTGTAAAATTCTACAAAGCTGGCAAATGAGCCTGATTTTTCAATAATTTTCTTGCAAAACATGTTTTCGAAGCATGAATTTGTAAATAAGCGGTGTGTTAATGATCAGGTGACACTTGGGGCTAATCAGCCCTATCATTCGAATGAACTGCAGACACTTGGCAGTATACAAACTTACCTCTTTATGGTCTTATATTGTATAAAAAGAAATGGTAAGAGAGAGCTGAGTGATTAGAAAGTGACAGAATGGGAAGGTTTGCTGATAAGGTCTTTTTTGTAAATGCGGTCATACGGTCATGAAGGTGGTTCTGGCAGTTGCCGGGTGGCCAAGCAGGACTCTGTTATAAACTATAATTCTGTACGAAGAAGGAAACTCTTCATACATCTACCATGCTTTATCTTGCAGTCCTACTCTGCTCTGTTGGAAAAGCAAGGCCTTTTTCAGTATGTTTATATTTTTTTAGCAGATTCCAGTTGGATTTCCTAATTGCTGTTTCCTGTAGACAGTCACCAGTTGGGAGTGGCTCTCTGCAGCCTGTTTTTATAGAGTGGAGATCCGCCTCTGTGCCCCCCCCCACCTTAGGGAATCTCCTGGGGGTTTAAGGCATTGCACATGTAAGGCTGACTGGCAGCTGAATGGCGTCGCCTTCTTTCCGATCGATGTTCTCGTCACTCAGCTTACACCCCCTCCTCCCACCTTTTACTGACCGCACTGGGTCATTCCACAAATTTAGCCGATAGTTTTCTTGTATTCCAACCATACTTCCAATCATCACTACGGCTTTTTGTCCTGAAGCAGTTAATGCCTCTAAGGTTTCAGTTAGAGCATTCAACTGGATGAGTCCCAGTGGCCAGTGAGCAGTGACATAACCGACTGAAATGCGTGTAATAAGAATAACCCTTTCAATTCTTTACAGAAAAGGGAATGTTTTTGTGCAATATTTCTCATACATCTTTTTATGATTTCTTGTAATTTGGTTTCAGAAATTGTATCTTAGTGATGATAGTTTCTAAAAAAATTTTTCTATATTGATTAAAACAACCTCACTCATGAGGTACAGAGTGTGCCTGACTGTTTAATATTTTTAGCTCCTCCGGAAATCCAAAAAAGTAATAAATTACAGTTTGTGTAAGCCTTTTTTTTTTTTTTTGTTTTAAATTACCGTCCTGTAGTTATCACCCTGAACCATAATCTGTAGTGTTATTGTAATGTTTATTTAATATCGCCTGTGTGTGATATTTGTTATTTTTTTTTCTTCAATTTTTAACTTTGCTTCCCTAGGTCAGCTGATCTCTGACAATATTTCGGAAATCATAAGCAAGTACAGTTATGGTGAACAATACTTTACGCCATATAGTAACCAGCTGTCAACAAAACCTGCCAGTGCCCAGTATGACGACAGCTATTTGGGTAAGCGCATCTATTTACGACATTCCCGGGAGCCTGCCTGTAATTGCCATTTGTCAGCACAGGACCAGTTGTTTGGAGATCTGAATTATGTGGTTTTCATAGGACTGTGGCATTTGTTCCTGTCTTTTTATCCCTGTTGTTGGTTCTCGGCTCATTGCAGATTGTTTTCTCTGCAGTTACGTTGTTCTCATTTAATCTCCCAGGTTACTCTGTGACTGTTGCTGACCTTAATGGTGACGGGGATGACGGTAAGCTTTTGTCCATCATATGCTTTGTGAATTTCAGATCAGTCGTGCATAGCTCATGGCCCGCACCAACACGCGTAAGGACCGTGCCAGAAGACAACAACTGTGCCAACAACCTCTAAAACCTAATACCTGTCTCTTTAACAGCCAAGCTTTACATTTTAATATTTTCTCCCCACAGACTATATTACAGGAGTTCCGAGAGGAGAAAAGGCTCTGGGCTATGTAAGAACTTTATACTTCTAAATAAAAGGAATATGACCATGTTTTAAAGAACAGAAGGTGACATGTTGGCTTTAATTTACCAGGTCAATGTGTTCAATGGAAGAAACATGGAGTCTATGGTCAACTTTACAGGAATGCAGGTACACAGAGCTCCCCCTTGCTTTGCTTTTGTTGGGGTTTTACTGATCCACGGCGCCATCTGGCTATCCTGTGATGGGTAACGGCAGCCAGGGGTGCCGTGAGATAGTGCCATTATTAACGTATTTCAGGAAGCCCCAGTGGTCAGGACCTGCTTTTAGCATTTCATGGACATGAAAGAGTTCATGTCCTGGATCTAGCTCCACATCTGGAAACGATTGTCGGGCCTCACAGCAGCAGAGTTCTCCAGGCTGCTGGGCGGGACCTAAGAGAAGTGCGCAGTCAGCCTCCAGGTTCAGGGCCAGGCATGCCTGGGGGAGGGACTGACGGTGCTGTGGGTTAGAGCTGTTCGTTATCTTATTGGCTGAGAAGCCACTGCCCCACCACACTGCCTGCCTACACCGGGGGTGGCCTGGGTGCAGAAATCTTCCAGCCTTTCACCTTCTGCAGACAGAAAGCAGGAGGCCACATTCAAGCCCTCATCCATTAAGGCTTTGTTTTTATTCTTTGACTTTCACAGATTTGACTTATTACACTTCAGTGGATTGATGCAATTTTATTTGCTATATATAAGGAAATTATATGTACAGCATCCCCATTTTGAAGAAAACTGCAGGTGTTTAATGTGTTTGGTACCATCAAGTAGTTGGGAGGATTCTATGTATGGACTCTAAAATGTTCCATTTGACTCACGTCAAATATGGATAATGTATCAGTTTAAGTTTAAGCAAACACGTTTATTTTCCCTTCTTAAAATTCAGTGTGCAATAAAACAAACTATGAAGGTCAGTATGAGTTTTGAGCGATAACAGCACACATGTCTAGAAGTTTACAAAGTGCAGTCAAACTTGCATAATCTTCCAAGATGCCAGACAGAGCCTCACCATGAGCCCCTTGAACTCCATCGAACCCGAGCTCTGTCAAACAACAGGCCCGCCTGGTTCAACGGGCCTTCCATTTCCAGGGTTTTTCTCCTTTTGATCTTGCCATGAAAGGAGTCGGTTAGTAATGCAACAAAGCACTGGGCTTTGAAACTGCTGCATAGTTGATGTATTATTTCTAAATTTCTCTGGTTAACATTTCCCCCCACTGAAAAGAATTTAACTAAAAGGAAAATAGTAAATGAGCTTTACATGAGACTTGGAGTACTTTGGGCCATGGTAGTAGGTAAGAGTGCATTGTGGGTAATGTGTTTTATTTTTTAATCATAGTGGTAAATGTTTGCATGCATGAATAACTACACTGTTTTGGTAAGAGTTCTGCCGTGGATGGAAATCATCATTTTCTTCTCGCAAAGTAAAAAGCTATATCCACCTACAGAGGACCTGATAAGGATTACAGTGAATTACTGTGTTGTGTCCCACCCCCGATAGATGGCTGCCTACTTCGGCTACTCAGTGGCTGCAACTGACATCAATAACGATGGGTAAGTAGTTCTTTTTGGTAGGCACGTAAAAAAAAAGAAGCACACACGTTAAAAACATATTATTCTGTATGAAGTTAAAAAAATGGCATTTAACATTTTTTTTTATTGCTTTGAGAGGTCTTTTTCAGATATATTTTGCAAAAATGTTCTTGGCTTAATATTGAGTTACATTGAGCATGATTTGGATCTTCACAATGCTGTACTGAAGAGCTTCTTCATCATGGAGACCGTGTGGCAGAAATGGAACGTTGCTGTCGGGCTTTCTTCCCATGTTGTCGCTCTCCCTCAGGATGGTCGATCTGTTGGTCGGTGCTCCCCTCTTCATGGACCGAGGCTCTGACGGGAAGCTGCGGGAAGTGGGCCAGGTCTGTGTGTACCTCGGAATTAGGGACTTCTCCTTCCACCCTCGCCAGACGCTGATTGGCTTGGAGGTGTACTCTCGTTTTGGCAGCTCCGTCTCTCCTCTGGGAGACCTGAACATGGACGGCTTTAATGGTATGAGCTGACGTCTGCCATATATGGTCTCTAGACCCACCACCTTCATCACGGACATTCCTGCTGACCCTCCCACGCCCCCTCCTGCTCCTGCAGACATCGCCATCGCGGCACCGTATGGAGGGCCAGACCACTGGGGCTTGGTCTACATCCACAATGGCAGGACTTCTGGGCCTGATCCAGTGGCATCTCAAGTTCTGGAGGGCAAGTGGGCCTCCAGCTACATGCCTCCCAGTTTTGGGTACTCCATGCATGGAGCCACTGATATCGACCTGAATGGATACCCAGGTAGAGGGGTTGAACTTATTTATTTAAATTGCACATCTGATTTTGGCTATAACTAATGGCCCACCAAAGCATTAAGAAATGTAGCAGAGCTTTCCTCATTACTATTTGTTGTTCTCCACATCTACACCAAAATCATTCCTTGTATCTGCCCTGAATTTATTTTTTGAGGATTCATCAATATTAATGTACCTAAGGGGGTGTCTGCAAATTCCGGATATGAGTTCTGTGTCCTTGTCAGCACTATGAAGTATCTAATAACTCTTTCATGCTGGATTCTGCTTTGCTGTGCAAGCTCTTCCTTGTAAAATTTATGGTCAATTCTGGGATATAGTCAGTGCTCTGGGTGATGACTCTGATGATGAAATAAAAGATCAGACAGTTTTTTAACTAGACTGATCATCTGTCAAGTTGTTCGGGCAAACTAAGGTCATGGGAGGATTTGTTTTGATCATGACAGGCAGTTCCACTAAAAGCAGGCCAGCTCTGTGAATGGTGTAGAGGGAATATCGCTGTGTTTTCTGTGGCAACAAGATTGCCCTGCAAAACGATTTAGTGGCCTCTTGGTGCATGGGTTCATTGGCGTTCTCAGCTGAAAGATTTCACCCTTGTGTTCATGTTGGCAGATCTAATCGTTGGTGTGTTCGGAGCGGATAAGGCAGTTTTGTACAGGTACTGTAATCACCGTTCTCTTCAAAAGTCTGCTGTCAATCACAAATTTAACTTCTTGCTCAATGGTTTCTTTGTTGGTTCTCATTGGATTAAACCATGACTGACAGCATGTAGTAGTGCCACCCAACTTGAGTTTGGACTGATTTTACTTATCTCAGTAATATTTGGTATTGTTTCTCAGATTAAAGGTACAGTGTAATTTTCTTGTATAGAAGAGCCTTTGCTCAGGGAAGATCACTAATGGCGCGCTTCTACCACATGGTACCGACTCGACTTGACTCTACTCGCATTTCTTGCGTTTCCATTTGGCAAAACTGAGGATAGTACCTGGTGCTAATTTTTGGTCACATCTCTGCTGCAGTTTTAACCGAGCCGAGGAGGTACTACGACGGTCATGTGAAAATGCTGCAGGCTACTGATTGGTCAGAGAGAATCAACAACACTGCGTCATCAACACACAATGGGGTATACTGAGCAAAACATTATAGCAAGCTATTTTGGATTCGACTGACCGTCTATTGTTTTTAACTTTAACCAATATGAACATCCGCAAAACCACGCCGTGGTCAATTAATATTACATATTAAAATGGGTATGCTGTGTATGTGTGTTTCAGATCTTTCACTATTTGCAAAGTGGCCGCCATTGACTGTCTGTTTGGGCATTCGACTGGGAAGACCACCGTTTTTCAGCGGTGTTTTATTTTGCTGCACTCAGCCTCTTTTGAAATAAAGGTTTTCTCGTTGATGTGACAAATAGCCACACACCGAGAATCAAATATAGAATCCCTTCCATGTCATCCATTGTTCTTTCCTGTATGTCACGTTGAAGATGACGTTACGGGAATTTCACGCAGCGTCATGACCACCAGTTTTCTGCAATGGAAACGGAACACCTAGAGAGTAGAGTCGAGTCGAGCCCAGTTGAGTTGAGCTGAGTTGAGTCAAGCCGGTACCATGCTTTGCAAACACCCTAAGTGTCAGTTTTACGTATCACCCAAGTAATATGCTTAGCAAAAGCATGAAATCAAAGCCCTCTGCTTTTCAGTCTCACACTGGTTTACTACGCTGCCTCAGCCACGTCAGCCTGGGAGATGACAGTCCCTTTGGACGTCTTTGTCATCATGGCAATCGTTAACGGCCCCTCCTGTGGTCCCCTCCCACTCAGGGCTCGGCCGGTGGTCAGCGTAAACGCCACTCTGGACGTAAGCCCACAGATCCTGAACCCCGACGATAGGAGCTGCACTCTGCCTGGCTCCTCCAACCCCGTGTCCTGGTGAGAAAGTTGTCCCTGGGCCCTGGGCACAGAACCCCCCCCCCCCCAGTTTGTTCTTATACCCTCCACTTTAATGTAGGGTTTGGTGGATTCCTCCTATCAAAGGTCTACACATTTCCTGAGGCGCTCACCTGTTTCAGGCAGTCATACTCCTGATGCTGTAATCCCATGATGCTCTCTTTCTGGGGAAACAAAATGTGTATTTCCTAATCCAGAGAGAGACTCAGAAACAATTTTTTCCCACTTAGTTTACTGTAGGTGTAAGAACTGTTTACTGAACATGGGTTTGGCTAACAGTAACTGAAAAAAAGTTACCCATGAACGTCTAAGTGGGCAAGATGTGGACAGGATTTAAATTAAGGCCATCAGTAAGTACAGAGCTGAGCTCTATTTTTCCTGCAAAGTCTCAGTACTCCATCAGTGTTAGTCTGTTGCGCACTGGAGTTAGGAAGAACCCCAGTGTTTACTGCTGGGTGGAAAAGTGATGGTAACTGCCTTCAGCTGGCCTGGGTTTCTGATCCATTAGTGTTTTTACACTAGATGTGGGATTTGAATCTTCTTTTCCCCAAAGCTTTAGGGTGAAATACTGTCTTCAGGCCAGAGGACACGGAGCCCCCAGCACCCTACGTAAGTCTTAATGAATTTCGCCACCCTACCCACTTCACTCAGAGTGATGGTTGCTGGGATTGTTTACAGTGGAAGCAATGTGTGATGCATGTGATGGTGCCTGTCACGTGTACCCCTGCGTACAGGGCCCCATGTGTCTGCGTGTGCCCCCGGAGCATGTGTTAGCACTCGGTTCAGGGGGAGTCCTGTCGTTCAGCTGTGGAAATACTCCTACGTGGCAGCGAGACCCTGCGTAATAACTGCCAGGCTCGGGCTGGACTGCTGAGACACACCAGAGACCAAACCTCCCACCTCCTTTTATACTTTCTTTCAGATGGCTACTGTTTGGAAAGCAGAGGAGAACAGCTCTTATACGTGCTGATCCTTGTGCAGCAAAGAACTCGTTTTGTTTTGGGGTCTCTTCAGAGATGCTATAGCTATCTGAAATAAGCCTGAATAAGTCCACCCAGGTGGCAGTGTTCCTGCTAGTTACAGAGGTGTGTGTGTTTTGCCTGTCCCCATGTCCCTCAGGCTTCCAGGTGGAGTTCCTGCTGGACAAGCTCAAACACAAGGGCGCAGTGAAGCGTGTGCTCTTCCTGCACAGCCAGTCCTTCCAGTACTCCAAGAACACAACTGTCCCCAATGGCAGTGGTCCCGCCTGCGAGGAGTTGGAGGCCTTCCTCATAGTAAGCCTCGTTTAATTTTCTGCACAGCTCCCTAATGGGTTGTTTGCACTCTTTCCCCGTTTCTCTGTTCACCAGTAAAGCTGTATAACCCTCTCGTTAATATCTAAATTTTACAACCCCACCCCACAGGATGACTCAGAGTTCAGGGATAAGATCACACCCATTACAGTCTTTATGGAATACAGGCTGAACCACATTGCCACGGCTGACAGAACTGGGTTACAGCCCATACTGGACCAGTTCAGCCCAGCCAACATGTCCAAGCAGGTAGAGTGCAGGTCGTTCTGTAAGTATTGTCCGTCACGTTAGGTCTTTGGAAGTGGGAGCAGAGTGTGGATGTTTTCGGAGTACGGGACAGGATAGAAACCCTGGTGCCAGGCGACAGTGGGAGTCCACTACCTGGCCGTCATCATCTCGGAGCATCTGCTCCAGCTCACAGCGGTCTGATGGAATTGGCACAACTCCAGTGCTCTGTGGAGATCCACCCGGGGGACAGGGCTGACTGTGCTTTCTCATGTGGCACTGAGCACGTACGCAAACAATGGAGAAGATGGGAACACAAAAGCATGCTTTCACACACCAGTAGTGAACATCGGGGATGAGGTCTCACGCACATTAACTGTAATGGATGTCACATGGTCCCTTTTCTGTGCATCCAAAGGATTCCAAAATGAGGTCACATGTCTTTTAACATCACAGTGGACCTGCATGACCATCTTACACCTGAAACCGTCATGGGGACCTCAGTGTTTACAAGAGTCATTTGCTGTCACGTTGCAGGCACACATCCTGCTGGACTGTGGCGACGACAACATCTGCAAGCCTGACCTGAAGCTGTCCGTGGTGAGGTAAGTAAACACCTCCAGCACTCCTGGGGGGCCAGCTGTGCCGAGTTACAGTGTCACCCCGTGTTGTCTCTGACCCCCCCCCCCCCCCCCCCCCCCCCCCCCCCCCCCCCCGCCCCCGCGAACTGGGGGTGCGTGGCAGCCTGGCGACCACGGGGGCGGGAGGGGAGAGGGGGGGGGGGGGGGGGGGGGGGGGCGGG